>CADEHL010001212.1:6274977-6531750 GCA_902827135.1 Harpagifer antarcticus
TTATAAATCAAGGGGTTTTATTATTATTTACAGCAGGGGTGGGGAACCTTTTTCCTTTCAATTTTTACAACATCCTCCGAGGGCTGTACACATTATTGAACTCAACCTTTGCTTAAAAAAACTAAAATCACAGCCCATTCATTTGGCCTTTCTTTCATGCTGTGCAAAGAAAAAGAACCTCTTAATCCAGATATCTTACCATGACTCACGCATGCATGCATGTGCACGGTTGTGGCATGACCACCAAAACAGAAAGATATGGACACAAGATGTGTGCAAATGTATTTAGTGTCCATGTGAACATGATTTAAGTGCGGGGGACATAACCTCCTCTAGGGGGGGTCCGGGGGCATGCTCCCCCGCTAAGATTTTTTTTTAAATATTGAAGTTAAAAGCATCAATTTGGTGCACTTTGAGAGCAACATGAGGAGATCTATGGATACATCTCTCAACACCCATTTGAAACAGAACTGTAAGCAGATCTTTCTTTTTGGATATTTTAGAAATCACTCCCCTTTTAAACTATTCTTGTTATTTTTAACAACTTTTTTGTTACTGTCATATAGTATTTTATACCTTTTTTTCATGTAGTCTCTAATGTCTCATTAATAACTATAATGATCATATCAAGGTGTGCATTAACCTCACTGAGTTGAGGTTATTTGAGCCTCTCAGGAGAGAGCTCTCTTCCACCTGGTTGTAGAAAAGCTCTTTAAATTAATTAGCATAACTAGCTAACCAGATGCTAATAACAACAGATCACCACTGTGCTGACAACTAAAGACACAGCCACGCAAACACTGCGGCATGTGTACGGCTCCTTATGGGTACTGCAATATTTGAAGAGCTGGAGCGACGTTCCAGTGCTCTCCGTTAGCACTCTAGTCCAGGGGTTCCCAAACTTTGCCATGCCCCATATAGCATTATCGTCTGGCAGGGACCCCCCTGTTGCAATTTTTTTTTTTAAATGATGAGTACATTTTGATGGAAAATATGACAAATTAATCATACAGCTTAATACATTTTCTTAATATATATTTGTATTAATAATTAATAATCAGTTATTCTTCTAATTTGTTTTTGTATTTATCTTTTGTTTGTCATTCATTACATTGATTGTGTCTTCTGTTATAAACATTCTTAACACAATATTAAACAGTAATATCAACAGTAAACATATTTTATAGCATTTTTAAAATGATTTCTGTCTTTATAATATTATATAATTTTGAACAGTAATATGAACAATTAACATATATTTTTAGCATTTTTGAAAGCTATTTATATATAATATTCAACAGTAATATTAACAAACATATTTATATTCATATATATAAACATCAATATTTGCTACATCCGTGCTCTCATCCAGCTGCAGAGCAAAATATTCACTAGCTGTTGCTTGCTCCAAAAGCTGAGCAGATACTCAGTTTCACTCTCAGTAGCGGCAGCTCGATTCTGATTGGCTTGAAGGGCGGTCGTGTGATTTAAAAACAAAAAAATAAAATATTAATAAATAAAAAATATTAAAAGATTGGCATCAAAGGACACAGATTTATTAGCATTTTCCTCTGCGTTAACAGTCACAGTGGGTCACGGCTTGCTCCTCCTATATTCTTTTGGTAGCGTAGTTGGGCAGGTGCGGCTCATCAGCACCGGAACCTGTAAACACCAGTCTATGGTAAACACCCACAAAACCACACACACAAACAGACGGCACCCCACGTGGTGTGGAGGGGTCGTCACAGGAGGCCTGCGATGACAGAAGGTTTTTTATAGGTTTTCAGGAGGTTATTCTTTTTTTATAAAACGTTCCTGTGATGCGAAATATCATCGTCAACGTCAGATTTATTTGTAGAGCGCTTTAAAAAAAACAGGTTTGTGCCAAAGTGCTTTACAACGAACAGAATTGAGCAGAACTTGTCATAAAACACAAGTTGTTGCATTTGTTTGAAAAAAAATCTGATGTCACCACATTTTCCTTTTGAAAAAAAAACAAGCATGTCACAGTCTGCTTTCTCACTCACCTATTTTCTGCATTAACATTCCTTAGTCACCTGGTAGTCACACCCTGTCTCTCTCTCACTCTGTTACACCCATCAGCTCCATTAGTATTTAGGCCCACTTCACTTTCACCTCAGTGCCAGATCGTACTTTGCAGCATGCCAGTCTTTCCCGCACTACTCCTCAGATTGCTCTCCCGGTTTCGACCCTGCCTGTTCCTGACCAGCCTGCCTCGCCTGCTCCCTGACCCGTTCTGTACCTGCGACTCCCGTCCTGCTGTATCCTGGAACCCTCGTCTGTCCCCGACCAGCCCTTTGCCTACTATCTGCCGTTTTGTCTACTACCAGCCTATTGCCTTCAATAAAGCTGGTTTCCCGTGTTCTGCATTTTGGTCCTCAGCTCGTTTATGACAAAGCACATAATTCATGATAAGCTGTAAGCAGATATTGCATGTTTGCGTTGGCATGTGTGAGTTCCCAGCTAGACATTTTTGGTTCTAAAAACATTCTGAGAATGTTAACATTCATTGTTCTAGGAATGTTTTCAGCGGGAAGTTTTATTTTGGTTCCTAGAATGTTCTTCTGAAAGATAAGATAACGTTCTCCAAAAAGATTCTTAAAATGTTTTGGTGCATTTGCATAATGGCGTATGAGTGCAGTGAGACAATGAATAGGACGTATAAAAACGTGCACTTATAATCACACTAAGGTATGTAGGCCCACATTATTCATAATATTCAAAAGTGTAAAATATTAGAAAATAATCACATTTTCTTTCTGACTATAAAGGTTGTGTCTCGTATGTAGGTTCTAACTGTTAGATAAGCTATCTAGCCGTGTGTGGTTTGTGAGGGCTGCGTATAAACAGTGTCCGCTGTTTATGCATAGTGGATACAAATCATTATTGCACCCTTTAGATTTGAGACCGACAGACATATAGAAGAACCGACCGACTGTCACTGCCCGTCCCTGAAACTCCTGTTAGTGTTTGTATGTGTTTGTTTCTACTGTGTGTCTCTCTCTCCCTGCTTTGGGTTTACTGGCAGGCCGCAAACAACTTCACGGCGTATACTGCCTCCCGGGTAAATCGCCAGAAGCGCCGACACCTCCTCATCACTCCAACCCTCCCACGTTATATTTTGTGTTGCCATAAGTTAGTCTCTCTCCGTTGGTGCACTGGGCTAATGCTTTGCAATTCGCCCAGTCAATCAGAAATTGTTAGTGTGGCCGACACACCCAAGAACCATTTTCTCAACAGGAAAGTCCCTGCTCTCTAGCAGGAACTATCTGGGGGTGAAAAGGTTCGCGCAAACTAAGTTCAAGTTCAAGATTTTTCTGGTGTGAGGGCAAAATCCCCACAACTATCGGAACTATTCCTGGGAAAAGTACTCCGGTGTGAAAGCGGCTATTGTTATCAAAAACATTTGAAGAAGGTCATCACAACACATTTAAGAATGTTTTTAGAGAATGTCCTACCTTTCAGAAGAACATTCTGGGAACCAAAAGAAAACTTCCAACTGAAAACTTCCAACTGAAAACAATGAATGTTAACATTCTCAGAATGTTTTTAGAACCAAAAATGTCTAGCCCCCTTGGCCAGTGTTAATCTGTTAATTCTGTTTGTTTTTGTAGATTTGGCACACAGCGAAGCACCATGGGCTGAAATCTGGAACTTTCTTCTGGCCGGGATCAGACGTCAAAGTTAACGGAAGCTATCCTGATATCCACGAACCTTACAATGGGTAAGACGGACATTTTGTTCTTACAGCAGCATGCTGTGTTGTAGTGTCACATCCTATTGGAGAACTGGGTGTGAATAGTTACTGTCTGCGCACCCTTGCACAATTTCCTTTATAGTATGATAAAATCTTACATTTCGGGTATTTGACCGCCAGCACTTTGATTTAAAATCAGAAGAAATCAGCAACAGAAGTCAAGTTAACATACTCAAAGCCTAATAATAGGTTTTGATAACAATAATACCACATTTTATTCATGAGAGTACACCTATCAAAACCAGATATAACCGTCAATACATAATATAAAAAACAACACTGGAAAGAAAATAATAACTAAAACATTATAATAATAATGATACATTACAAAGCATATTTTGGCCATATGTTCAGCCATTCCTCTTTCTGGTCCTTTTTCTCTCCCTCATCCAGACCTTATTGTAACAGCATATGGACTGATAAAGTGCTGTACCATGGGACACAGTCATGGAGAGTTTTTATGACTGCGTGGGATGGTACACAGTCATATATTGAATTGCTTTATTGCTCTTAACCGCCTTAACTGCGGACACTCTTTCCTGCCCTATGATTGCTCGATTAAGGCCTGTTTATCCTCCGATGGTAAACAAACACCTACATTGCATTTACATCCTGGATGTTCTCAGTGCCGTATTTACTGTTTGACTTTAGTTCATTTATTCTCACGAAAGCAATGTATTTCACTTAATGACATCACAGATGGAGCTGGTCTCCTTCCTGGAAAATCAAACCAACCGAACAAGAGTTACCAAAATAGAGTCAAAGAAAAATTGAATTCTTTCAAATATCTGTCAAATCATGGCTCTTACTGAATGTCTCAAGATGCAGCAGAGGAATATGTGACCTGGCAGTGTGTATAAGACATGGATATATAAAGAGTTGGTACACAGCTTAGTTCAATACTCGATTCTGATTGGTCAATTTGGAAATTTCAGAGGTTACAGTATTAATACTAGCCAACATACTGCAAAGAATAGCCAACTGTTGCTAAGGAGGACTTTGTGCAGTCGTATCAATCCTCAGAAAGTAGTCCGGTAAATGTAACGGCAGTTATGGACAACAAACATACGTTTTCTCGTTTAGAAAAAACTGAGGAATAGTTTTGGAATATTCATTTTTATATTTGAGGAGAACCCAAAATGTATTGATTTAAGATGGCTTAACTGTCCCCATTGAAGAAATGAAAAATAGCGAAAGAGACGGATATCATTAAAAGAAGACAGACCGGAAGTAAACACTAAAGGGAACAATAGAAGAAGGCAGACAGGAAGTAAACACCAAAGAGTACAGTAAAGCAGGCAGACAGGAAGTAAACACCAAAGATTACAGTAGAAGAAGGCAGACAGGAAGTAAACACCAAAGAGTACAGTAGAAGAAGGCAGACAGGAAGTAAACACTAAAGGGAAGAGTAGAAGAAGGCAGACAGGAAGACAGTATGGCTTCTGACAGTGTTTAAAGACTGGTTAATGGAGAACATTTTTTAACAGACTTGGACAATTGCTGAAAAGCCTGATCAGTGCTGCGGTCAGTTTAACGTTGCTGTTGCCGCAGTTCCAGCCGTCGGTATGCAGTGGAACCGACACTTTTTGTGGACGCGGAAGTAAAACGATCATTTTTAAATCAGTAGTGTAGTGTGTTATAAAGCTGGTAGCCTACTGGCCATTAGGTAACAACACATGGACTTATATTCTGACAGACCGTTTCTAAATGTATGTACTGTTCTGTAGGTATGAAATAATGTAATTTAACAAAAAATAAAAGTTGAAATGGTATCCAGGCAAACCCACAGCATGCTGTGTTGTAGTGTCACATCCTATTGGAGAACTGGGTGTGAATAGTTACTGTCTGCGCACCCTTGCACAATTTCCTTTATTGTATGATAAAATCTTACATTTCCGGTATTTGACCGCCAGCACTTTGATTTAAAATCAGAAGAAATCAGCAACAGAAGTCAAGTTAACATACTCAAAGCCTAATAATAGGTTTTGATAACAATAATACCACATTTTATTCATGAGAGTACACCTATCAAAACCAGATATAACCGTCAATACATAATATAAAAAACAACACTGGAAAGAAAATAATAACTAAAACATTATAACAATAATGATATATTACAAAGAATATTTTGGCCATATGTTCAGCCATTCCTCTTTCTGGTCCTTTTTCTCTCCCTCATCCAGACCTTATTGTTTATTTCTCTACTTTTATTGTTTATTTTGTATCCACATCGACCAAAATAAATCTAAAAACTCCCTTCTTTACTAAACAACCTGTATGTGTCCATGAAAGTAAAAAAGAAATTCAACAACCATAAGATTGAGAATGTAATCAGCATTGTTGATCTCTTCTCAAAACTGTAATTAGGTATTTTTATTATAATATTATTATTATATATTTATTTAGACAACTGGCATGTTGTGTGCAGATTACTATAAAGGTGACTGGAGTCAGTTGTGTTTCTTCTTCAAAAAACTTCTGAAGTTCATTAATAAACCGTAGATGTGTTTACATAAGTGAAAGGACATTGACTACGCTGAATACTGAATACTGAAAATACTGAAAAAATACTGAAAATACTAAAAATGCATTTGAGTCATGTTAGATATCAAAGTGATTGTGAGCATTAAGGAGCAATAACAGCATATGGACTGATAAAGTGCTGTACCATGGGACACAGTCATGGAGAGTTTTTATGACTGCGTGGGATGGTACACATATATTGAATTGCTTTATTGCTCTTAACCGCCTTAACTGCGGACACTCTTTCCTGCCCTATGATTGCTCGATTAAAGCCTGTTTATCCTTCGATGGTAAACAAACACCTACATTGCATTTACATCCTGGATGTTCTCAGTGCCGTATTTACTGTTTGACTTTAGTTCATTTATTCTCACGAAAGCAATGTATTTCACTTAATGACATCACAGATGGAGCTGGTCTCCATCCTGGAAAATCAAACCAACCGAACAAGAGTTACCAAAATAGAGTCAAAGAAAAATTGAATTCTTTCAAATATCTGTCAAATCATGGCTCTTACTGAATGTCTCAAGATGCAGCAGAGGAATATGTGACCTGGCAGTGTGTATAAGACATGGATATATAAAGAGTTGGTACACAGCTTAGTTCAATACTCGATTCTGATTGGTCAATTTGGAAATGTCAGAGGTTACAGTATTAATACTAGCCAACATACTGCAAAGAATAGCCAACTGTTGCTAAGGAGGACTTTGTGCAGTCGTATCAATCCTCAGAAAGTAGTCCGGTAAATGTAACGGCAGTTATGGACAACAAACTTACGTTTTCTCGTTTAGAAAAAACTGAGGAATAGTTTTGGAATATTCATTTTTATATTTGAGGAGAACCCAAAATGTATTGATTTAAGATGGCTTAACTGTCCCCATTGAAGAAATGAAAAATAGCGAAAGAGACGGAAATCATTAAAAGAAGACAGACCGGAAGTAAACACTAAAGGGAACAATAGAAGAAGGCAGACAGGAAGTAAACACCAAAGAGTACAGTAAAGCAGGCAGACAGGAAGTAAACACCAAAGAGTACAGTAGAAGAAGGCAGACAGGAAGTAAACACCAAAGAGTACAGTAAAGCAGGCAGACAGGAAGTAAACACTAAAGGGAACAATAGAAGAAGGCAGACAGGAAGTAAACACCAAAGAGTACAGTAAAGCAGGCAGACAGGAAGTAAACACCAAAGATTACAGTAGAAGAAGGCAGACAGGAAGTAAACACCAAAGAGTACAGTAGAAGAAGGCAGACAGGAAGTAAACACTAAAGGTCGTCGGTATGCAGTGGAACCGACACTTTTTGTGGACGCGGAAGTAAAACGATCATTTTTAAATCAGTAGTGTAGTGTGTTATAAAGCTGGTAGCCTACTGGCCATTAGGTAACAACACATGGACTTATATTCTGACAGACCGTTTCTAAATGTATGTACTGTTCTGTAGGTATGAAATAATGTAATTTAAATGGTATCCAGGCAAACCCAGTCACTCCTTCAGTGAGCCTGCGTGTAAACAAACTCAATCCAATAAGTGCAACAAAGCCACCTTTAACTGGGGTTGATACAATTCATAAAATTGTTCTGATGTCACTGTTTCTCCTTCAATGCCTTTTAAAGACTTTGTGTTCACCACTGCCACTTCTCTCTCTTCTGTTATTTTTTAGTAAAGTGCCGTTTGAAGAAAGAGTATTCACTGTGCTGAAGTGGCTCCAGCTGCCAGACGCTGACAGGTTTGTTATTGTCCTAACTAGTCGCTCACCATTTACGAATCAGGACACTTTCATTCAGAAAATACCAAACATGTGTTTCTGGTGTTGAAAATATACTTTTATTTAAAAATGACATTTTCCTTCAGGCCAGATTTCTACACGCTGTATCTGGAGGAGCCTGACAAATCTGGCCACAGCTACGGTCCTGTCAGTGGAGGGGTAAGATAATGAAAAGTAGCTTAGAAAAGTATACATTTAAACATAACTTCTTCTCTATGCTATTTATTTTTGCTTTCTGATGTCGTTTGAAGCGTCCCTTAAAGAGGACTTATTATGATAATGTTCAGATTTCTATTTTAATTGTGTGCCTACGTTTTAATTCTTTAATGTAACCCTCTGTCTGAAACCAATGCCCAGTCTGCTCTGATTGGTTAACTAGATGCTCTGTTTTGATTGGTCAACAACTTAGATGTGTTAGAAATGTCCCGCCCCTTAGCCTTTCACGTCCAATGTGTTGGAGCGCTAACAAATAGAAGCACGATTGTGATATAGTGATGTCACTGTCAGGGTTGAGTGAAGCAGGCAGGATTAAGCCAAATGCAGGTTAAACAGAAAATACCTTTATTTCAAGGCTACAAGAACTTACAGAGCAGAACTCTCTCCCCCGTGAACACAGTCAACAACAAACAAGGATCTCACAAAGACTAACAGGAAAAAGCGAACCTAAATGCGCACAGGACTAATCAAAGAAACAAGTGACAGGTGAGGAGGGAGGAGAAAACACAGGGGCACAAGGTGAACAAGGTAGAGGCCAAGAAGGGGGACTCGGGGTAAATTAGGGGGCCGGACTCGAGGGACAAGGCAGCGGCAGGGAAAGTCAGGACGCCTGGCTCGAGGACGAAGGCGTCGGCTGGGAAAGTCAGGGGGCCGGGCACAAGGACAGGCAAGATGGTGGCGACGGGACAGCTCCGGAGGACGGGCAGGAAGGCAGCGCCGGGACAGCTCCGGAGGACGGGCAGGACGGAGGCGGGACAGTTCCGGAGTACGGGCAGGAAGACAGTGCCGGGACAGCTCCGGAGGAGCACAGGAATCGGGAGCACTGGGTGCTGGGGATGGCGGGACAGGAACCGGTGTCGGCCGGACAGGAACCGGAGCCATCGGGACAGGTGCAGACGGAACCCACGATGGGACAGGCACAGCCGTGACCTTGGACAGAACATGGGCTGGTGTCAGTGGGACCCCAGACGGAACAAGGGCTGGTGTCGACGGGACCGCCGTCGGAACAGGACACGGTGTCGGCGGAAGAGGCGTCAGCAGGACCCCCAACAGAACTGGACATGGTGTAGGCGGGACCCCCGGCGGGTCAGGATCTGGTAGCAGCGGGATCTCTGACTGAACAGGATTCGGAGTTGGCAGGACTCACAGCGGAACCACCAAAGAAACAGGACAAGGAGTTGGCAGGACCCTGGCGAGACAGGTGACGGTGGGACCCCCAACGGAACAGGACACAGAGTTGGCAGGACCCCCAGCGGAACCCCCAACGGACCAGGACATAGGGTTGGCAGGACCCCCCACCGAAACAGGTGTCGGCTGGACCCCCAACGGAACAGGACATGGGGTTGGCAGGACCCCCGGCAGAACAGTAGTCGGCGGGACCCCCAACAGGACAGGACACAGAGTTGACAGGACCCTCAGCGGAACCCCCAACGAAACAGGACAAGGAGTTGGCAGGACCCCCGGCGAGACAGGTGACGGCGGGACCCCCAACGGAACAGGACACAGAGTTGGAAGGACCCCCAGCGGAACCCCCAGCGGAACCCCCAACGGACCAGGACATGGGGTTGGCAGGACCCCGGCAAGACACCGGAACGTGAACGTGAGCCAGAACCAAAGCCAGAACCATGGCTGCTGGGGCAGGTACTGAAGCCGGAACCATGGCTGCAGGGGCCGGTACTGGAGCCAGAACCATGGCATCTGGAGCCGGAACCATGGCTGCAGGGTCTCGAGGTTTAAAGCAGGCGTGCAGTTTATCGGGAGGAGTCACAAAGTCCCTTAAAAATGCAGGCAGTGAGCTCCTTAACCAGCTCCAGCTCCTTAATCTGCAACTTCCCGGTGTGGTCGTGAAAGAGCAGCCTCCTGAGCCTCTTTACCATGAGCCCTCATCCACTCTCCAAGAAAACATAAAAGTTTGCAGGATAATTTGCCAACCTCATCCTCAAAAAACACTGCTATAGGTGCATCTTTGGTGAGATCCTTCTGTCAGGGTTGAGTGAAGCAGGCAGGACCCAAATGCAGATTAAACAGAAAATACCTTTATTTCAAGGCTAAAAGAATATAGAGAGCAGTACTCTCTCCCCCGTGAACACAGTCAACAAACAAGGATCTAACAAAGACTAACAGGAAAAAAGCGAATCTAAATGCACACAGGACTAATAAAAAAAACAAGAGACAGGTGAAGAGGGAGGAGAAAACACAGGGGCACAAGGTGAACACAATCGGGTAATCAGGCAAGGAGGGAACACACAGAAAGGAAGCAACAGGCAAGACAGGGGGTGAACACTTTTCAAAATAAAACAGGAAACCAAAGACAGATCTAGACATGACAAAACACAACACAGACAGATCGTGACACTTTATGGACATCAATAAAAAAAACTCATAGTCTTCATGAACTTGGTGCCACTCTTGGTCAAATAAAAAGTGTAATACTCTGTGTAACATGATTCATCTGAATGTAGATTTAATGTTGGTTGATTAGAGTAAGCCATATCTTAAGGCCTCTGTGTGTGTGTATATGAAAATAAAGAGGACTTCTTTCTAGTTTAATCAAAGTGTTTATGGCCTATTTAGAGTGTTTACAGTTACTGTACACTGTTAGTTAATGGCTGTAATTACCTAAGCGGACTATTTGTGATAAGAATGAGGTCATTTTGTCCAAATCTACCCACTGCAGACTGTCCACCAGTCCCTCTAGGAACCTGTGATAGCAAAGAACAACTGGTGTATTCTAATGTCTTTTACTTGATAATTGAGAAGGAATTACATGTTTGAATGCTGTACCTTACACAGGAATCCTGCTTAGAATTCGAAAGAATCGTCAGCATACGGGCAACGCCTGCAATAATGGCTGCAGGCTTTAATTCGCAGAGGATAGAGGTGTGGTGAAAGCATTTTGACCTTTCGGTTCACAACAACGGCATCTGTGTCATCATCTTTGCAATCTCTGTCCGTACTCCAAGTCCTCCATCATCTATGAGTCTCATCATGACAGAATACTGATGCAGTTTTTCTTGAGAAAAAAAACTTCAAATCATGGGACTCTGTACGGCCTTGTTCAGCTATCTGGAATTTCTGAATATCCCACATAACTGTATCCATCCCAACAAATCTGCATCTCTTTGCAGATGCATCCAGTTGCTGAAACATCTACGTGCTGTTTCCTGCAGCACGTTCCTAAGAAACAGACAGTTATTATTTTCCATATGCTAGTGTAGAGAATGAAACCTCTCTGGGGTCACAGTGAAACCGAAAGTCCAGGCCTTTGAAAGCTCACAGCTGTAGTGTCAACCCTGCACTCTGCAATAACACCAGACTGTTGAATGTTTATACTCCATAATACTGGCCCAGTAGTTTACTGAGGAGCAAAACAGGCTGAAAGGTTTGCACAAAAGTGTATTACTAACTTGTTTCATCCCCCCATAACTGATTACTTGTGTTTACAGTGCTTTATTACTCAGTGCGTAAGAACCTGGGTGTCCTTTTTTGACCGACATTTACAATGTTATCCCTGATATAACAAAACTCATTCAGTCTTGTTTCTTTCAGTTGAGAATTATGGCACACATTCAAATCTTTATCACAGAGTGGTGCAGTAATCAGTCCTAAAACCCAGAAAAAATATTTTACTCAATGTTTTTTAAACATGAAAAGGTTGAACAAAATACACCCAATATATATATTGAAACAAGCGGATCTGAGATTTATGCGCCTGTGTCTGCTAACCATAACATAATGTACACACTTGCAGAGCAACTCAGAGGCACCGGAAAGCCCCCCTTTCTTCAGAAAGCCAGGCGTCCGACCTTTGAGTTGACCCTGAGAACGACATGATGATATTCCACAGATTGAAGAACAACACTCTTAACCAGAGAAGAAGCTCTGCAGATAGGGTCCTAATTCCATATAAGGAGACAGACATGATTAAAATATTTCCCTAACAATGTGCATATTATCCTGCTGAAGTAACATAAACCAAGCAGTTTTCTGAAAACTCTCCTCTATATGTTAACCTTTTTATAAATGTATTTGCTGTAAGTTTACTCTATTTAAACTGTTTCTTGATTATTGTCTTTAAAAAGTATTATTATTACTATTATTACAATCAAGAATAAGAATTGTGTATACATTCTTGTATCCCTTTGCATCATATTATAGCACAAGGGAATGGGAGCCTAGAAAATATGAGATATTAAGCCTGTGTGTGTGTGTGTGCGTGTGTGTGGGGGTGTGTGTGTGTGTGTGTGTGTGTGTCCATGTGTGGTGCGTGTGTGTGTTTGTGTGTGTCTGTGCGTGTGCGTGCAGCTCATTGAAGCTCTCCAGGGTGTGGATAAGATCATTGGTCAGCTCATGAACGGCCTGAAGCAGATCGGCCTCCACCGCTGTCTCAACATCGTCATCGTGGCAGATCACGGTAACATACCAAACATTTTCTCTCTTTCAGCAGCATCATTTTAATAATGAAACACAATGAATATTCAAATCAGTACCAATGAGCGAGATTATTTTTTTAAATATCTCACACTATGTTTATTGTATTTATTGATGGTCTGCCGCTAAGTAAGATTTTAGTGAGGTCATTTAAATCATAAAAATTATTCAAATGGAAATCCATTACTAAGAACATTTGAATATGATGGTGAAAAGGAACATTTATTATTTTTCTTTGTGATGTGTTGTGTTTTAACAAATGAGACCACAATCTAAAAAAGAGTAGAACAAAGATTTCTAGTAGTGTACACATTTTGCTGGAATACATGTTGTATGTACTTTATGATGCATAAGTCCTATAATGTGCACCTGGGGCTCATCTACAGTGTGGTCCTTACCTTCTGACTTCCATTAATTTTAGTTAAACTTGCAGTGCTTGAAAGGTGCTTTAGCTTTTGCTAGGATTCCATTGGCAGTAGTTCTGTTGTGTTTCATACATGATGAGTCTCCTGCTAACAAAGCAGCTAATTTTCTGCCTGATATTACACATGTGCACATTTTCATGGTCCTTACCCACAACTTTCCCGATCTAATTTTCCTTTGTAACGAAACTATCGGCTTCATGGATATAAACATCCGTGGTGTAATGGAAGTGTTGAGAATTGCAGTTGATGAGAGAAACATGTTAAACAATTTAGGTTCATTTATTTGAATTATAATATAATAGGGATTAATAAAAGTGTTTATTACTGTTGCAGGTATGGAGGAAACGAGTTGCGAGAGGAAGGAGGTGCTGCAGGATCTGGTAGGCGACATCAGAAACTACTGGGTGACTGAGGGACCATTCGGGCGCATCAGAACCAAACACAACGACACAGTGTGTGAGTTTACAGACTGTTTATTCTGCTTTATGAGCCACGCTTAAGTTGTTGGAATTCAGCAGGTATCTCTGACTAAGAAACACTAATATTAACCTAAACCTTGATCCATCTGTTCGGCATCCAGATATAGCGTCTATAGTCCCCGATGTTCAGCCAGTTTATTATTCCAACAAAAAGTAGCTCCACAGAGGAGTCCAATTAAATGAGTCGTGTATGAAATGTTTGCAGAGGTATCAGGGATACCTAGCTTAAGAAAATAAGATGACTTACTCTAAGTGAAATATGTCTTTGAGTCATCACTTTGATGTTGATGTTGTTTGGCAACCATCTCTTGGTGCCAAATGCAACAACCCCAATCTCCTTCAACATTTAAAAATACATTCTCAACCTGTGACAAACCCCAAACAGTTTGAAGTCATATTTGTAGAGTTGTGTACTTATGGTACATTATCACATATGTTTCCAAAAGTGTTAAAAAAAAGTGAAAATGTGTAGCCGTTCAGATTTCCGATATCTGACACCTGTTCATAAATGGCTATTGGTAAAAAAAAAATTGTGTGGGGAATCAAGCTGAGCACATGTTTGTGCTATGCGTTTGGTGTAATGACATTTTCAACTTTCAACAGTTGACTCAGCTGGACTTGTGGCCAACATGACTGTGAGTCTTCCATGCACTCACCAACATCTACAACTTTTAACTGCTTAAAGTATAATGTTAGATAGGGATGCACAATATCAGGAAAACGTTAAATAGTGGACGGCTGTGCGTTAATGGCACTGCACTCTGCACATCTGGTGTTACCTCTGGTGGTGGTCACATGTGTTCGGTATGACTTGCATGAAAACATTATTTGTAATACAAAGTTCTTCCTCTGCTCCTATTTTTCTTCGTTTGTCTATTTCCTTTTACCGACGGTCAGCTCAAGTCCATTAACCTTACCACCTCAGCCAATGGCGTTACTTCTACATGGGAGGAGGGACATCTAGAGCCATAGGGCTTCATCTGACTGGCAACATACTGTATATACAGTATATCCAGACCTGAATGCATGGCACATATAATAAAATATTATCAAATATATTATTTATCACAGACCTAGCTATCTATGGGAATCTTATACCGAGAATGTTGCATCACAATAAGGATAGATTTTCTATATATTGTGCAACCAGAATGTGAGAGCCACATCCAGCAAATAAGATAATTTTTTATGAAATGATGATGTGTGCAAGTAAAACCAATACAACACTGTCTGTTTTTCTGGGGATTTCAGTGTAAGAAGCCGGACCAAAAGATCAAGCCTTACCTGAAAGCCAACCTGCCGAAGCGCCTCCACTTTGCCAACAGCCGGCGCATTGAAGACGTTAACGTCCTGGTGGACCTAAAGTGGCTGTTTGAGAGGTATCCAAGTCTGCACTCCATCAAATCAAATCAAGTTTTATTTATATAGAACATTTATAAACGATTTTTGGTCGAGCCAAAGTGCTGTACATATAATAAAATGGCCTACAGTAGCGACACTTTACAGCAAATACAACAGCACAGATTGTTCAGAATATCAGTATGAGAAAAACGACACCCTCTGTCCTTAGACCCTCACATCGTACAAGGAAACACCTCCAGAGAAAACCCACAGTTTAAGGGGAAAAAATGGGAGAAACCTCAGGGAGAGCAACAGAGGATGTCACTTCTTCACTTAAAGCCATCACTTTTAGATGTTTTTAATTGCATTCTCAGGTTGGAATTGTTGGCCTTTTTGAAGTGGTCAACATGTTAAAGTAAAAAACAATGCAACGAAAATTCCCCAAACACAAAATACACAACCCAGTCTCACGGCATTTTGTGTTATAGTCACGACATTTAATCTATTGATCTTGTTCACCAACACGATTTCCCCCTTTTTCGTGTCACACAGAACAATTTTAAAAGCAATGTATTTCTATTGGTAGTATGTTTCGTGCCTGCAACACGTATTTTTGTCCGGTCGGGTCTTGGCAGACCGGAAGCTGTGTGATTCATAAAAACATGTTCTTACTTAATATCAAGCCGTGAGGAAAATAAATGGGGCTCAGAGCCTCAGAATACTGAAATCTGTATTTTTTAAATCTTTCCTTCTAATTTGTTATTCTTTTCTAAATAACATACTGTTATTTACTCAACAATAACACTCAATTATCCTTGTTTTTATTTATTTGTTTAATTCTATAATCTCTGGCTTTTTTGGCGTCCGTCAGGAACTGAATTTCAAAATAAAATAACCGGAAACAGACATAGGCCTATATGGGACATTTCGAGCATCATTGCGATACACACCCACTGAACTGATTACCCAAGATCATCAGCTATGGTTTAAGCTCGGTGATTGGATGTTTTAGCCGCAATGCACGTTGGGATATGGTGTTAATGCGATATGAAATCCGAAAAAACAATTCGGAGTTTAGGATGGCCGAAGACACTACACTACCCATAATCCTCAGCTATCGTTTGGGACTACAGTCCCCGTGATTAATCTTCAAGCTCTTGCATTGGATGTTGGAGTGGCAGTGTACCAAGGTTACACAGAGCATCAAACAGCTCTTTGAAATGGAACGAAACCATGGCAGACTATCCAAAACTGGACTTGAACGGGTGCCAACAATCAGGTGAGATATTAGTTGGTGCTTGAAAAGACTAAACATTTATCTGCAGATCCCTATAAAGTATATGCATTACTTGTTATTCTCTACTAATAGTTCACCTGTTAAGCCCCAAGTCTGTTTTTCAGGTCTCAGGCTCGAAAATGACATTTCCAGAACAAATGACCATAACTACACTTCTAAAAGGGGAAAATTAATAATCTTTTCTCTCAAAGTAATGATAAACTTGTGAGTTTGATGTAGAATGATCAGAATCAATATAGATGTTTTTTTATTTTAAAGAAAATTCTGATTGAACATAGTAAAAAACTGTAAATTATAGTGTCCGTCCAAAAAAACGTTTTACTTATAGTGAAAACTACCCTTGGATGATGGGTTAGTAGACTAAAAGCTTTAGGAATCCAAAGTACAACATATAATAATTTAAAAAAAACTCCACCTCTGGGGTCATTTGGGTGGAAATGGGCATTTTTGCCGGTTCTCTTGAACCCATTGGTCCATTTTGATGATTGACATCTCTTTTGAACCGTTAGAGCCAATAGAATCGAAGGGGAATTTCCACATACACACCAACGTTACCATTCAGAAGTGGGGGCTATGCGCATGCAGTTTGCCAAAAGCGAAACCTATTTTACTCTCTCAAATCTGAAAACTTAAAAGTAGGTTTATTGCTGATGGATTATCAGAAATCATTTCATAGTGACACAGACACATTGGATTAACCTATGGATTAACCTTCAGCAACATTTTTATCATTTTAATGCCATTGAAGACAACTTTTGATCAGACAACAACAGAGGTAAGATATATTCTGTGTTTGCTACCTAATGCCAGGTCTTGTGATGTCTGTTTTTGTTTCTAATGTCACGAGTTCTGATCATGGAGTGATGATATAGATACCTATTGGTTTCTGTGTATTCTCACGATGCTAATCGATATGTTGGATGTGCAGTTACGATAAGTAATAAGGGTTTTATACCGTGAGTTCTGTGCTAACGGCGTTAGCTCAGGGCTAATTCAGAGGCTCAGCGTTAGCCTTGTGTTTTTTTTTGCTAAAAAACTCATCAGTTAGCTGAGTTTCTTCCCGTTACATGGATATGAAACATTATGGCTATTTTGCACATCCCTTTCCAACACACTCTCACTCCATAATCGTCCAGGAGCGACGTTTGGTCAGGGTCCCGTGGCGTGCAGTTGTGACGCTCCTAGGCTCCTTCAGTTTCATAAAGGGACGCAAATAGCTTTCAAGTGATTGCAATTTATTCCCATCTGCGGCGGGATTTGACGCTCATGGAAGCACGGCATTCGTTTGTGTCGGCTGCCATTAAAGGCAATGTGAGCGTCCATTCCCATTGGATAACGGAGAATTGTACACCCGGAAGTAAGTATTCCCCTTACTGTCGATTGATTTTACAGTGATATCTGCACTACTCATCGACTAAAAAACACCAGATTATTCTTGTTAATTACACAACATTGATTGGTTTAAATTGTGTACAATGCTTTTGTATTTTTCCCCTTCGATTCGGAGAAACAAATGTTTTTTCGGAGTAAAGGATGGCAGAAGACATTACACTACCCAGAATCCCCAGCTATCGTTTAGGACTACACCATGTGCTCTGTTTGACAAACCCCGTGATTAGTTCTCAAGCTCTGTGATTGGTTGACCTCCAACTGCATTCCATATGAAAAAAAAACGTTTAGTAAAAGATAAAATCATACTTTATTCAGCAGTGCTTGCTTTACTCTTTAAAAGTCATCACATGAATGCATTGTAATAAATGGTTCGGCTGCATTACATATATTACACATCTGTCGTAGTTCTTTATTTTTATTTATCTACAGAGATCGGGCTCAGAATAGACCGGAAACTATTCTTTTACCGTTCAGTTTGAATTTCACAATAAAGTTAGTAATATTTTGTTTTGATATTATTGTTTTTTATTAACTACTAGACCGCTGGGTCATGTTAAGACCATCTTTTCTGTGTTGCTGTGGGATTTTTCCATCGCTTTTGTGTTACAAATATCAAAACAATAACTAAATATATCCGTTTGTAAACCAGAAACAACAGTATATTTTATTTTGTTAACACTGTAAACTTGACAGCTTTTTAACCCAAACCACCTACTGGTTAAAGCACATTATTACACGTTTAGAGTAATGCAATGCAGGTAGATTGTGTTGCTTTTTAATGACTGTTTAAAATGCCTTTTTCTTAATGTCTTTTATTATTATTAACTACTTGTTACTTGTTGCTAGGGACGCTGCTATCGATATTATTTCTGTTATGTTGTGTAACTGTTTAATAGTGTTATATTTATTGCTACCCCCTTCCCCGTCAATGTTGGTCCACAGCGCAAACGTATTAGTTTAACAAAATCCGCATCTAAAATTGTGGCATAGATAGCCTACGTTATTTTCCCCTGTGCAATTCTCCATTTACTCAACAATAACACATAATTATCCTTGTGTTTAATAAACAAGGATACAGTTTAACAGTTTAAACTGCCGTATGCAGAGAAGACGCCGACGTGTCACACTTATCATCAATCAGATCATCGATCATATAATATCATAATATATCATATATTTCCTTATCTGAGTCAGCTTCTCCAGCCGTATCTGGCCGTGCAACACTTACAGTGTCACATACTGTATGCAGAAGTATTATTTTAAGCAACACATTATGTTGACGAAACACTCGAGTCAAATGTAATTAAAGTCAGATCCACTCATGTCTTAGATGGGGCAGTGATATCATAAACCTATACGCTTTCAAACACTCGGTAGGCCTAGTTATTTTTTAACCAGTTGTTCTGTATTCACCTTGCAGGTGCAACTCTGTGGCTTGTATCCTGGATTATATGTTTAAGTCATGGATGTTTAAAGCTCATATTTGTCTAATATTAGTTTACTTTTCAGTAATGAAGTATGACGCTGCGCTGTCAGTACACTTGTCCCTGTTTGTGATTGGTCAAATGTAGCTAACCCCGCCCCTTTCACGTGAATGCGCTCTCAGCTGGTGAGAGAAACCCTGGCTTGATTTACCGAGTTGATAACCAGCGTCGAGGACCGCTTAGCGAGATCTCGTTTGTTAGTTTGTTGTTGTTAGTTTCTTTGTTACTCAAACATATCTAGGGTATGTTGAACTGGCTTCGTAGTACAGGGCACAGGTGGCTAGCAGCGCTAATGTCAAAGCCACAGACATTATACATTATATTTGTATTTTACCAGGATGCAGTGACACAAATATTTGGGAAGGCTTAGCCTTCCCTAGCCTACAGCACCCGCCGCCCCTGACATCCCCCACTCCCTCCGTTGACAATTTACTTGCGGTACCGAAGTGGGCCGGTCGAGAGTCCCGGGATGATTTTTAGTCCCATTCTACCACTGGATACATGAAGTATGATCGCCCATATTGACGCACCTAATTCCTAAACTTCTAACAGATACAACATAAACCGATCCTTCAGCCTCATGAGCTGTCAGACACGTTCAAAAATTAAACTGTCATCGCTGTCTGAGCTTGCTGCTGTGTGAGCCATCGTGCGTTTACATGCAAATGCTGGCATCCTGAATGGTGCAGCTAGAGCGCTGTGCCCGCAATGACGTCACACATAATTTGGCGGCACTTGAAGAATCCCCGAGAAGATCCAGAAAATGGTCAACATTGAAGGGCAGATTAATGGTTATCAAAGTACAAATATCCAAAATCAGTTCAGTAACGGTTTTCAAGGGGACAATATTTACTCAAATTGATGGGTTTGGATGATGGGGGAAACTCGTGTCACAGGCTCTTTAAGGGCTGTAAATATAATAAGCCTTTTGTCAATTTTAGACACAGGCTTATTATATGTACAGCCCTTAATAACATTCATTTTCTGGACTCAATCTTGGCCGTTTTCTTTGTTCCAAGCAAATGAGTGCTTTTTGTTTTGAAATCACTTCCGCGAGTTTAAAGGGCCTCCCCCTCGCTCCACTGACCATTAGACCATTTAGTCAGGTAAAAAGCAAAGGGGCAAAAACGCCTCTCAGACACTCTCTTCCGTTTACTTTTTTAATAAAGAAAAACAAATGGTCCGTAGATACACGGACTCATATAGCCTATGTATGTATACTGTAAGGATAATGTATGTGCGTGAGAGGACCAGTATGAATTACGGCATAGAAATATGCAAACACAAACCTACAGACTGGGGATTGGGAGATCACAGGAGTGGGGGGGTAAATGAGAGACTGAGGAGCCCCCGAAAAACAGATCCCGAAATAGCTCGTCCTGGTTTTCGCAGCAGATAGGCCTACAGTATGGTGTCTGTTATGGCAGTTATTTTAAATAAAACGGTGAAAACTGAACTTGAAAATTGTTTCCTCTTTTTATTTTATTTATTATTTTCGGGACGGGGAGACGTGGGGAGACATGTGTGATTAAAAATCAATTTGCAGAAATGTAAAGTGATCTAACTAAGTTCTATTCATATTCTTGACGGGAAGAGCAGTGTAAATGGGTGGCCATATGCATTTGAAAAGCAATATAAATCACACAGTTATTATACAATAGGCTATAAAAGCACCATCGATAACCATTACCTTTATCCAATTCAAACTTTGGACGGGAAAAAAGGAAGGTGTAAATGGTTGGGCTATACTGTAGGCCTACTGTATACAAAGGCCATTCAAGCTATAGTTCTTCTGGAAATGTTCACATCAGGCACCTTCAAGTTAAACAATACTACAGTAAACAATTAACACAGTAAATTATGTGGATTAAACCACATTTATTTCAATTAAAATAAACGAAATATGATTTTGTTTGAATGATTAAATGTCATCAGGCACCTTTAAGTTAAACAATCAGGTGCACACTTTAATGTGTCGCCACCTCCGGAGTCGGCTTGACTCGGTTTAAAGAATGCACAAATGTGTTTAATCGTTAATGTCAGATATGTACTAAGTAGCCTAAATACATCTGTTCCTGCTCAAGATTAGATTAAACTTTATTGTTATTGCACATATTGCAGGTACTGAGACAACGAAATGCAGTTTAGCTTCTAACCAACAAGCAGCGAAAAGTAATGTGCACAATACTACAGTAAACAATTAACACAGTAAATTATGTGGATTAAACCACATTTATTTCGTTAAAAATAAACGAAATATGATTTTGTTTGAATGATTAAATGTAGGGTGAATTGCCCTAATGTGGGACATTTTTGCATTTCAGACTTCGGGAATATATTGCGATATGAAGCCGATACAATAAATCAAAATCCAGTACCATTCCGAAATCCCCAGTAATATTAGACACTAATAATACAGTAAACTATTAACACTGTACACATTATTGTTTGCCCGTGGGATTAGGATGATCGGTAGTGAGAGCCGTGTTTCATTTTCCTCCGGTCGGATGTGATATAAAAACAAAGCGATTATTTTTGTTTTTGTAAACTCACGTGGATTAAATGTCGTGCATTAATTTCAACTCGCGAACATATGATACATTAATGATCGTGAGGATGATGATTGAAAATCGTTTGTTTGAGCCGGGCTGCATTTCCTGATCTAAAAACATAGCGATGGTTTTGTACTTACGCCAACGTGAATTAAACATTATTTTGTTAAATAAAAACATGGTGATGTTTAGTAAATGATTACATGTCTCTTATTTAGCACAGAATATGATCCTATCCGTGACATATGGATCTTAACAAATATCCACTATATCAGATACCTGTAGATCAGCTGTTTATTTCACATGAGTTCCAGTGTGGCAGTTTTTTAATCATGGCTCCCCCTGGTGGATCCATGATCCATTGCAGCTGGTTTCATTATAATTAAATGTATTTATCAAGGGGGCGTTTCAAGTGCTGCGGGGGGTTTTCCTTTTCAGCAGGGGCCCACCCCGTGCCGATCACGGACCCGCACGGGTAGGCGTCTGAAATGAAGTGCTACATCTGTATGACAGTAAAAAAAAGTTGTTATTAATAAACAAGAATACAGTCTGAAAGGGGAGTGATTTGTAAAATATCCATAAAGAAAAAGAAAATCTGCTTCCAGTTCTGTTTCATATGGGTGTTGAGAGATGTATCCATAGATCTACTAATGTTGCTCTCATAGTGCATAGATTGATGCTTTTAACTTCAACATTTAAAAAAAAATCTTCCCGGACCCCCCTAGAGGAGGTTAGGTCCCCCCCCACTTAAATCATGTTCACATGGATAGGAGTCTAAATACATTTGCATACATCTTGTGTCCATATCTTTCTGTTTGGGTGGTTATGCCGCAACCGTGCACGTCATGGCAAGATATCTGGATTAAGAGGTTGTTTTTCTTTGCACAGCATGAAAGATGTTCACCAACACAATTTTCTCCTTTTTTTCCTGTCACACAGAACGATTTTAAAAGCAATGTATTTCTATTGGTAGTGTGTTTCGTGCCTGCAACACGTATTTTTATCCGGTCCGGTCTTGGAAGACCGGAAGCTGTGTGGTTCATAAAAACATTTTTTTTCTCAATATCAAGCCACGATTATTGTTTTTTTTTTTTTTAAATGTATGACATCTGAAGATATGTAGTTTTATGTCTTACCTTTGCTGTTTTGTGATCAAAAGTTTTGTTTAAGGGCATAAAAACAGTTAATCCAATGTCTCTGTGTAACTTTAAAATGATGACTGATAATCCATCATTACAATTATAAATAATAAACGCAATATAATGGTTAGCCGACCGGAGCTTCCGGTTTAGGAGGTGTACCATAGACTGTATATATAAATGGACGTAGGGTCCGTGACGTCACCCATAGGATTCTGCAGAGTTGCCTTGAAGCCCTAAGTAGGCGGAGTCGGCTACTAACGGCTCGACAGTGACGTCAGAGTCTAACTCCCGCCTTCTCCAGCCTGCTCCAAATAAGGGCAAAGAGGTGGAGCTGAGGCGGAGCCGAGGCGGGACAGGGCGGGACCTGCTGCCAACGAGCGTGACGTTCCAGACCTAGCTCAGGCTAAGAAGCTAAGCTAACATGCTCTCAGTATTAAGCTAAATAATAATGTAATACATGCATACCAAGTCACTGCGTGGCACTTTGGTTTTTGATAAAACAGTGTAGTTCCACTATATAAACGTTACATTCATAATCAAACGAGACAATCTGCAAGATAATTAGCTATTTGGTATTATTCTTAATGCTTGTCATTCACACGTTAATAAAATAAGTACCGATACATAGCAGAATAATTGTGGCGGTGTTCAGCTTAATAAACCTTGCTCAACATCATTTATTTAACTAATACTACAGCGGGCTACAGGCGAACCAAGTCCGCGTTTCGATGCATTCCTTGATCTCCAGTTATAACGCCGGACTCCGCCACTGGCCGAAGCTAACGGAGCCCCAGGGGGCTAGCTATGGCCGCCGTGACCTATGGCCGGGACGCGCTAGCGAGCTAGCCCCCTGCAGCCCCGTTAGCTTCGGCGGCGTGGACTCCGGCGGCCCCACTGGGATAATTGGGTCCCCTTTTCACATTTGCTCCCGTTTAGCATTATGGGCGTCATAGCCATATAGTATAAAAGTCTTACCCAAGGCTGAATCATAAACTAAACTGTATATATGTATAAAGGGTTACGTCCTTAGCTGACTAATAAGCTACATAACAAGCTAAGCTAACAAGCACACAAACACCTGCTAACGGGGTTAACATGTATAATATTATCATTTTACTCACCGAAAAAAGCTCAAAGTAGACTTCTTGGAAGTTCTGTTAGTACATTCAAGCGCACAGCACGACATTTTAATTATCTGGTATTTGTAACAATATTCCCTAACAGGCACGATCACCACGAACACGGCTAAAGGGTCAAGTACAGTAACTACAACTAACTAACCTTGTAGGATCTATGGTTGTAGCCTAGCAGAGTGGACAAGTTGCTGTTAGCTGACAGTGAGGCACGTATCTGTCAATCAACGTGACCACGCCCTAATGTGTGCACAAACTTTAAGACCTAATATAAATAAAAGGGTCGCGTTAGAAAACAATTCACTCACAGATCCATAATCATGAAGGTGGAATCTAACTATATCGATAATAAAAATGTATGGAGCCAGGGGTAGAAACATGTTTTTTTCTGCTATAAAGTTGGGCATTTTAACATGGGGGTCTATGGAAATTGCTCCTTTCTGCAGCCATCGCCTATCGGCCAATATATGAACTGCAGTGTGTGGCACTTCCGTATTGGCTTCACGGCTCTACCCCACAGTTTGCCGCTTGGTGTGCACGCAGCGTCTCGTTTTAACTGAATAATGGTCATGTTTACATGGATTTATGAACTGCCCCTAATTACCGCCCCCCTTCCACACACTCATACCTGCTTGGTATGACATTGAAAAAATTACATGAAATAAGAAATACAAATTAATTACGATATAATGACTGTTGTTTAATCTTCACATCTTGTCATCATGTCTATAATTTTGAGCACCAAATGATTGAAAGGTATCGAGAAGAGTATCAAAAAATACCGGTATCGATAAGCAGTATCGGTATTTGTATCGATAACATCCTAACGATACCCATCCCTATTGGTAAATAATAATGTAGGAAACTGACTGGGAGACATTACGACAGATTAGACTTGGGTCAGACATGAAAGCAGAATAAGACTTTACTCATGTGTTTATATGGCCATTATTCTTTTTTCCCAAGAAGTTCAATATCAGTCTCTGGAGGGGTTTTCAAAGCACAAATTGAAACCAGGGATATTTAATAAGCATACCTGGTCCTTTGTTTAAAATCCTCTACCAATAGAGTTCATTCCTTTCTCCTCTCTCTCTGCACGTTTCTCATCTGACTCATTTTTATTAAAACTTAAATCTGTTCTGGATTCTCCACAGATATCCAGGATCTCTCCGATTCTGCTCCGGCGGCACTCACGGCTATGACAACGATGCAGAGAGCATGCACGTGAGAACTGAAACTATGAAACTATGTTCTATAAGCCCTCCATAAATTCTGCCTAATATGTGTAGAAAAGTATCTGCATCATTTCAATTGTTTTCTCTCTGGTATTCAATTCGTTTTTCATTTCAATCATTTTTTAAATGTTTTTTATTGTGTTCACCCTATAACCCAACATGGCAAATAAAGGTTTAAAATGTCTCCCTCCCTTTTTTCTTACAGGCCATGTTTGTCAGTTACGGACCCAAGCTCAAGAACGTAACAGAAATTGAACCTTTCTCCAACATTGAGCTATACAATCTCATGTGTGGTGAGTCTATGGGTCAGAGGTCGCATTAACCAAATATTTGTTTAACAAAGACGGAAAAATCTGAAAACATTCCGTAATTTTGACAGATTAGAACAAACTCGGAACAGCACCAAAGCTTCCCCGCAGCGAGGCTTCGGTGTTATGCCGTGTTATGCATGCCTGCCAAAAAGGAAATGATACCGTTTCCAAACCTAACTTTGCCGTACAAATCATTGAAATGTCTGTGAGTTTTGGCTTTACGCTTAGCGTGCTCCAAGGAGGTGCAGTGGGCATGCATAACACGGCGCCCCCCCCCTGTTGACAGTTCACTAGCGGGCTCTCTCTCCCCCCCCCCCCCCCCCCCCCCCCCCCCCCCTCGTTAGAGTTGTGTAAAGGCCGACGGGTAATACTGGATTTTGACGAAAATGCTACGATCCCGTTCGTCAAAATGACAGGCAGCGAAAAAGTCTAGCGCAACCTCTGCTATCGGTGTTTCTTATCTCACTGTAAGCATCCAAGTAAACTGCAGACAGTTATGTGTTTAGTTGGGAGTATAATCGATAATGTTACTTGTAAGAAACCACAGGACCTCAACATAGACCAAAGGCTACACATGCTAGATTTCCGGCTCTGAAAACCTTGAATTGAAAATATGAACTGTTCACAGTGGTCTACAAAACTAAACAGTCACTGTTCCGTGCAGACCTTTTGCAGATCGCTCCAATTGAGAACAACGGGACCCACGGCAGTATGAACCATGTCCTCAGGGAACCCTATTTTATACCAGCGCATCCTGAAGAGCGGAGTGGACCGACTAGCTGTCCTCTGATCAGCCTCAACTCTACAGACAGCCTGGGATGCACATGTGATGCCCTGGTAGGTATTATCACAATGAAATTGCCTAGTAAATAGAATATGTGATTGAAAAGTTTCAGTTTTACTATTCAATATTAACAAAAGTTACAGACCTTATGCCAAACCTATGGTGGCCGACAGGTGCACACACGCTACAACAGCCCAAAACACTTTTCACCATTCGGAGAAACGCGTTTCAAAAAGGATGCAAATAAAAAAACAGTTACTATATGAGAAAACACATGCAAATGAAGAAAAATCTTCATCAACTTGACGAAACATGCGCAGCTTGTTTTTAAAAGCACATTATAAATGGAATGCTGCAAATACAAAACAATGCAAATGAATAAACGTTGCAAGACGCTCAAAACACAACAAAATCAGGGACGCTAAAAAGTGATGCAAGCAGTGTAATGGAAACTTCTGGTGCAATGGAGTCCAAACACAACAAAACACGGGAGAGCTGGAACTTGATGCCAAACAGCTGAAGGTTTATTTTATGTTACGGCCGGAGAATTGACAAAAACATTTGCTGCAGCCACGAGGCGACACAGCGATTGCCCAAAACAATTCTGAAGAATCTTTCCCCTAGTCAGAGATTTGAACTAGTTCAGAAATAATAAATCAACATTCTTCATGTTAAGACTAAACAAGCAGGGCAACATAACTGTTTGTCCATAACTTAAGGTTGTCTGCCAGAGAGACTTGCACATCTGTTATGCTGGACTCACGGGTGTCTTATATGCTAATAATAGAAAGAGACAGAGCTGCCTCTATGTGAGAGAGATAACAGAAACTCCCCCAGGCTACATGCCTGAGCCATGAGGACAGAGAAACGGAGTAAATAATGAGGACCTAGATCAAAGGCTAACACCTAAGCTAAAAAAATATTCCTCAACACACAGCTGGGACCGGAGCGCTTGTTGATGTTCAGGGATTATAAAGTTGGCCAACTCAACTATTATTGGAGATGTACCTAAAATGTAACTTCTTCTTCTTTCGTGTAACGTCAGAGGTCCAACTCGGTGTTGTGTAGCCATGCCTGCATCTCTGGTCCTACGTCGAAGAGGCTGGCTTCCGAGGGTGGTCTATATAAAGGGCAGGTGGTTATTATATGATCGGCAGTCTGTTCAGGGTCACCGCACTCGCATGCAGCACTGTCTGCCAGGCCCCACTTCTTCATTGATGTTTTGAAGCGACCAACCCCAGTTCGTAGACGGTTTAATGTAACTGTTATTGGCTTATTCTAACAATGTGATTGCAGATTAAATAGGGCTAATGTAGCTAACCTAGTTCAACAGCACCAGATTCATTTTCCTTAACCAAAAAACAAAATCATTTTCTGCTGTTGCGCCATTGGTAAAGCCCCTGTCACACTGTCCCGAAATCGACACCCGATGGACACACGATAAAGGAAATGTTCAAATTCGACTCTGATCGTAACAACATCGCGCCATTCATGAGGGCATCTTAAGCCATCGTATGACCGTCGGTGGAGTTTCTCAGGCTCCGGCAGCAACTTATATATGATCTGGTGGATATATCCGTCCCCAATGAACTGATATATGTTTGTTTTTTGTGTTGTGTGTGGTAAATGTGAAGATGAGAGCAGTTTGTCTAAAGCAGGGATGCGCAAATGGCGGCCCCACCTCCTCTTTTTGCGGCCCTCAGATGAATTTATAAACAACCTAATTAATAAAAAAAAGAATTTAATTTTTTTATTACTTGTAGTACTGATACCGTCCACTAGACTCCTAGTTACGTCGCGAGCTGCGTAGATGATTTCAAATACCGCAAAATAATCTGTGACGCATTTGTGTGTATTGTGTTTGTTTCCCGGAGAAACCCTCAAAAGAAACACCGGCTGTTGTTATGCCTGCTGTGACGTTAAGTTGCCTCTTGTAATTATGCCTTTACAAGCTTAAAAGTTGTTTTTATCATCTGAATTTGGCGAAACAAGTTTAATATTCTTAAAACCAAGACTTTGTTTATTTCAAATCAGATGAAAACAAACTGTCACGGACCCAGCCATGTTATCTATGATTACTACGCTTTTCATTCATAATTTCAGCGGGAGGGAGGGGGAGTGGTGCTGAGGAACAGCAGAGTGCGGGCTGACAGGTGTCTGTGTTGACATTCCCCTTATTGTGGAATAAGGGGAATGCAGAGACTGGCTACAAGTGTTTTAAGTTAGACAACTAATGTCTGGGTGTTTATGACTTAATGTGTTTGTCATCTAATGGTTAATCTCAATACACACACATTTTCCGTGCTTTCCAATAGTTTAAAATAGTTTTATTCCACTCTTTAATAACCTGTTCAAAACAAACATGCCACTTGTAAAAATGAAATAACATTTCTGTGAACTGATATTTGTTTAGTGAGCTTATTAGAGGATGTTCCCATTTTTTGGGGATGTTCCCTTTGATTGTAAAATGTCAATGAAGATGTCAGACTTAGTATATTTGTTAATAATTACATACAACACATGGAATTGTTGTGTGTGTGTGTTCCAAGTGAATCTGCGGCCCCCTGGTGGCCAGTACATCAATGATGTGGCCCCCACCACCATCAAAGTTGCCCATCCCTGGTCTAAAGTGTACTTCTCTCTCTTCTGAAGAAAGATCCGGATTTTTTTAACATGGGAATCAATTGGGAGCTGGGTGGAGTTTTTGTCTCTTCATGCCCTCAAGAGGCATTTTGTTTAATATTTTTTCTTTATTTTTTTAAATTTTCCATCCTAGGAGAGGTTTTCCTACATTTTTCATGAACAATTATGTCTGAGAAGTGTAGGGTTTGGGAATTATGGCAGGTTTAAAACATTTTTTTGGAAGAATTTCAAGCACTCCTGCACTCTGTTTTGAGATCAAAATGTTTTAAAGTTGGAATGAAGTCTCAAGCTGAAAGTATGTGGAAGGAGAAGCATTTGGCGTAAGGTGTAGGAAAAGAGGATTTTAAGAGTCGTCCCATTGACTTCCATGTTAAAAAGAGTTTAAAAGTTGAATATTTTAAAAAGTATAACATATTTTTAAAAAGTTGAAGGTTTCCCATGAATTCCTGAAAAGTCTGAATAGTTTAATATTTTAATGGTTTCTGTAGCTGACAGTAAACTGAAGTTATGGAGAGCCAAATTATCAGTTGAAATAAGTATAAGGGGAAGAATAAAGATTCGAAGAACTTTCGTGGAATGCTGTAAACAGCATTCACACTAATAATGGGAAGAATAAAGATTTGATGAACTATAGTGGAATGCTATAAATAGCATTTGCACTAATTTAAAATAAATGCCGTTGCGGGCAAGTTCTGACAGTATTTGTATGATACTCTTAGTTATGAGCCCAATGCTCCAAGCCTAACTTGTTGCTACATGCTTGAAAACAGCCTTTGTTTCCCCTTATTTCCTAAAAAAAAAAGAGCCCTTCCCTTCTGTTTATAATGTGTCACCAAACCGAAACAGACCAACCCAACATTAATGAACTCTCTGTTGTCATAATAATAATAATAATAATAATAATAACTTGAATTTATATAGCGCCATTCATAACCTCAAGGTCGCTTTACAAAGAAACATACAAGGACAAGACATAAAACATAAAAACATAAACATAAAACAGGGGGGCAGAAATGGAAGTGTAAGTGGGGGGGGGAGATTGAGTTATTGTTGAACAGATGAGTTTTAAGGGTTGATTTGAAGATGTTGAGAGAAGGGGCGTTGCGGATTTCTGCAGGGAGGGAGTTCCAGAGGGTGGGGGCAGCGACACTGAAGGCATGGTCCCCGAAGGTGCGGAGACGTGAAGGTGGAATGGAGAGCAGGCCAGAGTCTGTGGATTGAAGGGTGCGGGATGGGATGTATGGGTGGAGGAGATCTGTGAGGTACTGAGGGGAGAGGGCATGGAGGGATTTGTAGGTGAGGAGGAGGAGTTTGTAAGTGATGTGGGACTTGACCGGGAGCCAGTGGAGGTTGAAGAAAGTGGGGGTGATGTGCTGCCAGGGCTTGGTGCGTGTGAGAACCCTGACAGCTGAGTTAGTTCCTCTGTTGTCTGATGTCTCACCTTTTGTACTGTGCTAAAAATAGATATCCTCTGTTCTGAATAAGAGCTGTTCTAACCTCAGCTGAACTTTATTTAAAGTGCACATATCATGCTATTTTTAGGCATATATTATGGGTCTCGGATATATAAAAATATATAAAAACATGCCTATGATGTGCTTCTCTCAAATTACAAACAGATCATGCATTTCAGACATCCCTCATATCCCTCTCTTCCAGCCCTGTTTAGAGAAATGCGGATTTTGGGTCCTTAGCTTGAAAACAAAAAAAAGGAGGCAGAGCTAATACCTGATCAGAATTCTACCAAAGATAAAGTTACATTCTGCTGTGATAAAACGCCATCCTTTTCTAAACCACATCAAGGATTATTTCTGAAACAGTATGGAGCTAAAAAAAACACAAGGTGAGTTCCTTTTTTTATTTCCTGCTTTTTAAACACATGTGCTGTCCAGTACATGTTAGCTCTGAGTGTTAGCGAGGCTTGCTAATGTAAACAAATACCATGTTACGTTCAAAACACGTCAGGCATTGTTTCTGATAGCAACTCTCTGTGGGTCCACCATCCGAGATTACGTAATATCGGCAGCAAATCTGTATCCGCTCGTTGTACCCCGATGTGGGTAAGGAGGAAAAGAGAAAGGGTTTTATTATCTGACGCTGCCTGAGTTCCCCGACACACCGGGGACACATATGGATGTATAAAATACATCAGAAAATGCATTTGGCATGATAGGTCCCCTTTACACTTGTTCTGCCTAATTGCAAAGTTCTTGGCACAGAGAGAGCCGTTCCTCAAAGCGGTTTTATAAATAAAAATGCTTGCAAAACTTCCCAAGTGTGTCATATTTTCACAATAATGTTATCCCTTATTATACTATGGTTTTCACTGTGCTTCACAACACATGCTTAGTATTCAGTTTTTGGGGAGTTTCTACATGCAAAGAAATGTGTCTGAAACAAACCGAACAAAAAGGTGCACTGCAAGTGCAATAAAACGGCAAGCTTTTAAATCTGGCACATACACGTAGAACACAAATTAAAAAGTACAAAGAACTTAATGGTGTGACGTTTAGATACAACTGGGACCCCAAAGCAGAGACTGACAAAAATAAAGTTTCAAAGAGTTTAATAACAAAGGTAGTCCAAGGCAGGTACCGACGACAGGGAGCTTGGCGGGCCGTAGTAATCCAAAAACAAAGCTGCAAAGTGAACAACAGACTCCAGGCTGCAGAAAGGCACTCCGGACCGCGGGACAGCATGAAATACTCTGGCAGAGAAGTGAGGTGAGGGCCAGGCTCTTAAAGAGCAGGTTAATCAAGTGAGTGGGGACAGGTGTGCCTCATCTGCAGCCAGGAGTAAACCAGCCACGCCCCCCGTCACACACCAGCCCTGCAGAGACGGAAAAACAGAGTAGTGAGAGGTAAAAGGAGCACACAACAGGTAAAACACAACAACTACAAAAAACCCAATGCAAAACATAACAAATGGAGTCTTACAAAAAAAACTATTGGATATTAAAGGCCCCATGACATGGCCATTTCTACTGATGCTAATTCCATTGTTGAGGTCTACTAGAATAGATTTATATTGTTCCAAAATCACTTGATTTCTCATACAGCATCTCTGTATAGTATGTATATTCACTCTGTCCTAAACGGCTTATTGGACCTCCTGCCCCTCCCTATGAGCCCACTGTGCTCTGATTGGTCAGCTCGCCCACTATGTTCTGATGAGTCCACCACCGTTACAGCGGAACATCAGTGATTATGTGTTACAATGGCGTTTGATGACAACCAGAAAATGACAGTAATGACAAACAGATGAGAATGCTGCATGGAGTCTGGGTGCCGTGTTGGCGGGACGTTGCAGGGCTCGCTGTTCCGCTCATTGAAGATCGAGGAGCGGACAGTGTGAGCTGTATTACTGGTGTCGTTTCCTGGTTGCTGCGTGTGGTCTGCGAGACATCGCGGAACTCAGCCTGGCTGTTCGCCACACAGTTCTCCACACATTCACAGCCTGAGAAAAAATAAGGCTGAGTGAGTGTGTATGCCGGTGAAACTCCGCGGAGGAGCGCGGCAGAGAAAAGATAAGGCTTACCTCTAGATTCCACCGGGTGCGTCTGCGCCGCGTTACGGCCGCGTTACGGCCGCGTTACGGCCGCGTTCACACCGATCGCGGCCACTCTAGTCAATGTGTGCTACTCCACCAGACGCGCCGCATCACGGCTTGAAGCGTCCCAGAAGCGTCTCGGCGCTGGGCTCCACTAAAAATATGATGCAAGTCTATTTTTTACGCGAGGCGTTGCATAGCGCCGGGCAGGAAGTGGACCGGTTAGAGCATCCAGTCAATCCCCAAAATAAACTAATCTTGCAGACCCTATCCCTCCGTAGTCTTTCAAGTAGGAGGAGAAATGCCAGCGTTCTCCTCCGGTTTACAGGCACTGTGTACATTCTATATATAGAATAATTATGATGATGAATGCATTTTTTTACCACTAAAATACAGCAACACATCTCTGATGCATGTCGTTTATAACTGGAATATTACAATTATTATTAACTTTGTCTGCACAAAGTAGCCTGTCCAGGAAATATGCCCAAATCAACAAAAACTGCGAGCCGGGAAGGAAGACGTTTAGCTTCTGAAACGCTTAAATGAAAAACGATGTTCTTGTTGCCCCAGCTAGTCGACATCTCTATTAGCAGAAACAAAGGCTACATTAATGTATTAAATCGATGTTAATCCATGTGTGTTGATGTTGAATTAACGGACGTGACGTTGTGCGATAGCGTTGCCAGGCAACAGCTTCGGTTCATGTTAATTTACAAACTCTTCAACTAGAACCGTAGTTATATTTAAAAACATTTTAGAAGGCCTCACGAAATACTTTAATGTGAATTAAAATTTAAATATGAAGGAATCTTTGTATAACAAAATACATCCGTTATAAAAAATACCAGAAACAGACGTAGGCAAGATCCTCAGCTCGATAATTCGATGGTTTAGCCGTTGATGTTGTTTAATTGCTGATATATTTATGATCCACGTCACGTTTTCAGTTTTGGCGGCAGTTCTTCCTGTTTGTCGAGAAATCTTCTCATCAGGGCTCTATAAATAGAGAACTACGGCAGATATGTAATATTTAATGCAGCCAAACCATGTATTACAATGCCGTTATGTGATGACTTTCAAAGAGAAAAGCAAGAACACTCGGAATAAAGTATTATTTTATTTTTAAAAAATGTTTTCGGATTTCACATCGCATAAACACCATTTCCCAACGTGCATTGCGGCTAAACCATCGAATCACCGAGCTGAGGACCTTGCCTACGTCTGTTTCCCGGATTTTTTATGACGGATGTATTTTGTTATACACACATTCCTTCACATTTAAATTTTAATTTACATTAAAGTATTTCGTGAGGCCTTCTAACTTGTTTTTAAATATAACTACGGTTCTAGTTGAAGAGTTTGTAAATTAACATGAACCGAAGCTGTTGCCTGGCAACGCAATCGCACAACGTCACGTCCATTAATTCCACATCCACACACATGGATTAACATCGATTTAATACATTAATGTAGCCTTTGTTTCTGCTAATAGAGATGTCGACTAGCTCGGGCAACAAGAAAATCGGCGAAATCGAGTGTGACTATTAAAAAATAAATCATTATTATGTTAATATTGACAATAACAACCGACCGTCGGGGTAGCATTTGCTTGGCATTTCCGGGTATATCTCCACGGGTTGGGCCATGTTAACAATACCGTGTAACTGTCATGTTTGAAGGGACGAAATCGTGACATCTTCACGTCTCCCAGCATGGTACATCGTCACATGTTCACATCTTGCCGTGATACCGGGTTGGTTTTGGGGCAGCACAGACAGGTATTTTCAGTGTTAGAGTTTTTATCGCTGCAGGGTGTACTTTGAGGGTTTGTGACTTTGCAGACCGTTTACATGCAGAAAAAGCTACATAACACACAAGGGGACGGGGGAATAACCGGAAAAGCATGACATGGGACCTTTAACACAGTGCTGTTCATAGTTTTTCTGAGAGTTTCAGAAGGAGTCCTGGGGAGATTTGGCAGTGAAGCAGGAGGTGGAGAGACTGTTGGCTCAGTGTGAAAAATGATTGAATTGGTTGATTCTTCAGAGACGGACAGTTTCCAGTAAAATGGGTTAGCTCATTAGATACATTTAGCTGCTTAGATGTTTGGTTTCTGGTTTCATTCATGCTGGCTCTCTAAAACTTGACTTGACTTGTGATTCTTATGTGGAAATCTTTTTTAAGAACAGCAGCGATTCACTATAATTATGTTAAATGGTCCCTAAACGGTCTAGACTCAATGTTTGTAAGAACATGCATCAGCTCTATTATCTCCAAATGCCTCATCTTTGGTCGTTTCCTTTATCCCCCACAAACTTCCACAAGAATCCATCTTAGAATAATCATCATAGTGAGTCTTTGGTACCAGCAGACCACCCACAGTGTTGTTTTCACTTTATTTATATGTAAGGAACTGAATCAGCCAGTGACAACACGTTGACACGAACCTGTACGAGTAAATATCCAGACCTCAATGCTTATATTTTATCAACAAACAAACACCTGCATCATCTTGGGCTCATCTTTGTACAAGTGCCAAAAATGCACCAAAATACAAATCTGAAAGAAAGAAAAAAGAAGCTACATAACACACAAGGGGATGGGTATTAACCGGAAAAGAATGTCATGGGACCTTTAAATAGGGCTGTCAACAGAAGCCATTCATCTGGAAACCTTAACAAGTAAAAAAAACTACAGCAGTCCAAGTTTGACCCAAAGTGACAGCAGATGTTTATCATGAAAGCATGGCAGTGAGAAGGCAAAGAAAGCGGAAGATTCAGCATAAAATACATTTATTTAAAGTTATTTAAACTCTGACTTCTCTAACAAGTTTGTCATACATTACTTTATTACAACACCACATTTATATATCTGTACTTGTTTGACTTCCCCCCCCGAATAAAGTAAATACAGTATTTTAAAGTGGACCTATCATGCTATATTTGAACAATATATTGTAGGGCCATACCTATATAAAGTATATAAATATAGTATTTTTTTTAAAATACCAAACTGCATTTTAGCCATGCCTCATTTCGCTCTATTTGCTCTTTCCAGCCCTGTTTTTGCAAGGGCTGATTCTGTGACGTAGCTTTAATGCAAATGAGCTGCAGCTGACCACGCCCCCCTGCAGGAGAGGAGAGCATGCTCTGAGATCAGCTGCTGGGCTGTCAGAAGAGGGGGAGAAAAAGAGATCTCCGTCCTCCGTGTTTTATTCTTATATGATTATATAAAGTCATTATTTATTTGCTTTAAAGCTCAATAAATAACAAAGAAGACCTTCGACCGTCACTTTTCTAATTTTCAACTTTAACAGACATGTTGACCAACTGAAACTATGCCGCACGGTCCCCTCGTTCCTTGGAAGAGGCGGAGAGGTGGGTGTTTGTCATCTGCTGGTGGACTACCGGAGAGAATTACAGTGCTTGCCTCCATGGGGAGGGATTGCATTGAACTGCACCCTCGCTGCCAAGGGGACCCAAGTTCCCATCAGCAAAAACACGTGGGTTTGCTATCCTGGCTCCAAAATGGTGGAATGAGCTCCCCATTGACATCAGGACAGCAGATAGCTTACACACCTTCCGGCGCAGACTGAAAACTCATCTCTTTCGACTCCACCTCGAGCAATAGAGCTATTAACAAAGCACTTATATACTAATAAAGGATTGGCTTACCTAAAGCCAGTTGAGTAGCACTTGAAATGTTTTTGCTCTATGAAACCTGATGTACTTATATGATTCTGTTTTCTTCAACTTTGTATTTTGTTGGTCGAACGCACTTATTGTAAGTCGCTTTGGATAAAAGCGTCAGCTAAATGCAATGTAATGAATTACAGCAGCAGGAGGTGCAAACGCTTGCCTCGGGGAGGGAGAAAAAGAGCCACAGCGGAGAATAAACAGAAGGGCAACCATGCGTGGGAAATCTTCTTCGCTGCTTTTGTGGCAGACTACAGCCCACTTACAGGCCTGGCATATGTACTACAGTGTCTCCAGTGCTTTCGAGTGGCAATGGCCGGCCGTGGCCCAACCTCTCATTCCCCTGATAGGTGGAGAGTGGCCCATATAGGCGGAGCTCCTCATTCCTGACGTCAGAGAATTTTCAAATCTGTATCAGTCTGTATGAAATCCGTTGCAACCCCGTTTTTAGAGATTTGGGTATGGAGGAAAAGAGAGAGAGTTGTGTTTTCTGACACTTGGCGAGTTTCCTGACACACCGGGGACACATATTCATGTATAAAAGACGTACAAAAGTGCATTTTGCATGATAGGTCCCCTTTAAACTTCATTGTTATTTTGATCATGAACAGAATGACATTTACTGAACCTGTAACGGTAAACTCCTAATTGTATGCAGTTACAAGATATAGTCGTGCAATTCATGGATGATTTTTTTCTTTCAATAACGTTGCTTTTGTTCCCTATGAGACATAAGGTCACTTCCCAGCCAGTCTCTCTCAACATGACATTTAATTTAAGAGTAAAAGAGTGTCACATACTGTGATCTCATAGGAAACTCAGGGGAATGTGAGGTCAGCCTTTTCTCATCCTAAAATAGAACAAGAATAACAGACGTGGAGGCAGTTTGACTATGAGCCGGCTACACTAACAGCAGCGTTTCAGTCCTAGCTAGCTGTGATGCCAGCTGGTGAGAGGCACCAACTGAACATTTTCTGAGCATAATTTACTGTTCGCTACATAATACATTTTCACAAAACCCCTGTCAACTATAGGATTAAATGGCTATTCCATTGATTTACTATTGCACTTTCCAAAAGTTGTGAAACAGAAAAAGGGTCCTGACTTTGGCTGACGTTTGGGTATATCTAGAAATACTCGATCATACAATTCCCATCACCTCAAAAGCGCCCACAGGGTGGAGTAACTCCAATTTAACCGTGCATGACCTAACGGTTATTTTGTGACTCAACTCAGAGCCACAGGAGACACTATGCAACAAGTTTTACTGGATGGTGTTGCCTTGTATTTTGTTTTCTCAACAATAACATTTCCTTGCAACTGTAAATCTAGGAAATTGAGCTTTGTTAACTAGGTTTTCTTAGAGTCTTCATTAACCTAGAAAAAAACAGTGCTGTTAACCCTGTAAAGCCCAAAAATAGAAAAACATTAGAATTATTTTTTTTCACCTTTCAGATGTTGTTGAAGGGAGCCTCTGGAGCATTTTTTACGTTTTGGTAAGTTTTTAGCGAAATATTGTAATATTGCAACATTGGGCTTAGGTGGGAGCAGAATTCCTGTATTTCTACTCACATTGTCTGAATAAATATATTGAACAACTAAGGGTTGATTTGCAGGATTGATTGCTTACTTAGCGCTATATCAGTATATAGCATGAATTATAATCACACATCAGTCATATTTTTTATGAATAGTCATTTATTAATTATGAATATGGGAGTCCAAAAAACAGTTCCTATCGTCAGAAAAGCACAGACGGACGTCACACTTGGTGCATTGGGTGTTTGTGTCCCTTTACTGCAGTGTCTACAACGTCCTCTCTTGGTCTTCCCTGGAAAATGTGCCATTAGGTCCTTGCGTACATCTTGTGATCTCTTGGATGGGGCTCCGTTTGGTGGACTCCCATCACCTGAGGATGGTCTCTTCTGAGCATTCAACAGGCTCCTTGATGTCACCGTCGGTGCTGGGCTCCCGTTGCCTGAAGATGGTCGTCCTCTCTTTGGTGTTTTTATGGGAGTTGTGTTCACCTGATTAAAACAAAAATACATTAGGATACAAGTCAAAAATATTACAGTGAAATATAATAAAATGCATTCTTACCAGGATGAGAGAGGATGCTAGATCTGCCTGAAACTGTCTCATGTTCAGGATCTCCTGCTTTGCCATCTTTAGAGCTCTGCAGTCCCGCTTGTAGAGGAGCCAGGCGTTGATCACAGCAAGGATGATGGTGTGCCAGAAGATGTACACGTACCAGCGTCGGGACTTCATGGGGAACTTATATTTGGCCGTAAACGAGTCCAACAAATCCACACCTCCCATGTACTTGTTGTACGTAGCCACAATGGAAGGCCTCTCAACTTCTACGTAGGTTTTGTTGGCTTTGTCCCAGCGTTGAATGTTCTGCACAGGGTGTGGTCCAGAAAAGGATGAGACAAGTGTGACCGCTCTGCTGTCATACCATTTGACAGCACAGATGTTGTGGTTGGTCTCCACTCGGCTTGATGCTGCTGAATTTCCCCTTGAAAGGAATCATCATCTAATCCACTGAGTTGTGTTCTTCTGGTACCACCTGCAGGCATTTCTCTCTGAATGTATCAAGCCAGGGTCTGAGTTTCCAGAGTTTGTCTTTCTTTTCCATCTCTGACACTGTCAAGTTGTTGTGAAAAAGTAATTAATATGTATCAAGAATACATATGCTTATTATATTGTAATAGCTGAAGGAATAGGTGGGTGGGACAAGTGTTCATTCTGTCTGGCCTAGCCTATTATAAAAGGAATGCATGCACAACCCCCTTCCAGGTGTCCCGATGCAACAAGTATCTGAATCCTATTTACATTGTACAATTGAGTCACACAATACGACCTGGCTTAGCCTATTATCATAATAAAAGGAATACCTACACCCACACATGCAGGTAACCAGTTCAACAAGTCACGCAATCCTGCATATTATCATAATAAAAGGAATACCTACACCCACACATGCAGGTAACCAGTTCAACAAGTCACGCAATCCTGCATATTATCATAATAAAAGGAATATCTACACCCATACATAATAATAATAATAATAGATTTAATTTGTTAGCGCTTTTACAGGTGCTCAAAGACGCTTTACAGATATAGTGAAGGGAAAAGGAAGGAACAACAAATATATATATAGTAAACAATCACACATTAAAAGCCAGATTGAAGAGGTGAGTTTTTGTGAGTTTTTTGAAGGTGGTGAGGTCAGTGCAGTCTCTGATGGATTGGGGGAGTGAGTTCCAGAGGGAGGGGGCAGCGACAGAGAAGGCTCTGTCCCCCCAGGTCCGGTGATTGGTGCAGGAAGGGGCGTGGTGGTGCAGCAAGTCTGTGAGGTAGGGGGGGGGCCTGATTGTTGAGGGCTTTGTGAGTAATGAGGAGGACTTTGAAGTTGATTCTTTGACGGACGGGGAGCCAGTGGAGGTTCTGGAGGATGGGAGTGATGTGGTCTCGGGAGCGGGTGTGGGTGAGGAGGCAGGCAGCAGAGTTCTGGATATGTTGGAGTTTATGGATTAGGTTGGATGGTATGCCGTAGAGGATGCTATTGCAGTAGTCGAGTCGTGAAGTGATGAATGCATGAATCAGGGTTTCAGCAGCAGAGGAAGAGAGTGATGGGCGGAGACGGGCAATGTTTTTGAGGTGGAAAAAGGCGGTCCTGGTGATGTGATTTATGTGCTGGTTGAATTTGAGCTGACTGTCGAAGATGACTCCGAGGTTGCGGATGTGAGGGGGGGGAGATAGAGTGTCGCTGTCAATGGTGAAGTTGAAATTCTGGATGTCTTTGATACTGGATGGGGGGCCAATGATGATGATGTCTGATTTGGCACTGTTCAGTTGGAGATAGTTTGTTTGCATCCATGCTTTTATTTCTGAGAGACAGTTGGTGAGAGTGGAGTGTGTTGTGAGGGTGATGGTTTTTGTTGAGATATAAAGTTGGATGTCATTGGCGTAGCAGTGAAATTTAAGGTTGTGGCGACGAATTATTTTGCCAAGGGGGAGCATGTAGAGGATGAAGAGGAGGGGGCCAAGCACCGAACCCTGGGGGACACCTTGGGACAGAGGAGCAGTGGAGGAGGTGCAATTGTTGATGTTGATAAACTGATGTCTGTCGGTGAGGTAGGATTTCAGCCAGGAGAGTGCAGTGTCGGTGATGTTGAGTGATGATTCGAGGAGGGACAGCAGGATGGCGTGGTTGATGGTGTCGAATGCTGCGGTGAGGTCGAGGAGGATGAGGATGTTAAGGTTGCCGGAGTCAGAGGAGAGGAGGAGGTCGTTTGTGATTTTGAGAAGAGCTGTTTCGGTGCTGTGTTTTGATCGGAAACCGGATTGAAATGGCTCAAAGAGATCATTGGAGCTGAGGTGGGCTTTAAGTTGTGAGGCAACGACACGTTCAAGTATTTTTGACAGAAAGGGGAGATTTGAGATGGGCCGGAAGTTGGACATGATGTCAGGTGTGAGTCCAGGTCTTTTGAGAATGAGTGTGACAGCAGCCAGTTTGAGAGAGGGGGGAACTGATCCAGATCTGAGGGAGGAGTTAATGATGGTGGCGATGAGTTGGGAGATGGCAGGGAGGCTCTCTTTAACACATTTGGAGGGCATTGGGTCAAGTGTGCAGGTGGAGTTAATTTCAGTCATGAAGTCGGACAGTTGCATGGGGGTCACAGGGGAGAAGTAGGACAGGGGCTGTGAGGTGAAGGGGGAGGAGCCAGGAGGGAAGGTGGGGGGTGCTGATGAGGGTGTCAGATTGCTGTAAATGTTGCTGATTTTGGTTTGGAAAAACGAGAGGAAGGAGTTGCCCTGTTCGGTGTTGAAGGACGAGGTGGCGTTGTCACAGGGTTTGAGAAGTTTGCTGATGGTGGAGAACAGATGCTTGGGGTTGCTGGAGCCAGACTGAATGAGTTGTGAGTAGTAATTAGACCGGGCTGCTTTGAGTGCGTTACTGTACTGCTGGAGATAGTCTTTGTAGATTTGAAGATGGACTGTTAGTGTGGTTTTCTTGTGTTGGCGTTCAAGTTGACGTTTCCTTGATTTCATTTGGCGGAGTTCGGGGGTATACCAGGGGGCGGAGTGTATGAAAGAGATATTTTTTGTTTTTGTGGGGGCCAGTTCATTGAGACAGAAGGAGAGGGTGCTGTTATAATAGTCCACAAGTTCAGATGGGTTTTCAGAAAGTGGGGGGGGGGGGAGAGACAGACATCTTGCAGGTAATGGAGGCAGTGATTGCTGAAGGTGAGATGGATTTGAGATTTCTGTAGGTTATTGTGCGTTTTTGCTTTTGGGCGGGGATGGGGATGTTGATGTCCATGATGATGGCCAGGTGATCAGAGATGTGGAGATTGAGGCTGTTTTACATGCAGGTAAAACAGTTCAACAAGTCACACAATGCTGTCTTGCTCATGCTAACAGGCTAATTATCATACTAAAAGGGATACATCCAAGTGTCTCAACACATTTCAGAAAGAACTGTTTCTGCCAGAACCAGAGAAGAGTTAAATGAATTGTTGTAACTAATTAACTGATAAGATACAAGTAGAGTTTAAAATATTGCTAGAGATATAATTTCACATACTTTTATCAGAAATAATGTATTAATTTATTCAATTCTGGTCTTAATTCAAAATCTTAACAGAGGACACATTTAGAACTTAGTTATAGTGAATTATCAAAGACATTATATTTCTATTTGTGTTTTATTTCCATATGTGAACATATAAGAAGGGCAGGGTCCATGACAGATGTTCATGCTATTTTGACTACCACACTCACCCAGTGTTGTAATATTACGACAAAGACATAAGGTGCTCAAAATCAAATTTGATTAATGTGTTCCACAATAACTAAATATGTACATATTCTAGACATTGTAATAATCACAAAAAATATTTGAGGTATTTTACTTACTTGAATCTGACAAATCCAGTCCAATAAAACAAAGAGATGTTGCTCGTTTGAAGATTCTGAAGTTGTGTGAGTGTATGGCCAGAGGGCAGGACCTATAAACTCATTTACTACCCAATAGCATTGTGAGGCTGAACAAAATGACCTATTGACTATGTAAATGTGGTCTTTACTTTTTTAGGATAGCTTAAAGTAATGTTGTAAAATTACAACAGTGGGCCTTACAGGGTTAAAGTAGAGTTGCTGCTGCAGACGTCTGTTTTCTGGTTTGGTTCTCCAATCTCCAATTGTCTGTGGTTGGCATGCCAACCAAAAACAATTGCTTAAAAACTGCAGCTGTTCAGGATTACAGACTTCTCCTTGACACATTATGTCGCAGAATACATTTATTAATTAGATAGATGCATCTTACATTTGCGATGTTAGTTAAAAATAAAGATTATGACCTATTGACTTTAGTTTTTTTCCCTTTTCTGCCACATTTGCACATAGTTAGATAACTTACTAACTAATTTACTTACACACTAACTATGGTGAGGTTACGGTAGGGAAATACTTTGTTAATATAAAATAGATTATGGCTAGATATGATTAGGGAAAGGCAACTAAAACCCTTGATTACATAAACCACGATTATGGTCGGTAAAATGGCAGATGCTTACTCTACTGCAAAAAGTTATTACACGAACCCATCTGCACCAAACCAAACATTCTTATTTTTCAACTCGCTACTTTGCCCCTAAAGACATCCACTCAGTCCTTTTTTATGAGGGATGGAAGCTGGAAAGTAGTGAAAGATATATATTTTTTTTTTAAGTACGTATATAAGAGGGGGTTTTAATTATTCTTTACCTTAATAATCCATGAGTTCCTTTCTACAGGCAAGCATATATATCAGCTGTTTGTTTTTTTACTGAATTATGGGATTGGATACTGTTTAAAACTGGAAATAGACCCAAATCAATAAATTCATTAACATCATTTGTTTTCTCTTGTTCTCTTTAGAGTGACAATTCAATCAACAGCCGTCTGAATCTGACAGCAGAGCAAGGTGAGGAGATTCACTGGCATTTAAAAAACAGTTATTCTGTACCTTAAATGTATCTTAGATCTTTGATTTTCTCGAATTTTGGAATTTAGATCATTTCCTTTAAATCAGGCTATTTTTATTTGCAATGATGACGTGTAACATCACATCTGGTTGCATTGATCAGTCTCATTTATTTTCCCTATTCATCTTCCTACTTATTTTCCAGAATTGTTAAAATCCCTCCTAAAGGACAATGTAAAGGGAAGTGCACTTTTGTTTTATCAGAGTTTGCTGCGAAGAAGAAGCACTTTCCGGAGGGCCGCCCTCGGATGCTGCAGCCTAACAAGAGTTACTGTGTCCTCCCCCAGGAGGGATTCATCACCGCCTACAGCCTCACAGCCCTGATGCCTCTGTGGAGCTCCTTCACCATCGACAAGCCAGTGAGTGTTTCAATGGAGAGGGAGAACATATTCTGAAAGGTTGGCTTTTGTTATGTGATGGAACTGGTTCCCCAGATTTAAAGTGACCAAGAACAAGCCAGTGAACAATTTCCCAACTGCATGTAACCAAAATTAGCAGTCAAAATTAAAATATTTCTCCTTAATTAACACTAAAAGAGTGGATCACATCTGTCCGGTTCTGAAATCTCTACATTGGCTTCCAGTCGGCCAAAGAATTGATTTTAAAGTACTATTGCTAGTTTTTAAATCATTACATGGTTTAGGACCAAAGTATATTGTTGAACTCCTACATAATTACGAGCCATCAAGGTGCCTCAGGTCTTCTGGGACGGGTCTGCTATCGGCTCCGAGAGTAAAAACAAAAGATGGAGAGGCAGCATTTAGCTGTTATGCCCCGACATTCTGGAATAAACTACCCAAATCATGCACGTCCGCAGAAACGCTCACTATTTTTAAATCGAGACTAAAAACATATCTCTTTGCCGCTGCTTTTAATTGAGATGCTCATATTCGAACTACAGTATGCCTTTTAAACATTTATTGTTTACCTGTGGTGTTTATTTTTATTATTTTATTATCTTTGCTTTGTAATGTCTGTTGTAAAATTGTATAATGTGTTTTTAATGTATTTATTCCTAAAAAGTATTTTAATTTGTTTTGTAAAGCACTTTGAATCTTCTTCCGCTTATCCGTGGTCGGGTCGCGGGGGTAGCAGTTCCAGCAGAGAGCCCCAAACTTCCTTTTCCCTGGCGACATCAACCAGCTCTGACTGGGGGATCCCAAGGCGCTCCCAGGCCAGCGAAGAGATATAATCCCTCCACCTGGTCCTAGGTCTACCCCTTGGTCTCTTCCCAGCTGGACGTGCCTGGAACACCTCCCTAGGGAGGCGCCCAGGTGGCATCCTAACTAGGTGCCCGAACCACCTCAACTGGCTCCTTTCGACGCGAAGGAGGAGCGGCTCAACTCCGAGTCCCTCCCAGATGACCGAATTTCTCACCTTATCCCTAAGGGAGACACCAGCCACCCTGCGGAGAAAACCCATCTCGGCCGCTTGTATCCGCGATCTCGTTCTTTCGGTCATGACCCATCCTTCATGACCATAGGTGAGGGTAGGAACGAAAGTGGCCCGGTAGACAGAGAGGGAGAACATATTCTGAAAGGTTTGCTTTTGTTATGTGGTGGAACTGGTTCCCCAGATTTAAAGTGACCAAGAACAAGCCAGTGAACAATTTCCCAACTGCATGTAACCAAAATTAGCAGTCAAAATGAAAATATTTCTCCCTAATTAACACTAAAAGAGTGGATCACATCTGTCCGGTTCTGAAATCTCTACATTGGCTTCCAGTCGGCCAATGAATTGATTTTAAAGTACTATTGCTAGTTTTTAAATCATTACATGGTTTAGGACCAAAGTATATTGTTGAACTCCTACATAATTACGAGCCATCAAGGTGCCTCAGGTCTTCTGGGACGGGTCTGCTATCGGCTCCGAGAGTAAAAACAAAAGATGGAGAGGCAGCATTTAGCTGTTATGCCCCGACACTCTGGAATAAACTACCCAAATAATGCACGTCCACAGAAACGCTCACTATTTTTAAATCGAGACTAAAAACATATCTCTTTGCCGCTGCTTTTAATTGAGATGCTCATATTCGAACTACAGTATGCCTTTTAAACATTTATTGTTTACCTGTGGTGTTTATTTGTATTATTTTATTATCTTTGCTTTGTAATGTCTGTTGTAAAATTGTATAATGTGTTTTTAATGTATTTATTTCTAAAAAGTATTTTAATTTGTTTTGTAAAGCACTTTGAATTGTCGCGTACAGAAAAGTGCTATATAAATAAACTTGCCTTGCCTTGCCTTAATTATGATAAAATGCTTTTTTAAAAATGAACAAATATATTTTCTAAAATAACTTAACAGCTCGTCGATGATTAAGTCTGTATGAAGGTTGTTTAAAAAAACTATATTATAATGTGGCCATGAACTCTAGCAAGAATATTATAAAATAGGCACATACTTGTTAAAAGGCCCTAAGTTAAAGGGGCCCTATTATTCTTTTTTGGGTATCCCTTTCCTGAAGTGTGTTATATAGATTTTGCATGTAAATGGTCTGTAACTGAATAACCTCCAATAAACCCAGGGTCAATGTGAAGAAAGCCTACCCTTAGTGATCGAAAACTGTAGAAGTAGATGTGAACCAAAAAAACGTACAACTCAAGAATTTTCCCCATGATACGATATCAGTATCAGCCTAAGAGGAGTGGACATTTTACCTTGGTAATGCTTATTTTCACTTTCAAAAGAACATTAAAGTCCAGACTCACTTAGCCTTTAGTGGTGCATTCAGGTGTATCACAGGATCTTCGATATCCACTCATCATTGAGGTGGATCTGATGACATTGACGCATTGTGAATGTTTTTAATTATAGGTCTGGTTGGTCTTTCTTGGCTTGATGTCAGTGTTATTTAATGTATATGAATTCAACATTGATATCCATCCATCCATCCATCTTCTTCCGCTTATCCGTGGTCGGGTCGCGGGGGTAGCAGTTCCAGCAGAGAGCCCCAAACTTCCTTTTCCCTGGCGACATCAACCAGCTCTGACTGGGGGATCCCAAGGCGCTCCCAGGCCAGCGAAGAGATATAATCCCTCCACCTGGTCCTGGGTCTATCCCTTGGTCTCTTCCCAGCTGGACGTGCCTGGAACACCTCCCTAGGGAGGCGCCCAGGTGGCATCCTAACTAGGTGCCCGAACCACCTCAACTGGCTCCTTTCGACGCGAAGGAGGAGCGGCTCAACTCCGAGTCCCTCCCAGATGACCGAACTTCTCACCTTATCCCTAAGGGAGACACCAGCCACCCTGCGGAGAAAACCCATCCCGGCCGCTTGTATCCGCGATCTCGTACTTTCGGTCATGACCCATCCTTCATGACCATAGGTGAGGGTAGGAACGAAAATGGCCCGGTAGACAGAGAGCTTTGCCTTCTGGCTCAGCTCCCTTTTCGTCACAACGGTGCGGTAAAGCGACTGCAGTACCGCTCCTGCTGCTCCGATTCTCCGGCCCATCTCACGCTCCATTGTTCCCTCACTCGAGAACAAAACCCTGAGATACTTGAACTCCTTCACTTGGGGTAAGGACTCATTCCCTACTTGGAGTGGACAATCCATCGGTTTCCTGCTGAGAACCATGGCCTCAGATTTGGAGGTGCTGATCCTCATCCCAGCCGCTTCACACTCGGTTGCGAACCGATCCAGTGAGTGCTGAAGGTCGCAGACCGATGAAACCATCAGAACCACATCATCTGCAAAAAGCAGTGGTGCAATCCTTAGCCCACCGAACTGCAGACCCCCCCCCCCCCCCCCCCCCCCATGACTACGCCTCGAAATCAGATCCATGTATATTACAAACAGGATTGGTGACAAAGCGCAGCCCTGGCGGAGGCCAACCCTCACCGGAAATGGATCCGACTTACTGCCGAGGACCCGGACACAGCTTTGGGAGTACAGAGATTGGATGGCCCTAAGTAGAGACCCCCTCACCCCATACTCCCGCAGCACCTCCCACAGTAACTCCCTGGGAACCCGGTCATACGCCTTCTCCAAGTCCACAAAACACATGTAGACCGGATAAGCGTACTCCCAAGCCCCCTCCAGGATCCTTGCGAGAGTAAAAAGCTGATCCGTCGTTCCACGACCAGGACGGAATCCGCATTGTTCCTCCTCAATCTGAGGTTCGACAATCGGCCTGACCCTCCTTTCGAGTACTTTAGAGTAAACTTTCCCGGGGAGGCTGAGTAGTGTGATGCCTCTGTAATTGGCACACACCCTCTGATCCCCCTTTTTAAAAAGGGGAACCACCACCCCGGTCTGCCACTCCTTCGGTACCGTTTCCGACTTCCACGCAATGTTGATGAGACGTGTCAACCAAGATAGTCCCTCAACACCCAGAGCCTTCAGCATTTCCGGGGTGGATCTCATCCACCCCCGGGGCTTTGCCACTGTGGAGTTGTTTAACAACCTCAGTGACCTCCCCGCGGGAGATTGGTGTTGATCCCCCGTCATACTCCAGCTCTGCCTCTAACATAGAGGACGGAGTTGTCGGGTTCAGGAGTTCCTCAAAGTGTTCCTTCCAACGCCCTAACACTCCATCAGTTGAGGTCAACAACGTCCCATCCTTACTGTACACAGCTTGGATGGTTCCCTGCTTCCCCCTCCTGAGGTGTCGGACAGTTTTCCAGGACAACTTTGGTGCCGCCCGAAAGTCCTTTTCCATGTCCTCTCCGAACTTCTCCCACACCCGCTGCTTTGCCTCGGCCACGGCTGAGGCTGCTGCCCTTCGGGCCTGTCGGTACCTTGCAACTGCCTCGGGAGTCCCCCGGGATAACAAATCCCTGAAGGCCTCCTTCTTCAGTCGGACGGCTTCCCTGACCACCGGTGTCCACCAGGAGGTTCGAGGGTTACCGCCCCTTGAGGCACCTAGGACCTTGAGACCACAGCTCCCCGCCGCGGCTTCGGCAATAGAAGCTTTGAACACCGACCACTCTGGTTCAATGTCCCCAACCTCCACAGCAATGCCCGAAAAGCTCCGCCGGAGGTGTGAGTTGAAGGCCTCCTGAACCTGGGCCTCCTCCAGACGTTCCCAGTTCACCCGAACTACACGTTTGGGCTTACCAGGTCTATCCAGAGGCTTCCCCTGCCACTCGACCCAACTCACCACCAGATGGTGATCAGTTGACAACTCCGCCCCTCTCTTTACCCGAGTGTCCAAAACATACGGCCTCAGGTCCGATGATACGATAACGAAATCGATCATGGACCTTCTGCCTAGGGTGCTCTGGTACCACGTACACTTATGAGCATCCCTATGTTCGAACATGGTGTTTGTTATGGCCAATCCATGACTAGCACAGAAGTCCAGTAACAAACCACCACTCCGGTTCAGATCAGGGGGGCCGTTCCTCCCAATCACGCCCCTCCAAGTGTCTCCATCATTGCCCACATGTGCGTTGAAGTCTCCCAGCAAGATTAAAGAGTCCCCTTCCGTAGCCCCATACAGGACTCTTTCCAGGGTCTCCAAGAAGGCCGTATACTCTGAACTGCTGTTGGGTGCATAAGCACACACAACAGTCAGAGTTTTCCCCCCCATAACCCGCAGGCGTAGGGAGGCAACCCTCTCGTCCACTGGGGTAGACTCCAACAACGAAGCACCCAACCGGGGACTTGTGAGTATCCCCACACCCGCCCGGCGCCTCACATCTTGAGCAACTCCGGAGAAGAATAGAGTCCAACCCCTATCCAGAAGTAAGGTTCCAGAGCCGACGCTGTGCGTAGAGGTGAGCCCAACCAGATCCAACTGGTACCGCTCCACCTCCCGCACAAGCTCCGGCTCCTTCCCCCCCAGAGAGGTGACGTTCCACGTCCCCAAAGCCAGCTTCTGTCGCCCTGGTCTGGTCCGTCGAGACCCTCCGCTTTCACTGCCACCCTTCTGGCAGCGCACCCGACCCCATCGTTGTTTCCCGTAGGTGGTGGGCCCGCGGGACGGAGAAGCGGAGGTGTTGCCCACGTTGCCTTTTCGGGCTGGGCCCGGCCGGGCTCCGTGGCAAGCCCGGCCACCAGACGCTCGCCGACGAGTCCTCCTTCTGATAGCATTGATAGATTCTACTTAATTCAATTCAAATGCTACACATGTGCACAGTTTTCTGCATTTTTCTAAAGTTTTTAGCTACTTAGTTCCAGTGAAAATAGATAAATATCCAGATTAGCTAGAACTCAAAGCGTTGGCGTATCAAACAAAAGAAAAGCACAGAGTTACCAACATCCCTGGAAAAATTCTGTTTCTTGGTAAAGAGACAAAGGGACAACTGTTGGGCTAGAGCTCATTACTGTAACTAACTTAAATTTACGTGTTCCCATTCCTGTAGACAAACCTGGACCCGTTACCACCGGTTACACCAGACTGTTTGAGGGCTGACGTCAGACTCCCAGCATCCAACAGTGCCAGATGTGACCAATACATAGCTGCAGGGAACCTGACGACCGCCTTCCTGCACCCACCAAGTACGCACATACCTCACACAGGCACATACTTTCACAATGTTTGGTTTGATTCTTAGTGTTTAAAGGGATGTGAACTAATACATTATTGTCCCCCATAGCACTCTCTGACACACACCTTTTCTGAATTTCCACAGAAAAATTGAATGATGTGTAATCTTTCACAAATTCTAAATCACTACTTAAAACACTCTGTTGACACAGGGGCCTGTCCGTGTCTCTATCACGCCTTCACTGCGTTTTTACTCGTGATAAGAACAATTATATCATACAAATGTTACTTCCCCAGACTCTTCAACTTAAAATTAGCACTAAGACTCTTTTTTTTTTTAAATAGAATTTTCTCTTTTTTCTTTATTTTTTATATGGTGTAATTGTATGTTTTCTGCCCCTTATTCATTTATGGTAAAATGTGTCACAATATGTCTGATTACTTGTTGAAAAGTAAATGAATTATTTAGTGGGAGTGCTGATACAGCATTCCAACCATCTGTTATGCTACGCACGAAATTCTTTATTATTCCGCCGGGTTATTTTGCACCTCTTCTTCTCCCACATTCCACATCGCAGAAACTCCGTACAAACATCAAAATGTTCAGCTCGGTCGGGAATCAATGGCTATTACTTTTCTCATTCATAACTTTCATAATTCCAGAGATACATCCCATAATTCATCACATTTTTAACATGGAAGTCAATGGAGAACTCTTCAGACTTGAACAATCTTCATGCAACTTCAACTGCTAACTGCTCCTTCTTACTTTCACTCAGAAACCTCATTCCAACTTTAAAATGTTACACATCTTTCTGACATTCTTACTTTTAAATCTGATTCGTACTTTTAGAGAAATTAAACATTGTTCAGACCTTGGTAAAGAGGCCTTCTTCAGATTTAGAGTGTGTGATGTCACAGCTAGAGTGGAGGACAAATTTAAATTAGCCTTCATATTTTCTTTTAAACCTGCCATAATTCCCAAACCCTATATCCCTGAGACATAATTTTTCATGAGAAACGTAGGAAAACATCTCGTAGCTTTAAAAAATAAATAAAAATTAAGCAAAAAAATTAAACAAAATGCCTCTTGAGGGCATGAAGTGACAACAACTTTCAACATTCCTCCATTAAACCCCATGGTAAGTTCAGCCTCATCTTTCCCCACGACAGCAGCCGCACACCTTTAGTTAATCTCCCAAAAAGGCCACATTATTAACCCGAAAGTACACAAAAAGTACACTTCAGATACTCAAGTTCCTTGACATGCTTCACGCTTTGAAATTTCACCGATATCTGTTACAGTTCTTCAACAAAACGTTCACATGTAAGAGGTTTATCTCTCATTCAGAACAATGGAAACCTGTGATCTCTGGACGCCTCGTTAGCTCAAATATAAACACCTGTGTCATGGAACACGATGATTTCATAACTCCAACTGACTTGCTCAGAGCAGCAGACTTCAGATAAAGGTTAACACAGCTCTACGTCAATTATGGGGTGTCATCATATGCCGTTTACATGAAAACGCATCCCTCGCCATGAAACACGATGTCGCTGTAACTCCAATGGACACAGTCCGATCGTCCCCAAACTTCGCTTATATCACCGGTCCATGCCTCAACAGCTCTACGCAAAATCTGAGATCTCACCATAGGCTGTTTCCATGGAAACGCATCCCTCGCCAAAAAAACATGATGTTGTCGTAACTGATATGAAAATGGTCAAAACACCACCAGACTTCAGGTGACAGTTAATGGTCCAGCCCCCAACATGTCTATGTGCCATTAGTGAGTTTTCCTCAAAATCTGTTGCCATGGCAACTCATCCCTCGCTGTAAAACACGATATTGCTATAACTCCTATGAAAATAGTCAAAAGGTGCTCAAACTTCACGTGTGCTAACAGTCCAGCCGTGAAGACATCTACGTGACAGTTTTGAAATGTCTTCAAATGCTGTTGCCATGGCAACACAATGCTCGCTATGAAACACGGTTTTCTCATAACTTCAGTGAAAATGCTCCAAACGGCCCAAAACTTCACAGGGTTGGTAACGATGCAGCCATCAAAACATCTAAGCGTATAATGGGGTGTCATCAAATACCGTTGCCATGGCGACAGATCATTCGTCATCAAGTTAGTTCAATAGTTTGCAGTTCAAATATTCTGCTGCTTTCCCAAGCTTTTATACTTTCTTTTCTTCTCTCATCACACATTCAAGCCCCCAGTGTTCATGTATCATTTCAATCTAAATTCTTCACTTTCTTCTTACACATTACATTTCAGCATAGCAGTTCAGCGTCCGCTTTTCAGCTTAAAGCATTCCCACTAGCAATTTCTTCAGGAATTGCATTCTCCAGTTGGACCTGATGCCCGAACACTTATATTAGACACATCACACTGTGTTTAGGTAAGATGATGCAGGAGAGTGCCTGATTTCTCAAAGGTGAGGTTGAGGTTTAACTGTGAACAATTTTAAACCATTATTTGAAAGATTTAAAAGCTGTAAACCCCAAAGTAAGTGAGAAGATTGTAGAAAAGTCTACAGATTTTGAGAATTGTACAAAGTCTTTAGAAATAAACTCACTAATGGATTTGAGCGGTTTTGGTGCCCGCTAAACCTTATCAAGTAAGACAAAACGAAAGAGAAATCTGCCTCCCTAACTGTGCTGCCAACCTCAAGTTTAGATTAGATTAGATGTAACTGTCTTGTCAAATAGTACAAGTTCTGAGAAAATAAACCAAATATTGGTTCACAATTTGAAATTCAGAGCAATAATATAGCAGTATACAGCTATTTTACCACATAAAATATATGGATGAAAACATTAAACATTGTCTTGTAATCTTGTATTTGTATACTTTGTTTAGATATAGGCCTATGTGTGGCTAATAGCCACTGCATCGTCTCGGAATAATAACACATAGATGCAACAGATTTAACCTTTGTTGAAAAAAAAAAAGTCCAAGTCCAAAAGATAAGTGCTAATATCCACACACAGTTGCAGCAAAATGATTAGCATCTTAAGAGCGTTGGTGCTGAAGAAGAAAAGGAGTAATTGCACTCAAATGTAAAACTTTATGAGAATATGTTCACTTTTAATATCATTACCACAATATATTTTATGAATCAGACCCTGGATTTTGGCATATAGTGGTAGGTTATGGGTTATGGGTCAAATCAATGCAAGGTATGGTCTAATTCAGCAGCAGCAACAATGCATTCTTGATGTTGCCCCTCTGTATTTACAAGCTTACTACAATTATTCCTTTCACAATTTTATCACATCCTATAATGACAGTTTATTGCTGTGTTTTTGCAGATTTCAATGAAAAAGGGGACCAGAAGTATGATGCTCTACTAATGAGCAATGTGGTGCCAATGTACCCCGAGTTTAAAAGTAAGTTACTGGTTATACCACGACAAAAATTACAGGCAAAAATTACATTACGCAACTCTGATTTTTTTCCCTTTAATTTCCGCTTTACTTTCCTATTTTAGAGATCTGGGACTACTTTCACAACACCCTATTGAAGAAATATGCATATATTTATAACAGCATCAACGTGGTGACAGGACCCGCCTTCGATTACAACTATGACGGACAATGCGACACTCCAGAGCAGATCCAACAGTATGTGAAGTTTCTTTTTGTTATGGAAGTTAGTAGTATTGCAGTTTTTTTTTTCTGGAACAGACAGCCTTGATTTATGAACCACTGCGAATACTTACTTTTTTTTCCCGTTTAAATTATAAGAAGGGCACATGAGATCTTTGTTCTGATTTTTTTTAATTCATGTCCTGTGTTCAACTTAATTGGTAATGATTATCTTATGAATTACCTTAAGCACTGGGTTTGGCTCTGCTGAACCGTTTTAACATTTTAAATTGTTTTGTTACCAGTGTATATCATACATATACAAAAATAATTGTCATTTGGTGTTTCTCAGGGAACCTGTCATGGTCGACCCTTTTTTGCAACATGTATCCTAACTTAATGTAATATCATCACTTGATATAAATTACATTTAAACCAACATTGCTTATGATGTATGCTTCATCACTAATACCATGAGCAACAGACTGCAGACACTTTAAAAAATGGTCAGAGGCTAAAAAGATTCCTTTTTCTTGTGTTGGTCAGAGCCAATGACAGCCAATGACATGACCCTACACAAATCGTCTATTTCAAAAAGTTGTACATTGCCAACAAATAAGACTGTGTTTTTATTTGACTACAGGTTTGTGTCCGGCACAAACATCCCCATCCCCACACATTACTTTGCAGTGTTGACCAGCTGCAAGTTCAATGAGCAACCTGTAAGCGAGTGTGCTGACGAGCTGCAGAGTGTTTCTTTCCTGCTACCTCACTTATCCCACAACTCGGAAAGCTGCAAAGTAAGGAACAGCAATGTTTAAATAACCTTTTTAAGATTACACAATCCTCCTCTTCCATCCACCTCGCATTACACCAGACAGATAAACTGAAACTCTTTGTACGGTTCAGTCTGAAACTGCCTCCCTTTGGCTGCCTTTCATGATCCTGAACAAAGCAGCAGTGTCTTCTGTACCCATGTGTAACAGTCAATATGTTCCCTTTTACTGACACTCAGGAAGTGAATTTACTGTCAGGTAATGAAAAGACCAAAATGAACCATTGTGTCTGCGGTCCAATCTTTGCCATTTATTACAAAAAGGTTGTCTTTGAATCCAACAGTGATTAAATAATGGTATGAAAAGGTCCTGATTACCTGCTAGTGCTACACTGATTTTAACATTAATTTCACCACAAAACGTATGTTTCTAGAGGCTGTGTTTGTTGTGAGGTAGCGTTAGAGATGAGACCAAAACCAAAGAATTCAGGAGGGTTAATTTTATTTCTAAAACCTTTTTTCCACATGAAATTCTACGGTGGCCGACAGGTGCAAACACGCTACAGCGACCCGAAACACTGAAAAACAATGCAAATATAAAAACAAAAATGTGCAAAAACACGTGAACATTTTAAAACATCTTCCCCAACAGGACAACAGATGCGCAGCATTTAGAAAACATTCACCAACATGACGAAACATGAGCAGGGTTTACTAAAAGCGCTGAAAATGAAAAAAAATGCTGCAAAAAGCTCAAAACACAACGGAAACAGGGACACTAAAAAGTGACACACACAGCTGGGACTGCAGTGCTTGTTGACCTTCTGCAGTTATAAATTGGCCAACTGTCACTGGAAATGTACCTAAAATGTTGTATTGGCTTATTTTAACAATGTCATTGCATGATTCCTTACGAAATTATTGCAGATCTGCAGCAGGCTGGAAAGCTAACGTAGCTAACCTTGTCATTTAAAATATACTGAGAAAACACTTACAATTATGAAACAGACTAACTCTGAAACAAGGACAGCAGGCCAACTCTATAATCCCAAACAAACCCTCCAGTCCGAGCTATGTGCATCACGTTTTAGTGTCCCCGTTTCCGTTGTGTTTTGAGATTCTTGCAGCATTTTTTATTTGCAGCGCTTTGCATTTGCAGCATTTTCTTGCAACACTAGTAAATCATGCGCATGTTTCAGTAAATTGGTGAATGTTTTCTTAATGCTGCGCATTTTCTGTCATATTGGTGAAGATGCTTTCCTCATTTGCATTTTTTTGGGCACATTTGTATTAATCTATTATCATCGTTTTTGAAACTGCAGCGCGTTTCTCCTAATGGAAATGTTTTGGGCAGTTATAATGCGTTTGCACCTGTCGACCACCGTAAAAAACACTTACTCCTACTTATACTCACATACGCATGAGTTTAACATTCATTTCAGCCTGTGAAAAGACAAAAAAGACACGAGGCTAAACACTAATATTAAACTTATATGTTGAAAGTAAAAGCAAGACAAATACAATTAAATCATCATCAAAGGATAGAAAAGGTAATTACAAAGAACACAAAAATATATAAACAGTATGTGAATAAACATTACTTCTCATTCCAGACATCATTGCATTTGGGAGGCAATACATTATAACTCAGGCCCCACTACTGTGACATAAGGATACACAAAGGAGCCTAGACTGTTCATAATATTTCAATTTCTGGTAATCTTGCAATACAAGTCAACAAAATGCAAAGATCTTGATGATTTATTGGACAAACCGATTGGTGAAGATACATTGTGTTCATAGTGAGGCTTAGTTGACTAACCAGCCCTAGTAGATACAGTACAGTATGCCAACTCTAGCCTTAGACCGTTCACAGAACAGGAAGCAATGCAAAGGAAAAAAATGTAACTAACACTTAGAAGAAAGACATATTTTGGAGACACATGATCACAAACCTAGAGTGAAACTTCAATTGTTCACTTTTTTTTTGCACCGACAGAGTACAGAAGCCGAATCTCAATGGGTGGAAGACCTCATGTGGTTCCATCAGGCACGACTCAGAGACGTTGAGTGGATCACAGGATTGGACTTTTACCAGGAGAGCGATCGACCAATCCCAGAGCTGCTAAAGGTGAAGACCCGCCCCACAGCTGCTATTCACAGAAAACTATAAAATTGCTATTTTCCACAGAGAAAAACACCGGGATAAATATATTATACTGTATCTGCTAAAGTAATGTAGTGAATAAATAGTGTTGAATTATGCTATCACTTTGTACTGAAGATTTGTGAGTGAAAATGCTTATTTAGTGGGAATGCTGATACAGCATTCCAACTATATGTTATTCGACGCACAAAATTCTTTATTATTCCGCTGGGTTATTTTGCGCCTCTTCTTCTCCCACATTCCACATCGCAGAAACTCCGTTTGAAGATCAAAACGTTCAGCTCGGTCGGGAATCGATGGCTATTACTTTTCTTATTCATAACCTTCATATTTCCAGAGATACATCCCATAATTCATCAAATCTTTAACATTGAAGTCAATGGAGAAACCCTTCAGATGTTACACATCTTTCTGAGATTATTCATGTTAAACAACTTTTAAATCTGATTCATACTTTTAAAAATATTAAACATTGTTCAGACCTTGGTAAAGAGGCCTTCTTCAGATTTTAACATTAGTGTGTATTGAGCAGCTCGTTAAGGTGTGTGATCTCAAAGCTAGAGTGGAGGACAGCTTGAAATTCGCCTTCATATACTTTTTTTAAACCTGCCATAATTCCCAAACCCTACACTCCTGAGACATAATTTGTCATGACAAACGTAGGAAAGCGTCTCGTAGTTTGAAAAATGAAAAAAAATCAAGCTAAATAATTAAATAAAATGCCTCTTGAGGGCATGAAGTGACAAAAACGTTCAACATGTCTCCATTAAAGCCAATTGTAAATTCAAGCTGATCTTTACTCACAGCAGTAGCCGCACATCTTTAGTTAATCTGCCAAAAAGGCCACATTATTAACCCGAAAGTACACAAAAAGCACACTTCAGCTGCTCAATTTCCTTCAGATGCTTCACGCGTTGAAATTTCACCAATATCTGTTACGGTTCTTCACCAAAACGTTCACATGTAAGAGATTTACCTCTCATTCAGAACAATGCAAATGCTCTCCTCTCACTGATTACTGCACATCACCATGGAAACTTTTGATCTCTGGACATGCCGTTAGCTCAAATATAAACCCCTGTGTCATGGAACACGATGATGTCATAACTCCAACTGACATGCTCAGAGCAGCAGACTTCAGATAATGGTTAATGGTCCTGCCTTCAACATGTCTATGTGCCATTTGGGAGTTTTCCTCAAAATCTGTTGCCATGGCAACGCATTCCTCACCTTAAAACACGATATTGCTATAACTCCTATGAAAATGGTCAAAAAGTGCTCAAACTTCACATGTGTGCCAACAGTCCAGCCGTGAAGACATCTATTTGACAGTTTTAAGATTTCTTCAAATGCCGTTGCCTTGACAACACAATGCTCACTATGAAACACGGTTTTCTCAGAACTTCAGTGAAAATGCTCGAAATGGCCTAAAACTTCACAGGTCTGGTAACGATGCAGCCATCAACACATCTAATCGTATTATGGGGTGTCACCAAAGGCAGTTGCCATGGCGATAGATCATTCACCATCAAGTTACTTCAAAAGTTTGCAGTTCAAATATTCTGCTGCTTTTCCAAGCCTTTTTACTTTCTTTTCTTCTCTCATCACACATTCAAGCCTCCAGTGTTCATGTATCATTTCAATCTAAATTCTTCACTTTCTTCTTACACATTACATTTCAGCATAGCAATTCAGCGTCAGCTTTTCAGCATTCCCACTAGCCATTTCTTCAGAAATTGCATTCTCTAGTTTATTTGTATTATTGAATCGTATTATTTTCCTCGTCATGATTTTTATAGTATTGATTTTATTTTAAAAACTGTAATTAAGGGTTATTTAATGCAAACCCCAAATAATAAGGTGTCACAAAATGGGAAGTTAAAGCATTAAAACAAATATAACTTTTATTGACCAAGCTGAACTTTTCATTTTAGTTGAATTTTTTTATATTCACATAACTTTTACCCGCCTTAAGAGACACTATTTTGGGGTACAATTTATCCATTTTCACCCCTTTTTTCTGGTTCTTCCAAAAGTTAACTTAGACTTTTTCTGACTCTGGAGGAATGTAACGGGAGTTGTCAGGGGACTATATCCTCCTTAAGAGACACTATTTTGGGGTACAATTTATCCATTTTCACCCCTTTTTTCTGGGTCTTCCAAAAGATAACGTAGAGACTTTTTCTGCCTCTGGAGGAATGTAAGGAAAAGGTCTACCTTATGGACAGAGTTAACATGGTATTTGTCCTTCAAATGTACAAATGTCCGCGCAATGGAAATGTGTCAACTTATAATGCAAAGTCCCTGCCACCGACAGGACAAATTTGACCAACTGTACGTACATACATTCAACACTTGGGGATGCTCTATGCATGTGTCTGTGTCAACCCCGTGGATCATGTACATTACATCTGGGGTCCACGAAGCTGACACCCTGCTAACAGCAGTGATACCCGCATAAAAGCACTGATCTGAGGGTAAAATAATCATCATTCTGTATATAAATATGCTATGTCAATATCCTGGACATTTCCTTTTAAATGTGGGGTCCACAAAGCTGACACCCTGCTAACAGCAGTGATACCCGCATAAAAGCACTGATCTGAGGGTAAAATAATCATCATTCTGTATATAAATATGCTATGTCAATATCCCGGACATTTCCTTTTAAATGTGGGGTCCACGAAGCTGACACCCTGCTAACAGCAGTGATACCCGCATAAAAGCACTGATCTGAGGGTAAAATAATCATCATTCTGTATATAAATATGCTATGTCAATATCCTGGACATTTCCTTTTAAATGTGGGGTCCACGAAGCTGACACCCTGCTAACAGCAGTGATACCCGCATAAAAGCACTGATCTGAGGGTAAAATAATCATCATTTTGTATATAAATATGCTATGTCAATATCCTGGACATTTCCTTTTAAATGTGGGGTCCACGAAGCTGACACCCTGCTAAAAGCAGTGACTCTGCTGCCCTTATGTTCTTGTACATTTCATAAGTCAAAAACAGGCCCTGGAAATTATTTCTAACCATTATTACCGTTATGGAGGGGCTGCAGGAACACTTTACCCAGCTTTCACACCCTCATTCCGGGGTAATAAAGCCATGTACATCAGCCTGGAGCTCCGCCTGGGACCGTGGGACCCTGTGCATCAGCCTGGAGCTTTGCCTGGGACCGTGGGACCCTGTGCATCAGCTTGAAGCTCTGCCTGGGACCGTGGGACCCTGTGCATCAGCCTGGAGCTCTGCCTGGGACCGTGGGACCCTGTGCATCAGCCTGGAGCTCTGCCTGGGACCGTGGGACCCTGTGCATAAGCCTGGAGCTCTGCCTGGGACCGTGGGACCCTGTGCATCAGCCTGGAGCTCTGCCTGGGACCGTGGGACCCTGTGCATCCGCCTGGAGCTCTGCCTGGGACCGTGGGGCCGTGTGCATCAGCCTGGAGCTCTGCCTGGGACCGTGGGACCCTGCTTACAGCAGTGAGTCTGCTGCCAGCATTACAAAAAACATATTAATCAGGCATTTTAACACTTTTTCCCCATGAAAATAATTTGTATTCACTATCATGGGGCTATGTAAATCAAATTCTGGGTAATTAGGAGCACAATTGTACCTTTTACTATTTAAATGTATTTGTATTATATATTTTTGGGCTATTAAAATGACATTTCTGGGTGACTTTGTCAGTTTATGGAGCTTAGCCCACAATTCCCGGAGGTTCCAGGCCGAATTTGGGAGCTCATAGGCGGCCTGCCATGCGCCCCCACCCGTGGAAAGCAAAAAAAAGTAAAGAAAACGGGGGCATGTGGCGCAGTGGATAGAGCGTAGGTATTCCGATCAGGTGGTCACAGGTTCAAACCCCACTGCAGTGAGCATGTCGTTGTGTCCCTGGGCAAGACACTTCACCCCAAATTGCTCCTGTGGGGATTGTCCACAGTATTGAGTATGTAAGTCGCTTTGGATAAAAGCGTCTAACAAGTGACATGTAATAATTATATCTTAAAATAATCAAAAATGAAGTTTTAAAAAATTCAACGGAGGAGGGGCTCAAAATAGCTCAAGTCTTCGGCGCTTCCGGCGGAAGCCCCGGACACATTTTCACTCCCCCGTTGCAATTTACAACGGAGAGGGGATTCGAGACCTTCCTCCGTCAAATAAATCTATTCATGTTTTCCAAGCTACCATCTGCACGAAATCGGAAACCCGGTTTTTGAGAGCACTTAAAAAAAAAACGGCTGTTTCACATCATGGAGGAATGTGTCCGTGCTTTGGCTCAGATACAATTGTTGCCTGGAGGACCCCAATCATGGTTCTTAACAAAGTTAAATTGCCTCTGGAGGAATACAAGGGGAGTTGTCACGGAATTATGAGGCACTATTTTCGGATACATTTTATCCATTTTCACCCCTTCCTCTGGTTCTTCCAAAAGTTAACTCTGACTTTTTCTGCCTCTGGAGGAATGCAAGGGGAGTTGTCACGGAATTATGAGGCACTATTTTCGGATACATTTTATCCATTTTCACCCTTTTCTATGGTTCTTCCAAAAGTGAACTCTGACTTTTTCTGCCTCTGGAGGAATGCAAGGGGAGTTGTCAGGGGACTTTACCCGCATATGAGGCACTATTTTCGGATACATTTTTATCCATTTCACCCTTTTCTATGGTTCTTCCAAAAGTTAACTCTGACTTTTTCTGCCTCTGGAGGAATGCAAGGGGAGTTGTCAGGGGACTTTACCCGCATATGAGGCACTATTTTTTATAAAAACGGCTGTTTGACATCATGGAGGATCATGAGTGCTTTGGCTCGGATACAATTGTTGCCTGGAAGACCCCAATCATGGTTCTTACAAAACTTTAAGTTTTTGAACTGGTCTCTGGAGGAATGCAAGGAGAGTTTGAGGGGATTCTACCTGTATTATGATGCACTATTTTCGGATACATTTGGCCGGTTTTCATGGTTCTCCAAAAAAGACAACAGAGTATTTCCCTTCCTCTGGAGAGGCCGAGAGATGACAGGGATCTCTGCCCGCCTAACGAGTGCCTAAATGGGACACCTTTCGCACGATGATGCAAATGAAAAAACAATGTTTTGAATATAACCTGGAGAGATTTGACATGGGGTCTTTCTAGTTCGCTGAGTGCAACTTTCTCGAGTCTTTTCACTTTCATTCTACTGGGTACACTTCCCGGTACCAAAATGCTCATGCATACAGATAGGATGTTGATGTGTTGTCCGATCTGTAACCGTTCCTTCCGTGCCCTGAGCAAGCATTTGCAAAGGAACCTTAGTGTGCGTAATTTAGTTGAAAGAAAAATGCTCCTGTTCTTGGCAAATGGACGTACAAACATAAGGCTGCATCCCTGCATCATTGCAGGATGCAACTATACCGGGACAAGGCTGGACCGGCACTTGTACCGGGACCATGTCGAGCTGTCGCGGGAGGAGCTATATGTGGTCGTAAATAAACTAAAAATGACAGTGGCAACGAAGGACCTTCAAGCGCTCCGACTGACAAACCCCACAGTAGCGATGATTCCCACTTGGGATGTGGACACTGAGGGTGATGAGGTCCTTTCACAACCTCCACCTTTGTCCCCAGTGATTGAATGTGACAACCCGGACTGTAAGGAATGGAGGATGGAGGCAAACACAATGAGGGATCAGAGGGACAGATATGCTGCTGAGGTGAAATCCCTGCCCTTCAAGCTGCAGCAGAGGATAAAACATAAGCGACAGAGGAGGGACCAGAGGGCCGATAACATGCATGGGTTCGATGAAGAGTATGGGGAGGAACAAGAGTGGGTGTTTCTAAGGAAACGACCCCGAACAGAGGCAACACCAACGAGGCAGTCCAAGTCCAAAGGTCCATCCTTCAGCAAGTCCCCCATTCCCTCGTGCAGCTATTCCCCCATTCCCTCGTGCAGCAAGTCCCCCATTGCCTCTCAGACACCTGTATTCAGCTCCTCAGAACCTGCATCCATAGATACCGAGGCCTCATCAAACTCCCTTCCCATAAATTCCCCCTGGTTCTGCGGCAGGGGCCGGGGAAATATAATGCGGAATATAACATTCCCACGCATAATGGGTAAGTGTGTTAGATGTGTCACAAATGCAGTTTCTGTAACACACAATGTGTTGTCATTAAAGTACTGTGTTATGTTTCACAGAGGAGTATCTGCAAGGCTACCGGGAGCATTATGAGGGCATCGACCCAACAGTGAGGCTCCAAGAAAACGCAGTCTCCAAAATATGCAGAGTGAAATCGTTCCTAAGCTTCATGGCACACGGTTTCAAACGCCTGTCTGACTGGCTCTTTCTGAGGGATCTGAAGAGGATACGTGGGTGAGTAACATCAAAAAACTGTCCATGATGTCAGCATCATTGTGTGTGTTCTCCACATTGACGCAATACGATGTACTGATGCGTTTTCCTTTGCCAACAGCTGGTCCCGGAGCCTGATACAGTCCAGCCTACAGGTCACGAGCTCTGACTTCTATATCAAAAATATATCACACTTTCTAAAATACATGGCAGCCATACCATGCAAGGGGAGCAGGCTCAACCAAAACGACATGATTGTAATCCAACGGGAACTTGCTGCCATCCTGAAGTCCCTGAGGAAGAAGGTGATTATCCACCAGATGCAGGTGAAGCGGGACAAGATGGAAGGTCTGCCGAGCCATAAAGATATCATGGCATGTTTGACTGTGGCCAAAACTCGCAACCCTCAGCTCCTGAACGTGATGGCCAGCAATCCGACTACCGCAACCCGGCTCTTGCTCTATGGGTACATGACCCTCCATTGGAGCTGCATTTATGGCCACCGTCCGGGGGTCTACTCCAACATGACCAACGCCGAGGTCCGAAAGGCGGAGACAACTGGCACTGACTTTGGCTACCTCATCCACGTGAGTGCTATTACAAAATGTGTTTATTCTGGCAGTGATAAACATGTTGTGCATGATTGATACTTGTATTGACGCTCTCTACCTCTGTCATAACAGGTAAGCAACCACAAGACGGCCAACGCGTTTGGTGAAGCGCAGCTGTACCTCACCATAGAAGAATTCGGATGGATGAAGAGGTGGCTGGAAATCAAGAGGACGCTGACCAGCACCCAGAACCGCTACTTCCTATACACAGCGGGGAAGAACCCGTCGAGGAACCTTGCCTACTTCCTGAGGTTGGCATGGGCTGATGTGGGACTAAATGGTCCCATTAACTTCACCAACCTCCGCACAGTCCACGCAGATAATGCAAAGAGGTTTCAGGACATAGACAACCGCCAAAGAGTGAGTGATTTCATGTGTCACAACACTGCAACTGCAGACAAATTTTATGCCAAGAATCCTTCTTTGAAGGAGGCTGCGGACATACGGCTGCTCTTCACAGAGTCACTGCAAGCAGCGGAAGCAGCATCATCGGGGAGTGAAGACAATTTGGGGGACATTGACAGTGACAGCTCTGGAGAGGAGCATAGCCCCACTCCCTACCAAGACTCCCCCGATGCCGAGACGTCAGACGAAGAATTCGACTTAAACTTCAACGCTTGGAGAGCGGCGAACAGGGAACAGTCAATGGCCGAACACAGTCCCTCAAACATGGGTGAAGAGAGGGTGCCAGACTCTGCACCAACTTCACCCGATACGGACAATGTTACCAGTGCACAAGCCAATGACCAACTTGTAAATATGGAATGTGTTGTTGTACTCAGTCCCCTTGTGCTGTATGAGTGAATAATGTTAACATGTTATTAAATTAAATGACAATGTCAATGTATATAATTCTGTAAATAAAGTTTATTTAAATTACTTACTTGGTCCTATTTTTTAAAAACTATTACACCCTAGTTGAGTTGGTACTGGATAAATGGAGTGAACAAGTGGCAATAGTGAGCAGTGTGAGAGGGAAGGTAAAGCAATATGCTGAAAATATGAGTGTTTTCCCCTTTAAGATCCCCAGGGGCACGAGGTTCTGGTGGTGTGCATGGAGGGGTTCAGTCAGAGTGAGGAGTGCTCAAGTGTTGGAGGATGTGTAAGGCAGAGGAGGGTAAAAAAAAAGTTAAAGTGTGAACCTCCAGCAGGGCAGGTGAAGAAGGCCGAATATTGATGCTGGTGGGCGGGCGGTTGAGTACCGCAAAATCCACCCCCTTTATGTATTACCAGGGGCATGATAACATCCTCCACAGGAGGGTGAGTGGGGCTGTGAATAAGGATGAATATGGATGCCGATGGGCGGACGATAAAGCACCGCAAACTCCACCCCCCCTTTAAGATTCCCAGGGGCACGAGGTTCTTGAGGGTGTGATCATCTGGGTTTAGTCCGTGGGGGAGTGCTTAAGTTTGGGGGGCCGGGGACCCAAGGTGCGCGAGGTTATGGAAGTGTGCATGTCAGGGAGAGATGCTGGAGCTGCTTCGTCCGTGGTTTGGGGCTCTTTGAGCGGGTACAAATAGGTGGTTTCCCCGGTGTATTTCATGGATGTCTGACATAGCCTGTTTGCTCATGTCAGGGAGAGATGCTGGAGCACTTTACCCGCCTTGTAAACCCTTCTTCCTGGGTAAAACAATCAATGTATTTCCGCCTGCTTTCCATCAGCACCTGACAGCCTGTTTGCTCATATCAGGGAGCTGCTGCGTCCGTGGTTTGGGGCTCTTTGAGCGGGTACAAATAGGTGGTTTTCCCGGTGTATTTCATGGATGTCTGACATAGCCTGTTTGCTCATGTCAGGGAGAGATGCTGGAGCACTTTACCCGCCTTGTAAACCCTTCTTCCTGGGTAAAACAATCAATGTATTTCCGCCTGCTTTCCATCAGCACCTGACAGCCTGTTTGCTCATATCAGGGAGATATGTTGGAGCTGCTTCGTCCGTGGTTTGGGGCTCTTTGAGCGGGTACAAATAGGTGGTTTTCCCGGTGTATTTCATGGATGTCTGACATAGCCTGTTTGCTCATGTCAGGGAGAGATGCTGGAGCACTTTACCCGCCTTGTAAACCCTTCTTCCTGGGTAAAACAATCAATGTATTTCAGCCTGATTTCCATCAGCACCTGACAGCCTGTTTTCTCATATCAGGGAGATATGCTGGAGCTGCTTCGTCCGTGGTTTGGGGCTCTTTGATCGGGTACAAATAGGTGGTTTTTCCGGTGTATTTCATGGATGTCTGACATAGCCTGTGATAGCCTCTATTTACAATACTTTTCCCCCCCTTTCAAACACGTATTCCGTGGTTGAAAAGTCAGGTGCTGCACCACCACCTGTGCTCTGGGTCTGTATTCACAACCCTTTTCCCGACATTTCAAACAGTTTTCCGCACGTTTTAAACACTTATTTGCAATGTCTATTTCATGGACACCACTCTATGTATTAATGTCCGTGATATGGACATGTTATTCTGTACACACCACGGACAATGATGTCCACTCAGTGGACATTACGCACATTTTATATCTCTGCGGGGAAAGCTCGTCAGTCTCCGGTTCTTCTTTTATTACATTACATTACATTGCATTTAGCAGACACTTTTATCCAAAACGACTTACAATAAGTACATTCGACCAGGAAGACACAACCTTGAAGAAAACAGAATCATATAAGTACATCAGGTATCATAGAGCCAAACATTTCAAGTGCTACTCGACTGGCTATAGATAAGCCAGTCCTTTATTAGTATATAAGTGCCTTGTTAGTAATTCTATCGCTCGAAGTGGAGTCGAAAGAGATGAGTTTTCAGTCTGCGCCGGAAGATGTGCAGGCTTTCTGCTGTCCTGATGTCAATGGGGAGCTCATTCCACCATTTTGGAGCCAGGATAGCAAACCCACGTGTTTTTGCTGATGGGAACTTGGGTCCTCCTCGCAGCGAGGGTGCAGCGAGTCGTTTGGCTGATGCAGAGCGTAGTGCACGCGCTGGGGTGTACAGTTTAACCATGTCCTGGATGTAGGAAGGGCCGGATCAATTCACAGCATGGTACGCAAGTACCAGTGTCTTGAAGTGGATTCTAGCAGTTACCGGGAGCCAGTGAAGGGAGCGGAGGAGCGGAGTGGTATGGGAACATTTAGGAAGGTTGAAGACCAGACGAGCCGCTGCATTCTGGATGAGCTGCAGAGGTCGGATGGCACATGCAGGTAGACCAGCCAGGAGGGAGTTGCAGTAGTCTAGGCGTGAGTTGACGAGAGCCTGGACCAGAACCTGCGTGGCTTTCTGGGTCAGCTGGGGACGAATCTTCCTGATGTTGTAAAGCGTGTATCTGCAGCAACGGGTTGTAGCAGTGATGTTTGCAGTGAAGGACAGGTTGTTATCTAGGATCACAACCAGATTCCTTGCAGTCTGAGTCGGGGAAACAACAGAGGTGCCGATATTGATTGTCAGGGCAAGAGTGGGACAATCTTTTCCTGGAAGGAAAAGCAGTTCAGTCTTGTCAAGGTTGAGCTTGAGGTGATGAGCAGACATCCACTGAGAGATGTCAGCTAGACAAGCAGAGATGCGTGCGACGACCTGGGTCTCTGAGCGGGGAAAGGACATAATTAATTGGGTGTCGTCAGCGTAGCAGTGGTATGAAAAACCATGCGGGCTAATGACTGATCCGAGCGAGTTTGTGTTCAGGGAGAAGAGGAGGGGACCAAGAACAGAGCCCTGAGGGACCCCTGTAGTTAATTGACAAGGGTCGGACTCGGACCCTCTCCAAGTTAACCTGTAGGTACGGTCTTTGAGGTATGAGGTGAGGAGGGAGTGCAGAGCCTGAAACTCCAAGTTATTGGAGAGTGCGAAGGAGGATCTGATGGTTCACCGTGTCGAATGCAGCTGACAGGTCCAACAGGATGATGACAGAGGAGAGGGATGCTGATATGGCAGTGTGCAGTTCCTCAGTGACAGCAATGAGAGCAGTTTCTGTGGAGTGACCTGCCTTGAAACCAGACTGGTGCGGATCCAGAAGGTTGTTCTGATGGAGATAACAGGAGAGTTGTTTAAAGGCAGCGCGTTCAAGTGTTTTAGACAGGAACGGGAGGAGAGAGACAGGCCTGTAGTTTATAACATCAGACGGGTTGAGAGTGGGTTTCTTTAGGAGAGGCTTTACTCTTGCCTCCTTAAGACTATTTGGAAAGTGACCAGAAGTTAGAGAAGTGTTGATGAAATGGGTGAGAAATGGTAGAATATCAGGAGCGATAGTCTGAAGGAGGTTTGGAGGGATAGGGTCCAGAGGACAGGTGGTAGGGCGGGCAGAGGTAATGAGGGTAAGAACCTCACTAGGAGAGAGAGGGGAAAAGGAGGTTAGTGTGTGGGTGAAAGAAGGGTCTGGTGACCCAGCGGTGAGTAAAGGTGAGTCAGAAAAAGAAGAGCTAATATCATCAACCTTTTTTTCAAAATGGTTAACAAAGTCGCTTGACAGAAGTGAGGAGGGGGGAGGGGCTTTGGGAGGGTCCAAGAGGGTGGAGAAGATGGAAAATAGTTTTTTGGGATTGGAATAGGAAGATTGGATCTTATCTTGAAAGAAAGTGTTTTTTGCCTGAGAGATGGAAGCAGAGAAAGAGGAGAGGAGAGCCTGATAGGTTAGGAGGTCGTCACGGTGTTTGGATTTCCACCGTTTCCGCTCTGCTGCCCTAAAGACGGTTCTATTAGCACGCAGTGCGTCATTTAGCCAGGGAGCAGGAGGGGACTGACGAGCTTGCCGAGATATGAGAGGACAGAGAGAGTCCAGAGAGGATGAGAGAGTAGAGAGGAGAGTTTCTGCAGCAGAGTTTGGAGGCAGGAGTTGGAACGAGTCAGAGGAAGGGAGTGCTGAGAGCACCGATGAGGCAAAGGTAGAGGGGGAGAGGGAACGAAGGTTACGGCGGACAGGTGCAGGATGAGAAGAGATTAGTTTCTTATGTTTGGAAAGGGGTAGAGAGAATGAAAGGAAGAAGTGATCGGATGTGTGGAGCGGGTTTACAGAGAGGTTAGAAGTAGTGCAGTTCCTTGAGAATATGAGATCAAGGACATTGCCAGCTTTATGAGTTGGTGGGGATGGAGACAGTGAGAAAGCAAAGGCGGTTAACAGAGATGTTAGTTTGTCTATCTTCCCTGTCTGGAGGTTGAAGTCTCCGAGAAGTACAACGGGAGGGCCAGTTTCAGGGATGTGTGAGAGGAGATGATCTAATTCCTCCAAGAAGTCCCCCAAGGCGCCTGGTGGACGGTAGAGAACAACAATGGTTAATTGTATAGGATGGGTTACTGTGACGGCATGGAATTCAAAGGTGGAAGGAGTGAAGTTAGGTAGCTTGAAGAGGGAAAAGCTCCATTTGGGAGAGAGCAGGAGACCAGCGCCACCTCCCATGCCAGTGGGTCTGGGTGTATGGGAGAAGGAATATGCTGTGGAGAGAGCTGCTGGGGTGGATGTGTTGGATGGAGTAATCCAGGTCTCAGTGAGAGCAAGGAAATCCAGGGACTGCAGGGAGGCGTAGCCAAAGATGAAGTCAGCCTTAGGAACAGCTGACTGGCAGTTCCACAGGCCACCTGAAACTAGATGTTGGATCACAGTGGAGCATGTGGGATAGACGAGAGCAGGCCGGTTATATCGATTACGAGATACACGGGCCAGTGATAATTGCGAGAGGACACATGAACAGGAATGGAGAAAATACACATGAGGGGCTAAACAACCAAATGAAATAAAACACCAGCGATACTTAGCTCAATCAAAGTAGGATTTGCCTCCTCTTTGCCACCCCCGTGACTCCCGCAGGACTCCAATGTCTTTGTCAGTCTTACTCCTGCAGGACTCCAATGTCTTCGGCTGTCTGACGCTGAAGCTGACGCTCCAGGAAATAGCTACCTAAAATGGAGCCTGATTGCTGAGTTCTCACAGCTGTGGGGCCATGCCCCTCTAATTAGTTAACTCTCTACAGCTGATGGGCGACAGCAGAGTGGCCCTGCCTATATTGTAATGCAGGCTTGAGTGCCCGACTGAGACCAGAGTTACAGGTTCCCTTGAGCAGATCTGAGATTTAAAATCTCTCAAAAGCGCCGTTTTAGCTACAATAACTGCAGAACAATTATACAGAGTAGAATAAATGAAACAGAGAAGTCTAATTAAACAAGAATATAACTTACAGTGGTTGCTGCGTCAACAGGTAGTGTCGTCACCCGGTCGAGATGCAGACTTAGTACAAATATTACACACCAGAAAACACAGAAATATCCATGAAATAAACATACAGTAGGCTATAAACAATTAAAGGGATAATTGGGAAGGCATTACAAATGTAAATATATTTTAAATAATAAAACAATCCACCACCGCAGGTATCTACAGGAGAAGAGGGAATTCTCTCCACAAAATGTGAATGCCCATGTGGAGAATGGAAATGCAGTCATGCGGCTGCATTAGCCATCTTTGCCATCCACAGTTTCAGCTGCACTGACACCCCCTGTCAGTGGAAGAAGCCAAAGGCAGCTAAACGTACACATTCAGTGGAGGAGCTATTTCCTCCAACCAATAACTCATTCAACCCGCTGACAAGAGAGCCCACCTCCGAAGATCGTGACTGGCTGGCTGAGGGACAGACTCGGGGGCAGGTTCTCAGGAATGTCTTGGCTTCTCTCCCCCGAGCCAGAAGAGGAACACTACAGCTTAGAAACACTTACTGTTCCTGAAATTCTCAAATCTGTTGGGCATCAGGGACCTCAGGCAATTGTGGCAAGCATGGCATTGTCTGAGGAGCAACAGAGGGCAATTCAGGTGGCTACCACTGGTCAGCGAACCAACCCAAACTGGCATTTGTTCAGGAAAGGAAGGTTGACTGCCAGCAACTTTGGAGCTGTCCTGAGGTCAAAGCGTGTGACTGCTTCCCTTATTGCAACAACAGGCCCTTGATGATGTTTTGTCTGTACAGTGGGGGACTATGAATGAATGTGAGGGCGTCAGGGCATTCACCACTGCAACCCAGATGCAGGTCCATGAGTCAGGTTTGTGGCTCTCCCAATCAGGATTGTTGGGGGCATCTCCAGATGGTCTGGTAGGGTCTTCAGCTGTGCTGGAGGTAAAGTGTCCCTACGGAGCCAGGGAAATGACAATTAGTGAAGCATTGCAAATCAAGGGCCTCTGTGTCAGTAAGGAGGGAGAAACATTCACCCTGCGTGAGGAACATCCTTACTGGCACCAAGTGCAAGGTCATCTTCGCCTCACTGCAAGAAAGAAGAAGAAATTAAGAAATTGTGAATCGTTTTTAATTTACCTTTACTCGCTTTTGCAATGTTATGGTTGTTAGAGTGTTAGGCTTCCTGTCAGCTCGTCTGTTGGGAAGATATAAAATATTAGTTTCATGGAAGTCACACCGTCACATATAAGAGCATTAAGACATACAGTACATAGGCTAAAACAAAACATCTAAAGATATAACCTTGCACTTTGTCTCGTGAACATTTTCACTATTTTGACATTTTTATTGATGAAAATTGAACTAAAGAAATAAATGGTAGATTAATCCATATTGAAAATAGGTGTCAGCTGCTACACTAATTATAATAGTTATATTTCTTAATTAATTAATTAAGATAAGATATTACTGTATTGATCCCAATTTGGGAAATGTTTGTGTTGCAGCAGCATAACAAGAAAAACTAAATATAAGTTATTATATATACAAAAGTATGTGAGGGATGGAATATTAAATTGAATATAAATGTAAAATGTACATGTGATTTTACGTTCCAAGAGAAGCTATGGAGCAGAGAGTTTTCTGACAGCCAGAGGTGATTTGTTATTAGTTCAAGATGTCAAACTGATTTCCCTGACTACAATCTTTAGCTACATGGTGAAACGTTATGCTGCTTATACTAATTAGACCTATCATATAAGCCACACAGGTTTTAATAGGATGTATTCATTATCTTTACTTATGTTGCGGTCTTTTCAGCAGCGCCATCTCTAAAACGGCGATACAGTCACCACCCATCATTTACATTTCACCGTGACATGGACAAAAATGTAACGTCAGCTTACCTCATGGCACGAATCCAGACTCTCCTTTGGAAAACATTGGCCGGGAAACGATAGAACGAGCACGTTTCATGCAAAGACCTGTGGCTGCAACCCGGAGCAAAGCAACAAACCATTGCGGAGCTAACTAGTAGCGCTAGCTTTAGCTAACGTTAGCTAACGAAACGAACTGCCGAGTAAAATTGGAAAACACTGGTAATTAATTATTCTATAATTTGTAAAACTACGGTGTTAAAAACGACAATTTCAAAAATACAGATTCTAATGGTCAGATATAGATATACAGATACTAAAGATAGGCAGGTACTTGCTTTCAAGCAGAACACAGGGGAAAACAAACTTAGCGGGAGTGTTTACGTGTTAGGCGTAATGACGTACAACGGCCACGAACATTTCTGTTACAGCCACTCGGTAACAACCATCGTTTACCATAGTAAACTCTTCAAAAATCACCAGTGGGGTCACTGCTGATGTATTTAATGTCGTAGAACAAAACGTGATTTATCTCTTAAATTTGTGTCAACCACAGACCTTATTTCGAGCTATTTTCCAAAACCCTATGGAGAAAATGCATTGCTTTTTTGACGAAGGAACCGGAAGTGCTAAAAATGCTAACTTACTTCCGGGTTTTATGACGCGTCACTGCGGTTCTCTATGCTGCGGCTGCAAGGCATTGTGGGGCAGCATTTTCTCCTCTCCTTTCGGTTAGGGAGGTCCAGTGGTTCCTAAGCTAAAGGAGGTTATAAAGGAAGTTTGAAACCTCCTTTCCTATCATTCTAGAGAATTTGAACGGCACTTATCATGGCTGCCACTGAGGGACTTCCGGGTCATTTCACTCCGTGAGGAAGGTTCCTAAGCTAAATGGACTATTCAACTTCAGCCCTCGACTCCTCTCTTCAATGGATGTATAATAAGAACTGGATACAGCGTGGGAGGCGGGACCTCATTCATTCATGAGAGTTGCTCAATGGCGCATGATGACAAAATGGCCCAACTTTTGAGGGAGCGAAACGTCACAGATTACCCAGCATGCCTGAGAAGTACCCATATGTGCACTCATAGAGCATGCGCAACTTTAACCACGCCGCCCAAAAGGCTCGTTCACATTAAGCACGTGAATTTGCGTACACGTAACAGCACCGCGCGTTCATGACATCATGGTACTGGATTAATATTAACGAGGCGGCAGTTAGCAGCTAGCGGCTAGCTAGTAAATTATGCTAAATTATACATCAATCGTTATGATATCCAAGCAACAGAGCTTCATTTAGCATGATACTTGTGTGGGTTGTACATGAAACCACTTGGTAATATATAAAAATGTATATGTTGAAGCCTGTTATGATCAATTGTGAGTTAAAACTTTATCTAAAAAGTAAAGCTGATGATGGATTACTGTGGTGGAGTTAAAATAACAATAGCCTATTTATTTTTGAAATGTGATGGAGTAAAAGGATAGTAACTGTGATTATTCATGTTAAGTAGCCCACAAGTAACTAAAACAATTGCAAGTGCAATAAGAAGCTACAGGAACGTTAATCTACGTCGGTAATATTAACTTTATTTAATACAACATTTACGGTACAATATTTACATCATACAGCCCGTGTAGTATAATATTTTACAAATGATGAATTACATCAAACATGTGCAATATATCCATTATTACAGCTCCGTGGGCTGGCAGTAAGGCGATATGGTCCGTTGTTATTGTGCATCCATGGGTAAAGAGAAACTCATGTAGTACTGAACACGTAACATGAACGTGCCGGGCGGCGCGGTCCCGTGGGTTAGATGCGCGTTCATAATGCAGAGGGAAATAACTCTCTGAATAACGTTATTAGCACATTTTTACAACTTGAGGAACGAATGTTTTTAATAAGGGCTATACAAACGTTCATACTGGGTAGTTTATTTATTTAAAAAAGAATTATCCAACGAGTTACAGACCACTCTTTCCCAATGTAAGCCAATGGGGAAAAGTGTTTCCGGGCCCAGCAACCTAAAGGAAGTGTAGACTGATTTTAAATGCCATTTTCTGACTGATTTTAAATGCCATTTTCTTAATGTCTTTCATTTTTTGTAAAGCACTTTGAATTGCCTTGTGTTGAAAAGTGCTATATAAATAAACTTGCCTTGCCTAGTACCGCCGTTTGACCAGCACGAATATTCTCGATCAAGACACGCCATTTTGAAGGACGTCCCAATAGCTGAAATGCACACGGAGGAGGGGTGAGGGATTAGGGGTGCGGGAGGAGACGAAAGGGAGGATACACGCGAGCAGACTACTCAAAAGTGTTTTCACTACTAGCGTATAAAACCCCGCCCCCACCTTCACAGCTGGTCGATTTCAACACAGGAAAACCGACAACTGGAAGATGAGTGGAAAAGCGTCACATAAATGTATAAGTGCTCACAGCTCCGTGGGAATTATTATGTGCAATTCATTTCTAAATGGCTTTCACATTACTATAATTATATTTTTATTGAAATGTAGGCTACATTTTACACCAAAACGGAAAAAACAAAAGCAGGACCAACCATCATACATTGAATTCCTTGACTAACAAGAGAAAGATTCATTCATTTAAATAAATATTTAACAACAAATGGGTCGGTTCTAAAGGGTTATTCAGTTAAGCCTGATGAGAGGGGATACAGCTGTGCATATGTCATCATTAACAGACGTCGTTTAAAAGTGACGTTTGAGTGAACGAGGACATCCCAATTAATACCTGAGGACTCCTCTGTCCTCACGTCACCTCCTCGTGTCTCTCGCTCGCATCTTACGGAGGCGGAGCTAAGACGCAAGGAAGGGAAGCGAGTGAGGGAAAGGAGGAGTCGAGGAGGGGTATTGGGATGAGGCTAACATTTTCTGAGTACCCATAATCCCCAGCTATCGTTTACAGTCCCCGTGATTAATCTTCAAGCTCTGGGATTGGATGTTGGAGTGGCAGTGCGCCAAGGTTACGCAGAGCGTCAAACAGCTGTTTGAAATGGAACGAAACCACGCCAGTCTATCCAAAACTGGAATCGAACGCCCCCCCAGAACTACACATGCTGGCTATTGTGTTTCGCAAAATGTTCTATGGGACGTCTCTACTGAACGTTTTCGTTTTTCCCACAATTAGAAGTTGCCAGTATTAAACACATTGGTGTTATCAAATGTAAAACATATAATTAATAAATGGGTGAGAATCGCTTGTGTCCATAATGCGCAGCATTAATATATTATACCCACATGACAGCTCATTGTTACTTTGTAATTCTACTCCACTACAATTCAGAGGTTAACCTGGTATTTTTACTCCACTAAACTTATTTGAGTTACTTTGCAGATTCTGATTAATGATGTGAAATATAAACAACCCTTAAATCAGACTTTAGTTACACCTGAGTCAAATTCAGGGAAGGTGATTGTCAAGTGCCAACAATCAGGAGAGATATTTGATAGTTGGTGCTTGAGAAGACTAAATCTAAAATTTATCTGCAATTGACATGAATGGAAACGAGTAATAAAGTATATTCATTACTCGTTATTCTCTACTAATAGTTAATTAAAGACTGTATATTATGGCTATTTTGCACATCCCTTTCAAGATTTCAAGATTTTCAAAGGTTTATTTACATATCATATACACAACTACGGTGTAGTTATGCAATGAATGAAAAACTTGGGTCACAGGTTCCTCAACAGTGCATTACAAGACATCTATCAATATGTGTGTACCTCCACCATTAAACTGTCATATTATGCACATTTCTTATTCTATCTACATACATAAGAGTATAATTCTTATGTATAATATCAGTTAAAATAAGTGCTTCAACATAGTTAACATTGCAGAAAAGCAATATATTAGACGTTAAGTACTTTGTCAGGCTTAATATTTATCTGTAGATAGATACCCCCAAAGCCTTTTTCTTATTTAAAAGAAGACCTTAATCTGTTATTTAATGTTTAAATAAAGGTTAATTCGTTTTTCTGTTTTGCACCTCCTCCTATTAATATCTTTGTACATCCTGCACTAAACTGTTTTATTGTAGAGATCACTTATAGTATCTTCTTGATTTTTTATATTCTATATTTCTATCACAGACCTTCTACTTTCCCCCTATGAAAGTATGTACTCTTAATATTTTTTTAATCAAATATAACACATAAAATCAATAATTCAATAGCGTGCTTTAACCACTAGGCGGTGCACACAAGGTACACACAGCCATAATAACGTTGTATTATTAGTGTAGGACACTTATGTATGTACAACATCTGAAGATGTGTCGTTTTATTCATGCTTTCACATCATTTTACAGCTTATTGCTATACTATTTCAGACTCAGTATTTACATTCTTACATTCAAAGAAAATCAGTAATATCTTAAATAAAACTACAAGTCCTTTTATATCAGCTGTGCACCGTTATGGTGTAAATATAACCTATCTATGAATTAGATCAAATGTAAAATTCAGCCGAATTAGTGTTGATACTGCAAGGAGACGTATTGTGTGAAGAGAAATTGAAGATGTTGTTTAATTGTTGATATATTTATGATCCACGTCAAGTATTCAGTTTCGGCGGCATTTCTTCAGTTTTTCCAAAGGTCTTCTCATCAGGGCTCTATAAATAAAGAACTACGGCAGATCTGTAATATGTAATGCAGCCGAACCGTGTATTACAATGCCGTTATGTGATGACTTTCAAAGAGAAAAGCAAGAACACTCGGAATTAAGTATTATTTTATTCTTTTAAAATATTTTCCGGATTTCATATAATATAAACACCAATCAGTATCCTGAGGCTCTGAGCCCCATTTATTTTCCTCACAGACGGCAACAAATGTCCGAAATTGTACGATTTAAAATAAAAGCAATAATTGTGGCTTGATATTGAGTAAGAATATGTTTTTTATGAACCACACAGCTTCCGGTCTTCCACGACCCGACCGGAGAAAAAGACGTGCTGCAGGCACGAAACACAGTACCAGTAGAACTACATTGCTTTTAAAATCGTGCTGTGCAACAAGGAAAAAAGGGGGAAATCGTGTTGGTGAACACGAATCAATAGATTAAAAATCGTGTTGGTGAACACGAATCAATAGATTAAAAATCGTGTTGGTGAACACGAATCAATAGATTAAAAATCGTGTTGGTGAACACGAAATGCCATGACACTGGGTTGAATGAGTTCACAGACAGGCCAGTTCTGTCTCATTTATCACAATTATTTTTGACATCAGATCTTCATATCGTCCTAGTTTTGTATTTAGTTTCTAGATTTGTTAACAAATCCAGAACCTTTGAAATACATTACCACTTCACAGCACGGTGCGCTGAGTTCTTGTAGTCGAAAAAAGCCCAAGAATAATATAAACTGTACCCTGTGTCTTTTTGTGTCCTGCTGTAGTCCATTTACTGTTGTTTGTCTTGTCTTACCCCAGCTGATATCTCACTAAATCCACTGTTTTAATTGTTCCCTATATTGCCCCTATGCCCTGTAAGGTGTCCTTGGGTGTTATGAAAGTGTTTGCACATGTTTATTCAAGTGTATGAGTGACATAGAGCAAGTGAGATGGCCAGTGGTTCTCAAACTTTTTACACAGAGTACCACCTCAAATGATATTGGGCTCTCCTAGTAACACCATCATAGACCTTCCTGGGTACCACCGAGATAAAGGATTTCATATGACAAGCCATATGATGCTCTAATTTGTTAGTGACATTCCACATGCAAATAAGATAAGATAAGATGGTACTTTATTGATCCCAATTTGGGAAACATTTTTTAGTTACAGCAGCATAAGGGACAAGGCATTTAACAATACATTTGAAATAAGCAAAAAAAATAAAGAAAGAGGAAAATATACATGTTGAGTTTGGCAGGATATTATATATATATATGCACAGGGGTAGAGGAGACGTCCTCACCCTCCTGAAATCAATGACCATGGCCACATTCAGAATACTCACAACATTAGGCTGAGGTTCATCTTCCGCTCTTCTTGAAGTGGTTGTGCTTCTTGTTGCTTCCGGCTAAAATAAACATAATTAAAGACATTTTGAGTGTTTAAAATGTGCTGTAATACACAACACAATATTTATTCCTAAACTTGCAGAAAGAAAAACTAAAGTGTGACATTTAATCACATATTTATATATCAATCTTATACACCTTGAATTCTTGTTGGCCAATGATGCACATACCCTTTGAAGATGAGCTGGGAAGTGAATATTGTTGGCACAACACCATCTTTAGGCCGGACAGTCTGCCCCGTCCTGTCAAAGTCCTCACTACTGAAGTGATCACTGCCTGCCATAGGAAACAAAACCGTCCCTTCTTAGGGCAACTTCCCACTGCAGTGTTTCCCATACATTGATTAATTTGTGGCGGGTCGCCACAATTAAATATGGTCCGCCACAAATGGATCTCATAAAAAAAAAAAAATTATTATTGTTTTTATTTTATTTTTTATTCTTTTTTTTTTTTTTGGTGGTGATCTAATGGATAGTGAGGTGGGCTGATGATCGGAAGGTTGCGAGTTCAAATCCTGCCTGGAACACCACTTGCCCTTGAGTAAGGCACTTAGCCCTCCGTTACTCCAGGGAGAATGTCCCTGTAATTGGTCATTGTAAGTCGCTTTGGAATAAGGCGTCTGCTAAATGCCTAAATTGTAAATTATATTTTTGGTCACAAGTCACAAACCCTCAAAGTACACCCTGTTGCAAGTAAAACTCTAACACAGAGAAGACCTGTCTCTGCTGCCCCAGAACGCGTCATTGGAGATTTTTCTTTTTCCATTGTTTTCTTCCGGGAACCAAGTGACGTAACGATGACCCAATGGACCAATTGGTTACACACACACTCTCTCAGCGGCAAAACTGTGACGCGCTGGGGAGGGGGTGCTAGTGGAGCCTCGCAGCGGCGAAACTGTGGCACGCTTACACTGTAGGTGCGCCGCGTTTGGGGGTGCGGGGGGGGTGCGGGTGCTAGTGGAGCCTCGCAGATGGGGGTGCTGCAGCCCCCTCAGCACCCCCCCTTCCCACGTCCATGGTGCTGAGGCTGAGTTCAGGCTGAGTTTCGCCATGTCTCGCTGTCTCGCAGACCCCACGCAGCAACCAGGAAACGACACCAGTAATACAGCTCACACTGTCCGCTCCTCACAGCAACGAGCCGCGCAATATCACTGATGTTCCGCTGTAATGGTGGTGGACTCATCAGAACAGAGTGGGTGAGCTGACCAATCAGAGCATAGTGGGCTCGCAGGGAGGGGGGCCAGGAGCTCCAATAAGACATTTAGGACGGAGAGTGAATACACATAATATACAGAGATGCTGGATGAGAAACCAATGTCATTTTGGAACCTTGAACAATGTAAATCTATTGTAGTAGACCTCAAAAATGGAATTATGATCAGTAGAAATGGCCATGACATGGGACCTTTAAGATGAGATAAGATCAATCTATGTAAGGAAGCACATAAGAGGGCAAATAAGAGAACACACAGAGACAATAAAAAGAAGAATAAATACAACCAAATGTATAAAAAAAAAATTAACTCACAGTATAAATAAAAACAACAACATTACAATACATATGTTTGCGTGCCAACACAACACGGGGCCACGTAAAGGCTCCCTCGACAAATGGGAATTTTCCATTTGATTTCGGAATATTATAATATTTATGATACTTACGCAATTGTGAAGAAGGATAATGTGCACATATTAACACCACCTTTGGGATTTTGAAGCATAAATGTAATCACGTAACAGGCTAACTTTAAAACCCAACTACATCACGATTGAATGGCTGTGCTTCAAAACCGCTTAGCTAAATGTGGCTAATGTGTGATGTCGCTCATTTAGTCACTTGCTGCTGTTTTAATGACACATAAAAGCTTAGAAAATGTAACAATGGGTTATTTAATGACATACTTGATGTCTTAGAATAAAACATGAAGATTAGATTAGATTTATTTAGCTTGTGTTAACCTCAGACCTGATTTTAAACATTTCCTCTGAGACGAGGGAATCAGAATTGGTAAAATGCTAAGACACTTTCGGGTTTTTGAATTCATTCCTGCACCAGTCTATGCAGGTCCACACTGAAATAGATAAATGTTAAATTGTCACGAAATAAGTGACAGATATTCATGATTAGCTTAGCTTTGTATATCCATAAACCCAATCAAATGCAAACCAATGCCTGAACATGAAAAATTAAATAGAGTTGTAACAAAAACATTTGTCAGTGAACATTACTTTTATTAGCAACATTTTTTGACATGTCTTATCTGTTCATTCAATTATTGTTGTTTCAAAAAGCTGGTGATGTCTGATCACAGATTTGTATTATTTGGGTTAGAGTCCTAAAGAAGCGGAGATCACTTGGGCTGATGCTTCCGTTGATTGCAAACGCTACGGAGGGTCGTATATTCACAAATAACCCTCTCTGGAAAATCCTAAATTGTAGAATAGTTTGGCCATTAAAATGCTTTTTGATTAGATTTCTAGCGAGAAGTGTATATTGTATTTTTAGAATCCAGGTCCAGCGGATGTGTAGGATAGTTTGATAGATATTACGAAGATGATTTGAGGTCTTGCCAGGAGAACGTGTATATACTACTTCTTTCCCCTTTTCATTTCTATTGTCCATGTAAAGTTGGCGTCAACTCTCACGGGGTGAAAACAGAATTTCTGGTCTCGAAGTTTTCATAATGAAACCGGAAGTATTCCCCTCACTGTCAAATGATTTTACCGTGATATCTGCCGTACTCATCCACTAAAAAACATCAGTTTATTGTTGTTAATTACACAACACTGATTTCTGGTTTAAATTGTGTACAATGCTTTTGTGTTTTCGATTCGCAGAAACAAATAGTTTTTTCGGAGTTTAGGATGGCCGAAGACACTACACTACCCATAATCCTCAGCTCTCGTTTGGGACTACAACATTCGCTTTGCTTGACTAACCCCGTGATTAGTCCTCAAGCTCTGTGATTGGATGTTGGAGTGGCAGTGCGCCAAGGTTACGCCGAGCGTCAAACAGCTCTTTGAAATGGAATGAAACCACGGTAGACTTTCCAAAACTGGACTCGAACGGGTCCAGCCCCACCCCCCCCAGAACTACACATGCTGGCTAATTGTGTTTCGCAACATGTTCTATGGCACGTCTCTACTGGGAATTGTAGTTTTAAAAGACGTTATCGTATTTCCCATAATTAGAGGTTACCAGTATTAAACTGTGTACATTCCTGGAGGTTTAGGGGATGGGAAACACATTGGTGTCAATCAATCAATCAATCAATCAATGTTTATTTATATAGCCCAATATCACCAATGTTACATTTGTCTCAGTGGTCTTCACAGTGTGTACAGAATATTAGTATGACAATACGACACCCTCTGTCCTTAGACCCTCACATCGTACAAGGAAAAACTTCCGGAGAAAACCCACAGTTTAAAGGGAAAATGGGAGAAACCTCAGGGAGAGCAACAGAGGAGGGATCCCTCTCCCAGGACGGACAGACGTGCAATAGATGCCGTATGTAAATCAAAAAGATAATACATTTACAACATAGGTAGTCCAAATGTTTGGAAATGCATGTGTCTATAATAAGAAGATGAATCCACGAGGATGTCAGCAATCTTGTCATTCATCATTAATATATCCACATGACAGCTAAGTTCAGAATAGCTTTATTTAACAGCTGGTCTTATGTCTGTGACCCCTCCTATTGTTCATTGATAAGCCTGAAACATGCACTTGTCAAGGTTCGGAGGCAAATTTTGCAAATATGGCAGTAGCCATCGATCATCTTAAGATAAGATAAGATATACTTTATTGATCCCAAGTTTGGAAATGTTTTTGTTACAGCAGCATACTACTTTGTTCTACTCCACTACAATTCAGAGGTTAACCTGGTGTTTTTATAATACAGAAACATGTCTGCCAAAGTATGACAACAGTGATGTCATCCGGACATTATCACCTTCTAATGAGTCTTCTTTGCTTTTTAGAAAGTGATGAAGTATGACTATACTCAATGACATATTGTGTGTCATTGTCCACTTTGGGGTCTTTATGTTATTATGTTAAATGCTGTCATCTCATGTAACAGTGTGTTAGCAAGTATAGCTTCGAAAGTTTGGAAGCTAAAAAGAGACATACAAAACTATATTAATTACTATATTTCAGTTGTGTATTTATTTTAAGACTCATATTTGTTTTTGTTTATGGCCCTGCCTATTTTAATATTTTCTAATTTCCCATTCATTTTTCCCATTCATTTATTTAATTATCTTTATTAGCTTTCCTAATGGCTCTATGAATGGCCAATGCACCTGGGCTTCTCACTCAACATCTATAAAAGGCTCACAGTGAGGTCAGCCATACGATATTACACAGTGAGCATGACAAATCATCTTTTATCAGCAGTGCATACTGCCTCAAGTCAACGGTGTTTCCTTGAAAATTCTCCGAGTCAGGTTCTCTTTCATTCAATAAACCTTTCAATGACAACCACAGGTCTTTTCCATGATGTTTACTCTGACTTCACATTGGCTTTTAATGACCCTTTTAGTACAAATGTCTACAGCAGAATTGACCTATGAGGATGATAGTCAAACACATGAAAGCAAATCTGATAAAACCTGGCACGCTGTGTCAAAATACATTTTGTGGCATTATGAAAAAGTCCAGATTTAGATTTTAAATGCCCAATATAACAAAGAGGAGTTAAAGGTGGGGAAACCAGCTCGAGTGCGACCGGAAAAAATCGGCCTCTTCCCTCAGACATCCTTACAGAGCCCCTCCTCCGACACACACGAACGTGCACATGACCAATGAGGGCACGAGATAAGTTTGTGCACGGATGGAAGGCTGACAGGCAGGTAGGCCATCCAGTTATTTTAGCCGGGCCGGCTCAGATGATTGGTCGTGCTTTTTACAGCGCTACGGCTTCCAGAGATGACATTTTGTATGTATTTATTGTCAAAGCATTTCATATATTCATTGCTATCGGGAAGTTAAGAGCATTCCATGGAATATAACAAAAAGTGTTTCTGAAATAAATTACATACCCCACCTTTAACATGTGAAGTTTATCGTGCTGGACAGAACATACAGGTATCATAGTGTGTTGTATCACAATGGATTTGATTAGGTGAACATTTTTCAGTTATGAAACCTTGCTTTATTGCTATTATGAATTATTAAATATACTTGCAAAACTTTGTTTTGTTTTTTATTTTCAACTGGAGAAAAATGGATTTAATTTCACATTTAGAAATCATTATGAAGTCCATCTTTTTTTACTCTTCCTGTTTCTCTTCCTGTTTCTCTTTTGACACACTTCTCAAAGCAGCAAGTGTTTCCTTGAGGCAGCCTGCCCTCTCAGGAAAACTATGGTTGAGAAAAAGTGAAAGTTGATCGTTTTCATAGTGAAAGTCTGACGGAGGATACAGGAATACATTTATTTTATTTTGATAAAACGAACTGTTACCATGGCTACAGACAGTAAACTGCAGATAAGTGTTTGAATACACATCTTAATCATCTTACGAAAACATGTTGTAACATATAACTCAGGATTCCAAGTTTTACCCTAGTTTATTCTTCATTGGTTATTTAGGATTCCCCCCCTAGCCGTTACCATGGCAACAGCTCCTTATGCTGAGTTAATGGATGGATTGTTAGATATGATGCGTTTCCGTTTAAAGAGGATACTCCCTCGTGTAAAAATGCTTCCCAATATATAAATTGTTACAGACAACGAAAGAAGCGAAGTTCAGTAGGTGAGCACTCTGCAGCTGTAAAACATGCTAACAATCACACAATGATGCATGGCTTTGTGATAATCGGTTTTATTTTTAAGAAAATTGATGTCGTCACTTTGAAAATATATTTGCTTTTAAAGGGGCCCTATTATTCTCATATTTAGGTTTCATATTTATATTTAGTGTCTCTACTGGGACATGTCTCCATGCTTTAATGTTCAAAAAGCTCTTTATGTTTCTCATACTGCCTGTGCTGCAGCACCTCTTTTCACCCTCTGTCTGAAACCAGAGCCTAGTCTACTCTGATTCGTTAGCTGGCCTGCTCTGTTGTGATTGGTGAACCACTTAGAGATGTCCCGCCCCTTAGCCTATCACGTACAATGTGTTGGAGTGCTAGCAAATAGAAGCTTGAGTATTAGTGATGTCACTATGTTACCGAAGTAAACAAAGGAGTCCAATAGAGGCGTTTCAGGCAGGGGGGAATGTGTGGGAGAGAAACTAAGATAGCATAATAGGGCCCCTTCAATAAAAAAGCTTCTCTTTACACCAGGAAAAGAGGTACGTCATATATAAAAATGTTTGACAAAACCAATTCAATACTTGTAGTTTCGAAATGTTTAATAGAATCCCTGCCTTTTTCATTTGAAGACACACAACGCACAATGAGCTAGTGAGGCTACAACATTATTATCATGATTATAATGATCATTCAAAACGTTTTAATGACCCATTTAAAACATATGATCCACATAATTGTGTTAAAGGTCCCATGTCATGCTTTTCCGGTTATTCCCCGTCCCCTTGTGTGTTATGAAGGTTTTTCTGCATGTAAACGGTCTGCAGAGTCACAAACCCTGAAAGTACACCCTGTAGGGAGTAAAACTCTAACACAGAAAAGGCCTCCCCAAAACGCCTCGTTGGAGATTTCTCCTTTTCTTCCTGGGTATCGCCAGCGCTTTTTTACAGCAATGGCGGATCGTGGAGCCTCTCAATCGTTCCCCGGAAGTTAGCTCCAAGGCTAGCAGAGCTGTAGAGTTGCAGCATAATAGACCGTTTGTGACGGACTTTTAAAGGTAAGAAGAAGTTTAAAGATTTATATTGCGGATATTATCAGTACATCTGATTCAAATTAACATGTGTATTAAAGGATGTCAGTGGATTATCCCTAAATTAGTAGATTTAGGGAACTTTTACAGATAACAGAGTAAGCTAGGATACCGAATCAAGTTAGCAACACACGTTGAACAGCCTTTTAATTGTAAATTCCGTTCTCTTAATGTCATTTCGTCCAACGTTGTTGAATTAGAGAAGAGGGGCTTCTAAACGGGATTGTATGCGGGAGTGGAGGGAGTTAAATATTAGATAAATATAACTTTGGTGCGTGTAAGAGTGAGTGTTTTTAGCAGAGCCATATTGTGTCCTTGTGATTATTACCTGTCTGTATAATGTTGCAGCTCAGCTGATTTTGGATTGATGGCAAAGGGAGAGGGACTTAAGTGAGAGTGAAAACACAAGGTAAGTTTAATACTACTGTTTTATATAAGTAAACACCTTATCTCCCCAAGGCAATTTCCCATCCAATAGGTGTGCTATGTAGGTGTGCTATATAGGTGTGTATAACCCTTTCTCCTATCTGTTACTCCCTCTTTCAGCACAAGAACCAGAGGGGGATTCAGTGGAGCCTGAATACCTGCACTGAGACCCTCACCCTGCACCCTGAGTCTCAACTCTGTGTTTTTCAAGCCTTTCCCTGTCTTTTTGTATTAAACAAAACATTAAGCTTTCCCAATGGTGTGGTTTTCGTTTTGTGAAAAAGTGCAAATGCAGTGTTTGTATATACATCACATATTTGTTTGCTGTTGGTCGTGAAATTGCTCCTGCTGACTTGAGCCAGCCATTTTTTCCTCCGCTCTGTGTCAGTGGGGAAGCCGTACATTCGTACTCCTTTCTCGGAGCGATTTGAGCATCCCCAGGCAGCACAGCAAACCCAGTTTACTCATTGGCCCACCCTGAGAAAGCTTCGGTGTCATTTAAAAAAAAAAAAAAATAATAATTTTTTTTAATTATTTTATTATTATCATAAAAAAATGTCACCCATTGAGAATATCCAAGAATTCAAAGTGAAATCAAGGGAACAAATATCGAGTTTAATTAATGTTGTATTAAAACAACATTAATTAAACTGCTCACAGGCTGGCTGAACATTCTCTTTTAAAATATATTGAAAGTTAGAAACGGAGATGGTTAGATAAAATGTGGAAGATAACGTTTATGTAGCATTTCTTTATTGTCGAAATGATGACATTTATAACGGGGTCAAATCAAAGTGAATGGCCTGCTGCTGCTGAATGCATGGGGCAAGTGACTGGAACAAGTTTTAAAAGTTATTACATCGTTTCAGATAATAATAATAATAATAATAATAATAATAATGATAATTCATTCTATTTAGGGGCGCCTTTCAAAGCACCCAAGGACACCTTACAATTCATAACATATTCTAAGGAAAGGTTTTAAGACAGTACAAAGAATGCAGTCTGGGTGATGTTTTTTATGTGGGGTGCAGATGAGAGAGCTGTCCAGAATGACACCAATGTTGTGTTTGTGTTCTTGATAAGCCATTAAAACGGTAAAATACGTGTCTCTTGTTCACCAAAACATACCCATCTGTTATGGAGAAAGAAAGTATTCCAAAAGTATTCTAAAAGTAATCTGCCACCGGTACCGGCGGGGATCGTTGTTAGCTTCTGATGCGTAGAAGAAAAATCTGGCCCACCCTATTTTTTACAGGCCCACCCTAAAATACATTTCTGCCTACGCTACTGATGTAAACTAGTTGTTTACACTAATCCTAATATTATCACTTAATATTAGCAAATTCTATTTTATTTTTTAAAACATATTGATGTAAATACATACACATATTGATTTGTTGTATACATATTGCAAATCAAAACCTTTATTCACTAATAATTACCAAAAATCGTAGTTCTATCTCCTGTTATCATTGCATTCACATTGCCCGCCATGAACTTCCGGGGAACAATCCTCGTCTACATGAACTACGTGACGATAACCGTTTTTGGACTTCCGTTGTCGTAACTCTTCTATCTATATGGCGCTGGGTATCGCTACGTAGGGATACCCAGTTGCCACGCCCAGAGCTATGGCCGCACCCTCTGCCAGCCTTTCATGAAACAAAGCTTCCCAAAACCATATATATATATATATATATATATATATATATATATACATACATATACATATATACAGTGCAATAAGCTTCTTAGTGCAATAAGAAGCTACAGGAACGTTAATCTACATCGGTAATATTAACTTTATTTAATACAACATTTACGGTTCAAGATTTACATCATACAGCCCATGTAGTATACTATTTTACAAATGATGAATTACAGCAAACATGTGCAATATATCCATTATTACAGCTCCGTGGCAGTAAGGCGATATGGTCCGTTGTTATTGTGCATCCATGGGTAAAGAGAAACTCATGTAGTGCTGAACACGTAACATGAACGTGCCGGGCGGCGCGGTCCCGTGGGTTAGATGCGCGTTCATAATGCAGAGGGAAATAACTCTCAGAATAACGTTATTAGCACATTTTTACAACTTGAGGAACGAATGTTTTTAATAAGGGCTATACAAACGTTCATACTGGGTAGTTTATTTAGTTTAAAAAAAATTATCCAACGATTTACAGACCACTCTTTCCCAATGTAAGTCAATGGGAAAAAGTGTTACCGGGCCCAGCAATCAAAAGGAAGTGTAGTACCGCCGTTTGGCCACAACGAATATTTTCCTCAGAGTCCGGCGCACTTCCTGGGGGCTTGGTTATTACCTGCAGTAGATGCAGTGTTACTGCTGGCGATAAGGGCTGGTTGTTTTAACCATTTTCTGATGTCCATCATTGACTGCTGTGTAAGCACCTTGCAGATGACGAACACGCAGCGGCACAGATCACGCGCACCTGACATAATAACGTTACGTACCGTTTAAATTGACCAAATAAATGCAGCAGACAATGTTATTCAACCACAATTACAATTAATTTTATTTCAACTATATTCTTCTTCTTCTTCTTCTTCTTCTTCTTCTTCTTCTTCTTCTTCTTCTTATTATTATTATTATTATTATTATTATATATGTAATATTTGTCACTTTTAATTTAACTTTTCATTTCAAATGAGGGTGCATAACGACTCAACTGAGGGTGCAATGCACCCCCGTAGAACCGGGCCTGCACCTCCCACTTTAATGTCCCATGTTATGCCGGCTTTTCTTGGTTTATTTTGAAGGTGACTGGTGATGAACAAATTAATAAACTGCCAGTGCCTCGAGTTTACAGCTAATTAGCTAAAGACAATAGCAAATATAGTTAACTAGGCTACTAGCTAATGGATAATTTAGCTCAAGGTTTAGCTAAGGCAATTTATCATGGGCATACAGGCTAATGTACTGTAATTAAGGTGAGACACTTAAAGTGAATACATTAAAAATGTGTATCTAATAACGTCATCACAATCGCCACATTGATATACAAATTAGGCGTTAACTAGGCCTAATTAAAATGCGCTAATTTGCATGCAGTTACCAAGGCATTGCAGGTGAAAAGGATAAAACAAGAAAACATATCACCTCACAACTTCCCCAGATAGTTACTTACGTCAAGTCAGTATTTTCCCCGGAAATGTTATGTTTAAATGCAGATTAGCTTTAAATCTATAGATGAATTCAGACATGGTATAAAACGAACTGCATTTGTGTTTCTTGGCAGTTTTACTTCCATTAGAGTGAAAGAAAACATGGAAACAAAATAGACCAAAATAACAAGTAGGCTACGTGAAAAAACGATCTTTTTGCTAATGTCCTTAAACAGTAACTTCATAATTTTGATTGTTGGCTGCTCATTTAATAACTATTAATTTTACTAGTTTGTTGTCTGCTCTTGTGCTTAGTGAATACAAAAGAAGACCATTGTCTCTGTGTTAGCTGATTATTTTGTAGAATTCTGCTGAGTATTAAATAATTACGTGAGTGTGAGGGTATTAAAATAAATTGGTCAGTAAGTCATAACATTAGGGGAAGTTGTTAAGTATTACTTTGTAATAGCACCCTTACTCCGTGTTTAATGTTACTTCCCATTGTGCACCCTTACTCCATGTTTAATGGTATGTCCCATTGTGACGTCATAAGCAAGCGTGGAGCGCTATATCTCTTGTTGTTGATTACGCAGCACTGCCATGCTGCTGGTTCATGTCCCTGAATAAATGGATGAGAGAAGAACAATGACTGCGCATACTTTATTAGTTTAACAGGTTATGGGCCCAGGCAAAGTTGGACTCATGTTAGTTTTCCGGAAGAAGTTTAACGCGAAGTATTGCACGGGACTTCTACAAACTATGTGGACCAATAAGTAAAGAAGTGGCGGGAGATATTACACGTGACGTATTACGTGAGAACTCAATGCTAACAAGCTAGTTTAGCAAGCTAATCGCTGTGCTAACAAGATGGCAAGCAGAGCAACGGGAGTTTTCGCGCCACAGCTTTTGTTCGATGGAACCGACGATAAGTATGACCTTTGGGAAACAAGATTCTTAGGCTGCCTACATATCCTGAAATTAAAAGAAACTATTCTCCATGAACCCACTGGAAATAGTCCTGAACAGCTAGCAGAAGACAGGAGAAAGAATGCTGATTGCTATGCTGAGCTAATAAGACTGATAGATAATAAAAGCCTATCACTGATAAGACACGATGCCGCTGATGATGGCAGGAAGGCTCTAAGAATATTGAAAGAACATTATTCTGGAAAAAGTAAACCACGGATAATAAACCTCTACACGTCGTTGACCAAGCTACACATGACAAACAGCAAAAGTGTAACCGACTACCTTATACGGGCGGAGAACATTATCACGGCTTTGAGGGAAACAGGTGAGACCATGAGCGATGGACTCATAATCGCCAAGATAATAGGAGGACTACCAGACACCTTTAAGCCACTGGCTGTTCAGAATGAAGATAACGTTACATTCATAGACTTTAAAAGGAGACTGCGTGTATACGAAGAGGCAGACAAATTGAAGATAAAAGAAACCACATATAACGTGATGAAAACTAATGTTAGACAAGGCAGAGGCACCGGCAGGATGTCTGCTAACAATAGAAAAGAAGAAGATGCTAACGTTATATGCTACACATGTGGAATAAGAGGGCATAAGGCAAGAACATGTTACAGAAAAGTGTGGTGTGGTTACTGCAAAAATAACACACACGAAGAATCCCTGTGCAAGAAAAAAGGGGGACAAGATGGTGTCAGAAAAGTGAAAGAGGAGGAAAACAGCGAACAAGACCAATTCTTCAAGGCAAAGCACACGAAGAGCTGGAGACCTCCAGACAACGTAGAGATGAGAGGCATCATGGTGGACGCTGGAGCAACATCCCACATCGTGAACGATATTGAAAAGTTTGACAGCTTTGATGACTCATTCCTTTCAGGAACACATTCAGTCAGGCCCGGACTGGCCATCGGGAGGACCGGGAGGTTTCCCGATGGCCTGGCCTGCTTTGTGGCCTGCTGGCCTGAGGAATTTCTTTTTTTAATGTATGTATTGAGGACGCAACGCTGCGCAAATGTGGGTCTGACTCTGCCTCACAGATGGTGACTGACTGTCTACATGATGTAGCCTGCCGACATGGCCACTTTCATACAGATCATACTAATGCCCTCGATTGGTCTCTGTGTGTCATTCAAGCTCGGGAGGGTGTGTGTGTGTGTGTGTTTGTGGCGCGAGCGAGCGTGAGAGAAAGCGCGCGCACCGGTTACGTGTTGTTGTTGTTGTTGTTACCATCTGGTGCTAGCTAGCTGCCGCGTGAGAATATACACGCCCTGCCCAGCTGATTGCGTGAAGTACATACACGCTGTGAATTAATTATTTTCCAGCTGAAAAGCATTTAAATACGCATTTAAAAACTGAAAAAAACTCAGTCTTCATAGCGATCCGGTCGCGGCAAGATCGATTGAAGCAGCAACCACTGTAAGGTCTATTCTTGGTTAATTCTACTACTCTGTGTCAGTCAGTTTACTCTTTCAATTGTTCTGCAGTCATTTTAGCTGGTAGAGATCTGTACATCTCAGATCTGCTCAGAGGAAAGCTGTAATTCTGCTCATCTCTGAAGCCCAGTCGAAACCGCGTGAGAATATACACGCCCTGCCCAGCTGATTGCGTGAAGTACATACACGCTGTGAATTAATTATTTGCCAGCTGAAAAGCATTTAAATATGCATTTAAAAACTGAAAAAAACTCAGTCTTCATAGCGATCCGGTCGCGGCAAGATCGATTGAAGCAGCAACCACTGTAAGGTATATTCTTGGTTAATTCTACTACTCTGTGTCAGTCAGTTTACTCTTTCAATTGTTCTGCAGTCATTTTAGCTGGTAGAGATCTGTACATCTCAGATCTGCTCAGAGGAAAGCTGTAATTCTGCTCATCTCTGAAGCCCAGTCGAAACCGCGTGAGAATATACACGCCCTGCCCAGCTGATTGCGTGAAGTACATACACGCTGTGAATTAATTATTTGCCAGCTGAAAAGCATTTAAATACGCATTTAAAAACTGAAAAAAACTCAGTCTTCATAGCGATCCGGTCGCGGCAAGATCGATTGAAGCAGCAACCACTGTAAGGTATATTCTTGGTTAATTCTACTACTCTGTGTCAGTCAGTTTACTCTTTCAATTGTTCTGCAGTCATTTTAGCTGGTAGAGATCTGTACATCTCAGATCTGCTCAGAGGAAAGCTGTAATTCTGCTCATCTCTGAAGCCCAGTCGAAACCGCGTGAGAATATACACGCCCTGCCCAGCTGATTGCGTGAAGTACATACACGCTGTGAATTAATTATTTGCCAGCTGAAAAGCATTTAAATACGCATTTAAAAACTGAAAAAAACTCAGTCTTCATAGCGATCCGGTCGCGGCAAGATCGATTGAAGCAGCAACCACTGTAAGGTATATTCTTGGTTAATTCTACTACTCTGTGTCAGTCAGTTTACTCTTTCAATTGTTCTGCAGTCATTTTAGCTGGTAGAGATCTGTACATCTCAGATCTGCTCAGAGGAAAGCTGTAATTCTGCTCATCTCTGAAGCCCAGTCGAAACCGCGTGAGAATATACACGCCTATTACGACTATTGCAACTCCCTCCTGGCTGGTCTACCTGCATGTGCCATCCGACCTCTTCAGCTCATCCAGAATGCAGCGGCTCGTCTGGTCTTCAACCTTCCAAAATTTTCCCACACCACTCCGCTCCTTCGCTCCCTTCACTGGCTCCCGGTAACTGCTAGAATCCACTTCAAGACACTAGTACTTGCATACCATGCTGCGAATGGATCTGGCCCTTCCTACATCCAGGACATGGTTAAACTGTACACCCCAGCGCGTGCACTCCGCTCGGCATCAGCCAAACGACTCGCTGCACCCTCGCTGCGAGGTGGACCCAAGTTCCCATCAGCAAAAACACGTGGGTTTGCTATCCTGGCTCCAAGATGGTGGAATGAGCTCCCCATTGACATCAGGACGGCAGAAAGCCTGCACATCTTCCGGCGCAGACTGAAAAACTCATCTCTTTAAATTCCACTTCGAGCGATAGAATTACTATCAAAGCACTTATATACTAACATAGGACTGGCTTATCTATAGCCAGCTGACAAAGCACTTATATACTAACATAGGACTGGCCTATCTATAGCCAGCTGAGTAGCACTTGAAATGTGTGGCTCTATGATACCTGTCTGTACTTATATGATTCTGTTTTTCTTCTGGGCTGTGTCTTCCTGGTCGTATGTACTTATTGTAAGTCGCTTTGGACAAAAGCGTCTGCTAAATGCAATGTAATGTAATGTAATGTAACGAGCTGTCAACAAGGTTGAGGAGAGTCCTCTCCAGTCAGACTGAGAGACTGATAACTACAGCTCAGGTGAGGTAAAGGACTCTGAGTGTTTAGATAGTTAACTCTAAGTTCTCTGTGGGTCTCAAACGGTTTGGTCACCATTTATGTAAACACATATTTCCATTTGATGGGGGAGTGATTAGTAAATGTCAACTAGGTGAAAAAAGGTAAGATAAACTTTATAAACTTGTTGAGAGCTAAAACTAGTCTTTGCTGCTGCCTCAAAGAGGAGCAGGGGGGAGAGGAGGGAGACAGGTGAGGCTGATTCAGGAGCCCAGACACACTCACAACTATAAATGAACCAAAAACAAATAAATAAACAAGTTTCAATGTTTTTTCATATTGGATATGGTATGTTATTGGTTATGGCCATGTACTTATGATTTTATGTTTATTTAAATGTATACAGTTCTGTTTCATATGGTTGTAGTCTCTTTATTTCCCCCTCAAAGTGCACCAGAATGATGCATTTAAGTCCAACATTTAAAAAAAAAATCTTACCGGGGGAGCATGCCCCCAGACCCCCCTAGAAGATTTCAGGTCCACCTCCACTTAAAATATGTTCACATGGATAGGTTCCTAGATGTGCACAGCAACGCCTAAATAGATTTGCACAGCAACACTGTATATATTGACAAATAAATCCAGGAAAATGGCACAAAAGAAAACTGGTAGTGGCCTGGCTGGGTGTATAATTCCCGGCCTGGCTTATTGTCCCAGTCCGGCCCTGCATTCAGTGGAGTTAGCTGACGGGACCAAATGCAGCGGAATAGCACAACGCAGAGGATCAGCGATCGTGAATCTGCTAGACGACACTGGACGACAGCACAGAGCACAGCTACGGGATGCACTGTGCATACCTTCATACCCACATGACATCTTCTCTGTGGCAAGAGCTGCAAATGGAGGAGCGACAATCACCTTCAAGAAAGGAGAAAGCCACATGTTTACCAAGGACAGTAGCAGGTTTGACCTCCACGAGAGTGGACATTTGTATTACTTGCCAACTGTTAAAGAAAATGTTGAAAAATGTAAAGGGAAGCTAGACTCTAGATGTGAGAAAGGGGTTTTCATTGGATATGATAAAAACAGCCCAGCTTATCTGGTGTATTACCCAGAAACAGAGAGGGTACAAAAGCACAGGTTGGTGAAATTCACAACCAAAAGTGCAAAAGAAAAGGAAACACAAACATCTGAGTCACAGATAGAATGTGGTCATGAGGATGCACACTCCAGGGCCGTAGGCAATGATATAAATGTAGAAAATGTATCAAGTCATGGTATTCAGATTTGTGTGCCTGAGACTTTACTTGAAGAGACTGAATGTACACAGCCGAGTAAAGCCACAGAGACTGTAACCAAAAGGTATTGTTAGATATTATAATGGGTTTACGCTCCACGTTTCAAATATCTCCGCGTCCGTCTGTGAGCTGTGTTATATGGAAGGAATTCAGTGCCACCAAGTCAACCATACTCTACTTTAATGGCAATATTACAATGCACCAGAAATCATTACATTCAATACAATACACATACAAATATACATACAATACAAAATACATACAATACAAAATACATACAACACAAAATACATACAACACAAAACACATACAACCTGGTGATCACGTCAGCCGGCCAGCAGAAAGAGAGAGAACTCAGTTGTGTCTTCTGACTATATGCTGAAGCAATGGGAGGGGTCTCTGATCTCTCCCCTTTGATTGGCAGCCCAAATGTCCCCATCACCCCAAATCTTGAGTTCCTCCACTCTCAGGTGGCGAGAGCATTTGCATACAGTGCAAGTCAACACATGCTGCCACCTCCCCCATGGCCCTTTGTCCTCAAAAACCACATGGTCTCTCAAAAGTCACATGTGCTTGCCCCAAAGTCCAGCTCAGTTTTAACCCAAATCATTCACATTTTTAAGCTTATACATTTGGAGCTAACATGAATACATTCAAATATTCTACTGCAGTATCCACAGAGAAACAAAAGGAGACCAACTCATCTACGGGATTTTGAGACTGAGGATGCAGAGGACAAAGCACACACATGCATGGACTTTTGCTACAGAGCAGTCTGTGATATCCCTCAAACCTACAATGATGCCATAGTGTCAGCAAAGTCAAGGCAGTGGAAGAATGCCATGGATGAGGAGATGCGATCTCTGGAGGAAAACGAGACCTTCCACCTCACCCAGTTGCCACCAGGTAAAAAGGCAGTGGGGGGAAGATGGGTCTTTGCACTCAAAAGTGACATTGATGGATCAGATAAATACAAGGCAAGATTTGTAGCAAAAGGCTACAGTCAAAAACCAGGAACAGACTACAAAGAGACATTTTCTCCCACAGCTGATATGACAAGTGTAAGAGTACTCATGCAGAAAGCAGCACAAGAGGGACTCATTTTACACCAGATGGACGTTAAGACAGCCTATTTGCATGCACCCATTGATGGTGAAATCTATTTGGAGCAACCAGAAGGCTATGAAGAAAAGTCAATAACTGGAGAAAACCTAGTTTGTAAGTTGCAAAAGTCTCTCTATGGCCTTAAGCAATCAGGTAGAAACTGGAATGCTATGTTACACACATGTCTGAGTGAGAACGGTTTCATACAGAATCCAGCTGATCATTGTGTGTATACAAGAGAGAAACATGATGAAAAGGTCATCATGACGTTCAGTCAAAGCAGCCAAAACAGAGCACATTTCTCTGTTCATCTCTAAAAACAGCCACAAACCTCAGGTTCTTTTTAATGTCCTCAACTCCATCATTAATCCCCGTGATGTTTCTTCTGTTGTGCCATCGCCTGCTCTCTGCGATAAGTTTCTTAAATTTTTATTGGAAAAATATCTGCTCTTAGGCTAGCTCACACTAGTGCTACCCCCGATCCTGCTCCCTCTCTGTGCCCTGCTGTCCTCGACCACTTTGAGCCTATTTCCCTCTCTTCTCTCTCGGACATAGTGGAGCACCTGCGACCGACAAGCTGCTCCTCGGACAGCATTCCCTCACGCCTTCTCAAAGAGGTTTTTCATTCAGTTGGAGCAAGTATTTTATTACTTTTAAACACCTCTCTTACCTCAGGATGTGTCCCAGCTGCCTTTAAACATGCCGTGGTTACCCCACTACTTAAAAAGAAAAGTCTCGACCCCTCCACTCTCGCAAATTTTAGGCCCATCTCCCAGCTACCGTTTTTATCAAAAGCCCTGGAGCGCGTAGTCTACGCCCAGCTGCAGTCTTTTTTAATCCTTCATGGCATCCATGAAAAGTTTCAGTCTGGCTTCAAACCCATGCACAGCACTGAAACAGCCCTTTTAAGAGTTTTTAACGATCTGCTCCTAGCCGCCGACTCAGGTAGCCCAGCTGTCTTGGTGCTGTTGGACCTGACAGCTGCCTTCGACACCGTGGACCATGGCATCCTGCTGTCACGGCTTGAACAGTCCGCTGGCATCACAGGCTCTGCCCTCGCATGGTTCAGGTCCTACCTTAAGGACCGTAGCTTTTCAGTGCAGCTAGGTGCCTTCTCCTCTGCCAAAGCCCCTCTTACCTGTGGGGTCCCCCAAGGCTCGATTCTGGGCCCCATCCTGTTCTTACTATACATACTGCCCCTAGGTTCTATTCTAACAAAACACAACATTCCCTTCCACTGCTACGCTGACGACGTCCAGATTTATCTCCCGCTCAAAGCAAACATAACACAGTCACTACAGCAGTTGATGGACTGCTTAACGGAGATCAAATCCTGGCTGAGCAACAACTTCCTGACTCTTAACGAGGGCAAGACGGAGGTCATCTTTTTTGGACCACAACCTCCAGCCTCTCAGGTTGTTATTCTGGGCTCCCTCCAACTAAACATCCTCCCCTCGGTCATGAACCTTGGCGTGACCTTGACGAACACTTTTAAATTCGATAAGCAGGTCAGCAGCGTAGTCAAATCCTGCTTTTTTAAAATAAGACTATTGGCCAAAACCAAGTCCTATTTATCTTTTAAAGACATGGAAAGGGTCATCAACGCCTTTGTGACCTCGAGACTGGACTATTGCAACGCTCTGTATGTGGGTATGGACCACGCGTCAATTAAACGCCTGCAGCTGGTCCAAAATGCAGCTGCACGTTTGCTGACTGGACACAAAAAGCGCGACCACATCACCCCAATTCTGGCCTCACTACACTGGCTTCCAGTTCAGTTCAGAATTGATTTTAAAATCCTTTTATTCGTTTTTAAAGCTCTAAATGGGCTGGCTCCGGCCTATATAGTTGAACTCCTCCAGCGCTACACCCCAGCCAGAGCTTTAAGGTCTGCTGACCAGCTGCTGCTGGTAGTGCCGAAGACTAGGCTCAAAACACGAGGGCACCGAGCCTTCGCAGCGGCTGGCCCGAGGCTCTGGAACACTCTGCCCCTCCATGTGAGGTCGGCCCAGACCCTAGGGGTTTTTAAATCATATCTAAAAACTCACTTCTTCTCTCAGGCTTTCTAGCTAGAGCGGCGCACGACTACTGACATTTCCCTGTGTATTGTTTTTTATATTTGCTGTTGCTAAATGACTGTCTTTTTTATTACATGTACAGCACTTTGGCTCGACCAAACATCGTTTTTAAATGTGCTTTATAAATAAAATTTGATTTGATTTGATTTGATTTGATGATTGTATGGGTTGACGATCTGATCATAGCAGCAAGCAACACAAATGTACTGGAAGGTGTAAAGATTATGCTTTCTGACAGGTTTAAAATGAAGGACCTGGGAAAGTTGAAACATTTCCTGGGAATTGATTTTTACCAAACAGAAGGTGAAGTTAAAATGTCCCAAAAGAAATATATAGGCAAAATCCTAGAGAGATTTGAAATGCAGGATTGCAAGGCCAGGGGGACCCCATGTGAGCCAAAACTTGAACAAACAGTTGATTCTGAAAAATTGACAGACCCAACTAAATACAGAGAGTGTTAGATATTATAATGGATTTACGCTCCACGTTTCAAATATCTCCGCGTCCTTCTGAGCTGTGTTATATGGAAGGAATTCAGTGCCACCAAGTCAACCATACTCTACTTTAATGGCAATATTACAATGCACCAGAAATCATTACATTCAATACAAGAATACATACAATAATACAATACAATACAAAATACATACAACACAAAACACATACAACACAAAACACATACAACCTGGTGATCACGTCAGCCGGCCAGCAGAAAGAGACTGAACACCGCTGCGTGTCCTGTATTTATGCTTAAGCAATGGGAGGGGTCATCCGATCTCTCCCCTTTGATTGGCAGCCCAAATGTCCCCATCACCCCAAATCTTGAGTTTCTCCATTCTCAGGTGGCGAGAGCATTTGCATACAGTGCAAGTCAACACATGCTGCCACCCTCCCCCATGGCCCTTTGTCCTCAAAAACCACATGGTCTTCTCTGAAGTCACATGTGCTTGCTCCAAAGTCCAGCTCAGTTTTAACCCAATCATTCTCATTTTTAAACTTATACATTTGGAGCTAACATGAATACATTCAAATATTCTACCACAAATCCCCCTTTTGATTTAGATCTAATAAATCAACTACTTTCAAGACATTCACATTCGTTCTGGGATTCAGACTATTTAAACGTTCAGAAATGGCTCCACATATCAACTTCATACGACCGTGTTAGAAATACAAAAATATGTAAATAACTCCATACATCAATTACATTACTTAGTAACAACAAAGTTAAACCCTTCAATCATTCTGATTGAGTATAGTCAATCGTCATAAGGTATAACCTTCACAGTGGTGATTCAATTAATATGTAATCGGCAAAATTGCAGTGTCTTCAAGCTTTAACATTACTTCATGTATACTTCATTCCGCTTTAGTCAAAATGAGATATTTAGGAGACAGCAAGTCTGTCTTCTCATAAATATGAACAACCTGAAATGCCCTGCCTCCTTTCATCAGGAGAGGCAGCTGCAAGGTCAAATTCATATACAAAAGTACCCAAACGGCTGAGGTAGGTAAATTGTATAGGCACATGTTTTAATGTAATCCCCATGGTCCAATTCTTTCTCGGTACATCGTCAGTTTCTATCCCTCAGACCCGTTACTGTTTCCCTGCTCACGTCCACTCTTTAAATTCTACTGGGTTCTGTTGGTTTCTTCACTGGTTGAGACAAGTGCCCCTATCGGACACCTCCCTTTGTAGCCAGACTTCACCACAGTAGAGGCGAGTTTCTGTGTTTTAGGTTTTAAACAGCTTCACAGTCAGATGTATCCAGGATGGTCTCTCCGCCAGTCTAACTGCAGTCGATGTAGACAGGAGTGTTTGTTAGGGACCCTCCCCCTTTGGCGAGTGCCTGCTCCTCCTCTTTATCGCTCTGGTGAACACTCACTTTCCTGGTTTCACTGTCTGCGTAGTGTCAGGTACTTCCATCCGTGGCGAGACCCGGAACTCCTGATACTGCGTCCTTGGATACGCTTCCCACACCGTGGAGTCGCCACCCTTGCTTGGTCAGGTACAGCAGGCCCAGCACGAGGAGGAGGATGACAGCTTTCACACATCCTTCCTGGAGGTTTCCCCACTGCGCACTGATTCCAGTGGTACCAGATGTCTCCTTTCCCTTCCAAGCGGACAGCGTGAGATGTCCTCTGCATCGCCCGATGGGGTCCAGAGAACCTGGGTCCCAGCCAGTTGGGTCTGATGTCCCCCTTTTGCCTCTGTAATCTGTGTGGAGAAATCTGATACAAATCCCTCAACCCTACGCTCAGGGCTCCTGGGAACTGGTGACCATGAGTGAGCTCAAAGGAGAGAAACCTGTCCCTTTGTTAATTGAGCTCCTGATTGACATACGAACTAGGGGCCATGCGTCTAACCATTTCATGCCTGTCTCTTCACATGTTTTCTTATATCTTAGTAATATATTTTATTTCATGTTTTTTTACTCATAAAACAATATGACATTGTCCAGAATAGTAGTTAACTTTATATAACTTTTACTCTTTCTAATCTTTTCAAACATCTTAATTGTCTTGTCTCTCTCTCTCTCTCTCCTACATACTTTTTCCAACTTCACTCGTGGTATTTTAACCACCTTTTATCCTTCTGAGCAAGATATCACTTCAACACATTTAATATCTTGCCCTGTCCATCTATTTCAGTCTTCTTCTATCCATCTGTTCTCTTTTCTCTTCAGCCTTCAACAACCTTTTCTTATTTCCATTTCTAACCAGTCTTTTACTTATAATCTGTCCCTTTCCTAGGACAGGTAAATACATCCTGCTACTGTAGTGTTCACAAATAAATCTCCATGCAAACTGCTACTGTACACTCAAAAGTGATCTGTTTCATTTTGAAAAAGTCAGCTTTTTGAAAACCAACATGGCTCAGTTCAAACTTTTGTTTTAAAACAAAACTCCTCATCTCTTCCCGACATGATTTGACCTAAAGATGATTTGCTACCACTATTTTTCATTGTGATATTTGTTCAAACAGAGACTGCATCTGTCTCTGGATTTAAATATATGCCTGATGGCAGTATATGCATAAAAATAAAATAAGTGTCCAGGTTTCTAACCTCTGTCATTAAAGGACTGTATAAAAATAAGACATGTCATCTGATTAATCTAAAATCAGAATTTAACAGATAATTTGTGTAGTACATCCCACCATTTTTAGGGACGCCTAATTAACATTCTCAAATCTTCAATTAACTTCACCTAAAAAGCTAAAACAGTGTTGTTTTATGATACCTAAAAAAATACTACAATAGATTTTAGACTATAAAAATGTAAATATCAAATTCCCATTGTCTAACAACTCCCCCTTTTCTGAAAAAGAATCCCATTTACTGTGTTTTCATTTTCAGAAACATGAAGAAAGAATGGTAATGCATAGGAGGCAGAGGCAAATGCTGTGCCCTGGGACCTTTACGACCCTGGCGTCCTGCTTCAAAGTGTCCTCCGGTTTTTGTTATACGACACTGGCCTCCTGCTTCATCGTAAAACCCCTCAGTTTCATGGCTTGCTGTGTCTCTCTCCCCACTGTCCCCCTTGGACATGGGTGAGTAAGACGTCTCACCTCTCTCCCCCTCCTCAGCGCGCCTGTGTATGTTATCTCTGCTAACAGAATGACTCTTGACCACATGTGGTCAAATAACTGGATGACCGGGGGAAGGGGAGGGGAGACTCAACCATGTGCAGAGAGAAATCACACTGCTTGTAGTCTGAGTTCAATAAAAATTAAACCATACAAGGCCAGTTCAATAACACACAAATTGTCCTCTTTGTATGTCTAATCTAGGTAGAATAATCCACTATTATATTTAATTTGAATGTACTTAATTCTCTGAAAATCAATCTCTTAATCTGTTCCCATTGCTCCCGGTAACTACCTGGAATTTCAGAATCGTTTCTAGCATTCTGTCGTTCCATATTCACTTCGCTTTTATTTATCTGACTCAATTAATATGTGCACTTCGCTTTTATTTATCTGACTCAATTAATATGTGCACTTCGCTTTTATTTATCTGACTCAATTAATATGTGCTCACATGTATTAATATACTGGGCTATTGTCGTAGTTACTATTAACGCGCTTCCCGTCTTCAATACCGGTCAGCAATGTAATATTTAACCTCAGCGCTTGAAGCTAAATTCATATAACAATGTCAAAGGTGTACTACCCCCTTTCAGCCAACTAGATGGCAGCAGCAGACCCAAATGAGCCTCACTCATCCGAGTGCTTCATTGAGATCCATAAATATTGAGTTAATTACCATACCACAGAGCTCCGGCCGTTAGCTTTGAGCGTTCGTCTGTGCTGTAAAACCCCTCAGTTCCAGGCGGCGACCCGATCTGAAATATCGGGTTTCCAGGTTCTGTCGTGCGCTACTCAAAAACACGCCACCAGACAGACTGCACCGTCTCTACGCCACTCAGGACTTTATCTACCTGTAGATCATCCGCGCTAAACCGTTCTTATGTACGCCACTCAGGACTTTATCTACCTGTAGATCCGCGCCAAACTGTAATCAATATGTAACTGTCTATGTACGCCACGCCGGACTCTATCTACCTGCGATCAACGACTATGGTTAAATATGCATTGTATATCCCATTTAAACTTTAAAAACACTGTGAAACGCCTTCAGACAATCCTAACATTTTAGTGTATTCAATCACAGACAATCGATGTACCAAACAGGCGTCTGAAATACCTTTGAGTCGTGCAGGGCCCTCGTGATTGTCTGAGGTGTTTAAAAGCGCTTATTCTCGACCCAATCCGGTCGTCTGAATTCCTCCTCAGCTCGTTATCTTGTACGTCGGATCACCATATTGTTAGATATTATAATGGATTTACGCTCCACGTTTCAAATATCTCCGCGTCCTTCTGAGCTGTGTTATATGGAAGGAATTCAGTGCCACCAAGTCAACCATACTCTACTTTAATGGCAATATTACAATGCACCAGAAATCATTACATTCAATACAAGAATACATACAATAATACAATACAATACAAAATACATACAACACAAAACACATACAACACAAAACACATACAACCTGGTGATCACGTCAGCCGGCCAGCAGAAAGAGACTGAACACCGCTGCGTGTCCTGTATTTATGCTTAAGCAATGGGAGGGGTCATCCGATCTCTCCCCTTTGATTGGCAGCCCAAATGTCCCCATCACCCCAAATCTTGAGTTTCTCCATTCTCAGGTGGCGAGAGCATTTGCATACAGTGCAAGTCAACACATGCTGCCACCCTCCCCCATGGCCCTTTGTCCTCAAAAACCACATGGTCTTCTCTGAAGTCACATGTGCTTGCTCCAAAGTCCAGCTCAGTTTTAACCCAAATCATTCTCATTTTTAAACTTATACATTTGGAGCTAACATGAATACATTCAAATATTCTACCACAAGAGGCAGTGGGAAGTTTCATTTACTTGTCCACATGTACTAGACCAGATATAGGTTTTGTGGTCAGTAAACTATCTCAGCACTTGGCTGAACCAACAGAGGAACATTGGAACACAGTAAAACATGTATTCAGATATCTAAAAGGCACAACAGAACAGGAGTTATGCTTTAAGAGAAATGACAGAGAGGCACTAGGTCTAAAAGTGTACTGTGATGCTGACTGGGCATCAGATGCAACAGACAGGTGTAGCACATCAGGATATTGTGTCAGTCTAAGTAAAGGAAGCTCTCTGATCTCATGGAAAACAAAGAAACAACCGACAGTGGCATTATCCACCTGTGAGGCAGAATACATGTCTTTAGCATCAGCTATACAAGAATGCATCTATTTAGATCAGCTACTCAAAGGTATAGACACATAGCAGTATGCACAAACAAAGGTGTACGAGGACAACCAAGGTACTATAGCCCTCGCCAAAAACCCAGTAAACAGGCAAAGGAGCAAGCACATTGATATCAAGTACCATTTCATTAGGGAAACTGTAAATAACGGAAAGTTAACTTTGGAGTACTGCCCTACTGAGTTAATGATTGCTGATGTCATGACCAAGCCAGCTACAAAGCTCCAACTAAAGAGGTTTGCTCAAGACATGTTTGGCACTTAAAAGTGCATGAGTGTATTCACATTGTTAAGGCAAAAGAGAAGCCTTATTATATTGTTGTTTTGTTTTCATGTAACCTATAGAGTTAAGGTTGAGTGGGAGTGTTAAGTATTACTTTGTAATAGCACCCTTACTCCATGTTTAATGGTACGTCCCATTGTGCACCCTTACTCCATGTTTAATGGTATGTCCCATTGTGCATCCTTACTCCATGTTTAATGGTACGTCCCATTGTGCACCCTTACTCCATGTTTAATGGTATGTCCCATTGTGACGTCATAAGCAAGCGTGGAGCGCTATATCTCTTGTTGTTGATTACGCAGCACTGCCATGCTGCTGGTTCATGTCCCTGAATAAATGGATGAGAGAAGAACAATGACTGCGCATACTTTATTAGTTTAACAGAAGTGCCCTTTTTCTCACTTGAACACACACCCCCCCCAAAATGTCTGTGCACGTCCCTGCCCAACAGCTATGTCTTTTGTCCACAAGAGGTCACCGTCAGTTCTCAATGGTAACAGTCAGTCACTCTGATGCATCTGGTGAGATGAGGAAGGGATGCTTTACTGTTTCGAGAAAAGTAAAGACTTAGTCATAATTGTATGAAAGTCATGACTCCTTCCTCGTACGTTCTAATAACGGAATTTGAAGGAGGACATTTACAATACTTCCACCAGGAGTAACAAAGACTGATATTTTCCAATCATACACATACAGTAGAGGCTTTATATTTCCAACAATTAACATGGAAACAACCAAACTGACAGTAACAACAAATAGAAAACAAATGTGAGCAGCAGCATGAATACAATATATACATTTAAAACATAAAGCCTTAAAATGTAATGCCCATTTTCAGCCAATTCGCTTAAAACAGTTCCATTTCTCCCAGCAATATTAATTACATGTATTACCACTTTGAAAATATTTTAGTCTGATATACTTTTGATGAATACCTCACTAAAGCATTTGAGTAAAGCAACATTATCCATTGAACAAATCACAAAATAACTTTATTTTAAAAAACAAAATACATATATCATTATAAACTTAATGTATGTATAGTATGATACAAAATATACTAGAGAAGACCATTATTAGCCATAATGACTGCAAACTATTTTGTGGAAAACATGAGTAATCACGTAAATAGGCCGAAAAATAAAAAGAATAAAAAACTGCCATGAAACTCCTGGTATCTCAAATTTGGGATGGATGAAGTTTAATTTGTGGAGATATTGTCCAAGAGTAAAACAATAAATGTATATTTGGGGAAAGCTTTTAATAGCATGTATAAAAGGTTATTTAGTGGAGAATCCTTCCTGACAAATGAGTCAATAAACCTTTGTGATGACAAATACCAGTGTCATGATTCATGATGAGTTTTTTTTTTATCTGTCATCGTCAGAGCTGCATATAATAAATAGCAGAGCAGAGGGCGTAGAGAGAGCACCATCCCACCCTTAGGCCTGGAACTCAACACTTTAACGATGGTAGGTGGAGAGGGGGGTGAAGAGGGCAGACATGCTGAGACTTCTCACTGCAAACATGTCTGTCTGCAACACTTTAACCCTCAGGAGATATTCTTATAGAAGGTCTTTCTCTATTTTATATATATTTTAAACAACATTGAAATATTCTGGTTAGTTGTTGGTGCTAAAAGATAGTAAATATAAGTTATTTATTAGAATTCCTTACAAGAAGATGCTTTACCTGGACACTGCTGGAGATAAGAGTAAAGATAATATTTCCTGGAATTTAGCAAATTAGATTGGACTAACCGGTTCCAGATGTGCAACTTGTCCTTGCACTGTTATTTTCCAGTATTTCTCCTTTTTAAACTTCCTAGTATTCCTGAAATAACTTCGCATTTCCTTCCTTCTTTTCCAGTTTCCTCCTCACTTCCAGATGTTGGTTTCTCTCTTCCCGCTGCTGCTGCTTTCATTGCGGGTGGCCCGGAGTGAAGAAGTACCCCCCGCCGTCCGGACCTTCACGTACACAGATTCGGCCACCGAAGAGTCGTTGGAGTGCGACAAGTGTCCCCCGGGAACCTACCTGCGCGCACGCTGCACAGCGACGCAGAAGAGCTTGTGCGCGCCTTGTCCGTCGGGCTCGTTCACGGAGCTGTGGAATTACATCAGTAGGTGTTTACGATGCAGCGCGTGTGGCTATTACCAGGAGGTGAAGACCGCGTGCACCGCAGAGCGTGACTGCCAGTGTCAGTGCAAACAGGGATACTACTACCAGAGCCACAACGACATGTGCTCCGGCCACAAAGAGTGTCCTTCTGGTCAAGAGGTGCTGAGCAAAGGTAGGCTCCAGGCTTAGAGCATTTGCTCGATGTTATGTTGGGCAGGTGGGGAATAAAAAACCCAGGGATAATAGCACGGTTGTTATAAATAGCCTTTACTTAATTATAGTAAAACAAAGAAACACAATTGATATTCCTGCCGATCCAGAAAAACTGAATGGTATTGATACCCGCCTATTGATGCCCCAATAATAAAAACCTGTAAGATTCTGAAAATTCACTATATAACATTGAAACATGTTGTTACTGTATAATAACCCACAATGCATTGTGGGACACTATAGGAGTTCAGTGTATTCACTGCAACAAAAATGTCCGCTGCCACAATATTTTAAACAGGATACCTCTTGTAAAATTGGTAAAACATGCTTTTAAATCAGTTTATTTAATAAGGATTGTAATTCTGTTACAGTAAGACATCCCTATGAACTTGTTAATTCACCAAAATCAGCATGTTTCCTTTAAGAGTCTACAATCTAAATTGTATTCATATCGGCCTATATGTAAGCCACAGCGTTGCCATGGCATCATATTAAACAAATGTAACCACACACACATATTACATAAGATGTCAAAGCAGGCATGAAAACACTGAATGGGAAGTGTTTTGACATCCTTTAGACTGAAGTGTACTGCCCCTAAGTGGCACAAAGCTGTAACTTGTACTGTATTTACAGTTAAAATGGAAAGTATTGTATAGCAACTAAAAATATGTGGAATAATGCTTGAAAACAGGTAAATGTTTGCATATACCTTTCTAATGTTTGTCACAAAGCAATATAATGTTGTTGTTGCTGTTTTTGTTTGGGTTTCATCTGTCGGATGTAAAGACTGAAGAGGTTTAGTATCTGTCCCTACAATAAAAGTACGATTAATATTGGACAGATATCTTCACAGGGACATCATGCAGTATGTGGTTTGTCCTGTATTGAGAACAAATGTCTTCTCCAGGTACACCTGATGAGGACACTGTTTGCCGCAATTGTCCCTACGAGACCTACTCCGACACCTCCTCTGCTCTCCAGAACTGCACACAACACAAGAGCTGTGCTGCTCCAGGGCTGAAGCTGGTGCTGAAGGGCTCCGCCTGGCACGACAGCGTGTGCGCCAACTGCCAAGACCTCAAATCAAAAGGTGAACAGCTGATAAAGGTCCTATAAGGAAGAAGGGAAAATAATATCATGTTGTTGGTTACATCAATGTCTTTGTTTTTGGAGATTATCGCACTTACTAAAAGAATAAAGTATAAAGGAAAAACAAAAATAAAATTCAGACAGTGCCTATAATATATTGATCTTTATTTCAAAATGTATTGTAACTAATACTAATTATCCTCATTTTATTAAATGGAAATGTAATCTGATTACATCTTTTTGTATGTAACTGTAAGGAAACACAGTTACCTTTTTTTCTATCCTGATTATATAATGTTGTTAAATGTAATCTGTTAGTCCCACGGCCCTGTCACATATCATCTTGCACTTATGCAGTCATAAAAAGGGACTGATTTGTGTTGTGTTCATAGACCCTGAGACTCCCAAGAGCTGAAAGTCAGCTGCTTAGGGAATGTAAATCACATTTAAAAGCTTTATTGCAAATAATTGTAAAAGACTTCCACATGTGACCTTATTAAACCTGTACATTTGAGGCCATTAAAATGGCTCCATGACGAGCAAACATCTGAAGGACATTTTTGTTTTCTGACTTGTTTTTCTATGTTTCCTAATCTTCTTGATTTCTTGCAGACGGGGGCGACTACCTCAAAGAGATCCTCCCAGCTTTCTTCGTCCACCACAATATTCCCGGCAGGCGTCTGCGTCGTTTCGCACACAGGCTTCCGACTAAGGACAGCAAAAAACAAGCAGTTTCAGGACTTACCACCTCAGAACTTCATTCACTGATCAACACTTGGGTCGCTTCTGCCACGGCAAGTCAGATTCGACAGCTTCCGGCGATATTGAAAAATGCAGGAGTGAACTCCGATGATCGACTATTGAGTAAGCTGGAGAGACTCGATTCAAACCTGAAGCAGATACCGCAGTGTGCTCTAGACATACAGGGACATGTAATTGTAATATAAGGTTAGAAAAACAATTGAATTGTGCTTAACAAATAATATAATATAAATAATAATGCATTTGTTATTTCATCTATTTGTACTTCCCTTTGCAATATGCACTGTAAATACAGGCTGTATCCTTTTTTATTATTTAAAGGAGAATACCATTCAATTCGAAAAAGTTTGCACACATTTTGTGCATTTCATTTTTTTCTTTCTTAAAATTGACCAAACAATCTAATCTTGAATCTGTCACCTAGTTTGAAATGCCCTGCTGTCCTTTACTGCAACTTAAATCAATTATGAGAGTCAATATGTTAAGGACAACACTTCATGTCAAGTCAGGTGATTGATAGGAATTATGTGAGAGAGAGAGAGAGAGAGAGAGAGAGAGAGAGAGAGAGAGAGAGAGAGCTAGAGAGATAGACCGAGGAGAGGAGAGAGAGAGAAGAGAGAGAGAGAGAGAGAAGGAGAGACGAGAGAGCAGAGAGAGAGAGAGAGAGAGAGAATAAAGAATAAAATATATCTACCTCTTCTTATGTCTGTAGTTAAAAAGTGTGTGAACTTAATTTATATTGCTATTTATCAAAACAAGGTCTGTAGCATCCTAAGAAGGACAGGGCGGAGGAGCTGTTATGTTGTGTTTGCAATTTAAGAATTTATATACATGCATATGAGTATGCTAATTAAGTTATGTGGCAACTTTGAATGACTCTCAAATAAAAATGATCGCAAGTAAACGGGGATATCGTTTTTTATTAATCCTCTATTTTGAATTTTGTCATAAGAAACAATACACAAGTCGGAACTGAAGTCCCTGTCATTTTTTGAAAACTTCAGGAAGCATCTTCTCATCTGATACAGTGAAGCATTTTTCGTTGTTGGCTGCTACATAACTGTTGGTAGTATTTCATTGGTTCATACTTCTTACATTTTGAAAATTCATTATCATTTCCATTGTAAATAAAATAAATTGAAATTATTATTATTTTTTATAAAAACGGAACAAAACCTGTACCAACGTCACAACAAGAAACATAAATATGTGCTGTATTAAAATACGCGTTGCAAAAGGAATGATGCTGTGTTCTAACCCTAACCCTTATATTAACAATGAATATGAAACGTGGCTTGGCGGCTTACATTAAGTGCTAATTTGGCACTTTGTTAAATAATGTAGACACAGATGATGGAACAATTATAAGATTTAGTATTTTGTCTGTATTTTTAATATCCTTTAGAGCTTTTGCAGGCTCCTTATTCCACAAAATGACTGGTAGATTTGTACCAGTGATGTTCTGCATCAGGTTAATTCTTTACCATCAGCATAATGCCAAAAATTCACATTTTGCCTCAATTATAACGTTTAATTTAAAGGGGACCTATCATGCAAAATGCACTTTTGTACGTCTTTTATACATGATTATGTGTCCCCGGTGTGTCAGGGAACACATCAAGTGTCAGAAAACACAACCCTCTCTCTTTTCCTCCATACCCAAATCTCTAAAACCGGGGCTGCAACGGAGCTGATTATTATTTGAATTTTTCTGATTTTTCTGACGTCAGAAAAGGGGCAACTCTCCACCTATCAGGGGAATGAGAGACCGCTCAAAAGCGCTGGAGACGCTGTAGTACATATGCCAGGCCTGTAAGTGGCGCTGTAGTCTGCCACAAAAGCAGAATCAGCCCTTGCAAAAACAGGGCTGGAAAAGAGCAAATAGAGCGAAATGAGGCATGGCTAAAATGGTATTTGGTATTTTGAAAACTTCACAGACATGTTTTATATAGGTATGGCCCTACAATATATTATTCAAATATAGCATGATAGGTCCACTTTAACAGAATCTTAATAAGTTTCGAATGACTGCTCTTACTGCTTGACCATACAATACTACTAGGGTAAGATTTTCATGGCAATCAAAGTGACAAATTTGGTTTGAATCAGAATCAGAATACCTTTATTCGTCCCACAGAGGGGAAATTTACATTTGGTACAGCAGAAAAGAGCCAAAGACAGCTTAATGTTTAACAAAGAAGTATGAATAAAGAACAAAAAAAATAGGATAAAAAATGTTTTGTTTAAAAGAATGACACAATTTACAAAATACACAGCCTGTAACAGTTCTGAAGATGTAGCAGCCATGTTGCACAGTTATTCACGGAATATATAAATATATTGCACATATTGCACATATTGCACATATTGCACATATTGCACATGGTTGGTATTTAACAACAAGGGGTGTTATAGTCTGTGTTGGTGTGTGTGGGGGGGGTCTACTAGGGGCCGTGGTGGTTATATAGTCTGACCGCTGCAGGAAGGAAGGACCTGCGGTATTTCTCCGTGAAACAGAGGGGGTGCAGCAGCCTGTCGCTGAAGGAGCTGCAAAGAGAGGACAGGGTGTCCTGGAGGGGGGGGGACACGTTGTCCAGCAGGGAGGACAGCTTGGCTGCCATTCTACTCTTACCCACCACCTCCACAGTGAGGACTCCTGTCTCCCACCACCTCTGCAGTGAGGACTCCTGTCTCCCACCACCTCCACAGTGAGGATTCCTGTCTCCCACCCCCTCCACACTTTCCAGAGGACTCCCCAGGACAGAGCTGGCCTTCCTTGCCAGTCTGTTCAGTCTCTTCCTGTCAGCAGCCGAGATGCTGCTGCCCCAGCAGGCCACACCATAGAAAATGCTCCCCGAAAGACCTCAGTCTCCTCAGCAGAAAGTGGTGGTGTCGGGCGTGTCTGAAATCCACCACCAGCTCCTTGGTCTTCGCTGCGTTGAGCTGGAGGTGGTTCCTCTGGCACCAGAGGGTGAAGTCCTGCGTCAGCTCCCTGTACTCCCTGTCGTCCTCGTTGGAGTTGAGGCTGACGATGACGGAGTCGTCAGAGAACTTCTGCAGGTGACAGGTTGCAGTGTTGTGGGTGAAGTCTGCAGTGTCGAGGGTGAAGAGAAACGGTGCCAGCACCGTCCCCTGGGGGGCCCCCGTACTGCTGATGATAGTGTCTGATTGACATTCCCTGGTCCTCACATACTGTGGACAGTTGGTGAGGTAATCTAGGATCCAGGAGGTGAGGTGGTGATCCACCCCCGAGATCTGCAGCTTGTCTCCCAGGAGAGGGGGCTGGATGGCGTTGAAGGCACTGGAGAAATCAAAGAACATGATCCTCACAGAGCCCCCCAGCCTTCTCCAGGTGGGAGAGGGACCCCTGCAGCAGGTAGATGACGGCGTCACCCACCCCGATGTCCGGCTGGTAGGCGAACTTCAACGGATCCATTGATGGTCTCAAAAGGGGCCGAAGGTGTCCAAGGACCAGCCTCTCCAGGGTCTTCATCAGCTGTGATGTCAGCGCCACCGGCCGGTAGCTGTTGAAGTCAGGACAGGAGCCACTTTACAGATGGAGTTCCCCAAGGCACCATTCTTGGGCCACATCATCTTGTTTTTCTAGCTTGTCTTGGTATATATTTTTGCCATCTTTTTTACCTCACTAAATTACTTGTTCTTTTAGGTTTTGCATAGTGTTGACATTTTGCTAAAATTAGGGGAAACTTACATTGTTACAGCAGAAAAGAGCGAAAGACAGCTTAATGTTACCATCAGGTTAAATCATAGAAAACATTATATCCCATATCACAACATGCATATGACACTCGCTTTTTTCTTCAAGTCCACTATACACCAATCAATGATGCCATAAATGTCCCAAGTTGATAACGAGGGTCGAAGGAATGCTTAGCAAGATCGCGTTTGTTAGGGTTAGTTAACCCACACTGAAAAAACTGCAACTTAATATTATAGCTTTTAACTAGCCTAATATAGTTATGTGAAATACGTTGACATTACACTTAATTAAAGTCAATGTTTCAGTTTTTCAGTGCAGATAACTCAAAGATATCCAGGGTCTGTTGAACTGGCTTCGTAGTACATGCATACGCATACACATAACATAACTTATATGATATGTTTGCTTACTTGCCAACCTTGCCCACTCTCTGTGCCTGAAAACTACCTTCTTATTTTATAATAAACCTTTGCGTGTCAACATCCCTGAGGCAATTTGTGACATCAGTGTCGAGGAATCTTATCAATAAACACTTTTTGATCCAATGGCAAATGAGTTGGTCTTATACCAGAAAATGCCTTTGAAGGGGATTTTATGGTGGCATAGACCAAAAAATGTGTCACATCAAGAGAAAGGTCATAAATTAAAGTTGATTTGAACATGTGGGCGAGATGTTGTTAATGTGAAGTTTGCTTGCATGTTTCCATTGGAGACCTTTTGTCACAGTCTGCTCCATCTTTCACCAGTAGTTTTCCATTCACCTGTCTCACCTGTTAACCACGCCCACGTTTTTGCTCACTCTCTTTCTCTTCTGCACCCATTAGCTTCACTGCCAGTATTTAAACCCTCACCAGACACACACCCGTTGCCAGACCTTTAGTCTCCCACAATGGTCTAAATGACATTCCAAAATATATTATAAATAAAAATGAGATAAATACTTTAATAAATCATCGTCCTCCACTTTTTAGTTTTCAAGTTTATGATCATGTGAGAGTTGTGGGAGTATTGGAACCTTCTACTATAAAGTTGCTGTGACCTTTAACAATGAGTTCCTCAATTCCCTTAGAAATTGCTAGGGGGAAAAAAACATATTATAACTCGTTTTTTTAAATGTATTAGTGAACTTTTGGCAATCCATTCAAAGTCATCAATCACCCAAATTCTGAAAAACAACTTTAGACAGTCAGCCAACTAAAACCACAATGATGGGATTTTTTTCAGATTTTCCCAGGACTTGAACATTTAGATAAAGATATTCCTGACACCAGGAAAAAATGCTGACGATAAAATAAACAGGACACAGAAACTCCAACAGAATGCCGCGATAGGAACATGTTAAACAAACTAATGATAAGTCATGATACACACAGGTTCGGCAAACACAACATCTTCAGGTATTAAACCAACAGCCTGAAGGAAATGTATAGTCATATTTTTAATCCAGCCACTCTACACAAATCACATGAGTATACTTGTCATCACTACTTTTTGTTTCCTCGTGGCAGTGAATTGTGAAACTGCCAGCTTAAATGAGGTGGCAATATCATGCTGGTTTGTTTCCCAATGACCCTCATCTTTTCAGGAAATGTCTCAGGACTAAATAATGTGCTCAAACTAAGCCCCCAGGAAGTGCCCTGGCAAATTTCCATGGTGGCCAAACAGTGATGCTATACAATTCCATTTAGTTATAATACTAATTATATAATTATATCTTGCCGATATCTGTGTTGATGAGAGAGGAGGTGGAGTTGCTATTTTGTTCAATGATTCCATTCAATGCAGGAAGACATCTTATTTGAACTTTGCTTCTTTTGAATATGTGGCCCTTCAGCTGAAATGCTCCTCTCGAGCTCTGTTCCTAAATATCTATAGACCACCCAAATACTGTGCAAGCTTTTATGATGACTTTACTGAACTGCTGTCTATAGTGTGTATTGACTTTGATCGTCTAGTCCAGGGGTCGGCAACCTTTTTGATATGAAGTGCCATTTTAAAAAAAAATTGTTATCGGCGTGCCAACGATCGAGAATTATCAACGGGGGGGGGGGGGGGTGTTGAGGAGCTTGACGCTCGTCAACTATCAGCAGGAGGGCAAGGGAAGCGGGGGGAAGCAGTGTGTGGACCTGTCAGCGCAACTTACATGATGTCGAATTTAACAAACACATTTAAATAATTGGTTTAACGGCATAATAATAAGGACGATCGTCCGTTCTGTGATTCTCCAGAACACACATGTTATGATATTAGGGTCACGCAGAGTGAGATGAGATCGCTGTCCCTTTAAGAGAGAGAGAGGGGTGTGGCTTGTGTGTGTGTGTGTGTGTGTGTGTGTGTGTGTGTGTGTGTGTGTGTGTGTGTGTGTGTGTGTGTGTGTGTGTGTGTGTGTGTGTGTGTGTGTGTGTGTGTGTGTGTGTGTGTGTGTGTGTGTGTGTGTGTGTGTGGATGGATGGTAGAGCGACACTGAGGGAGCGTGTGTATGTTTCTGGAAGTGAAACGAGGCAGCAGAGAAACAGAGGTCTGTATTTTGTGAAACAGAAGAACAGCTAAATAAATGCAACGGCCTCCCAAGAAGAGCTCGCCTCTCTCCAGTCATTTAAGCTAAAGTGGGTATTGAACCTGAAGCTTGTTGCTTCTGCCCTCCTCCACTACGGTGTGGGAGCCGACAGGAAAGTTCAACACACAGATGGCCAGTCCGCCCCTTTGTAGCATATTATTTCAATGAGAGATGAGCAGATCGCCACTGGGCTTTCAACTAAAGACACAGCCACGCAAAAACTGCGGCATTTGTACAGCTCCTTATGGCTACTGCAGTTAGTGAAGTGCTTTCCTCCGTGGTGAAACGATCAGCACTACGGAGGAAAGCGGCAGAAAGTCACCTGGAGTTAAAGAGAGCGGGGCTGCGTGCATGGCTTCCTGCTGCGGGGAACGGGGAGACGCGCTCTGGCGGCGGCCTCGTTCAGGATCCGAAATACAATTTAAATATTTTTGCACAATTATTCCACTTATTCCTAGCGTGCCACTGGTTACGGTGCCGCGTGCCAAGGCTGGCACGCGTGCCAGGGGTTGCCGACCCCTGGTCTAGTCATTGTTGGTGATTTTAACATCCATGTTGACAACCCTCAGGACAGAGGGGCAAAATAACTGTTTTGTGTTCTTGATAACTATGGACTGACTCAGCATGTGACGGAGCCCACACACAATAAGGGACACACTCTGGACTTAATTATCTCAAAGGGTCTGAATATCTCTAAGGTTGTGGTGACTGATGTTGCACTCTCTAATCATTCCTGTGTGTTCTTTGAGAGCTCTATTTCTGTTCACAAAAATGTTCAAAAAGAGGTAACCACAAAGCGATATTTAACTGAAAATACTAGGGAAATGTTTACTCAGAATTTTTCTTCCACACTTGCCCCTGCTAACATCTCAGTAAATGAGCTAGTAGATCATTTTAACTCAAAAATTAAAAATGTTATAGATGCCATTGCTCCAACTAAGGTAAAGGAAGTGACTGGGAAGAAAATATCTCCATGGAGAAAGGCCATGACCGTGAGAGCAGAAAAAAGAGAGTGTCGAAAAGCTGAACGTAGGTGGTGAAAAACAAATCTCCAGGTTCACTTTGAAATCTATAAAGAGAGACTTGGCCTTTATAATTTGGAATTGAAAAACGCACGACAGTCTTTCTTCTCTGACATCATTACCAAAAACAAAAACAATGCACGTGCCTTGTTTGCTACCGTCGACAGACTAACTAACCCCCCAGTGTCAGTACCTCTGAATTTCTATCCACCAGGGCATGCAATGATTTTGCCTCCTTTTTCACTGACAAAATCAGAAAATCAGACAAGCAGTCAGTGCCTCTGCATCAGGTACAGTAAATGTGTTGTCCCTATGTCCACCTAATATCAATTCAAACACCATGACACAATTCCATCAGATTAATGATAAAAACCTAGAGGACATTATTCAACTTCTGAAATCCTCCTCCTGCTGCCTTGATATTATTCCAACAGGATTTTTCAAAGATGTTTTGCCTTGCATGGCCTCAGATCTACTTCATATAGTAAACAAATCTCTTCACTCAGGTATTTTTCCACAGGCCCTGAAAACTGCAGTCATTAAACCGCTCTTAAAAAAGAATAATATAGATGCTTCAGTAATGAACAATTACAGGCCCATATCAAACCTGCCATTTCTAGGTAAAATCATTGAAAAAGTTGTTTTTCAACAGTTGAGTAATTTCTTGCATTTAAATAGTTGTTTCGATGTGTTCCAGTCAGGCTGTCGTCCAAACCACAGCACTGAGACTGCTCTTGTAAAGGTCTTCAATGACATCCACTTAAACACAGACAGTGGCAGAACTTCAGTGTTAGTATTATTAGATCTCAGTGCTGCGTTTGACACTGTTGACCACAACATATTACTAGACCGACTGGAAAACTGGGTGGGACTTTCGGAAACAATTCTAAATTGGTTAGAATCCTACTTAAAGGACAGAAACCACTTTGTTTCTATAGGTAAATATACATCTGAGTTGACAAATATGACATGTGTGGTACCTCAAGGCTACATCTTGGGGCCTCTTCTCTTTAACATCTACATGCTACCACTGGCTCAGATAATGAAAAACAACAACATAAGTTACTATAGCTATGCAGATGACACACAAATTTACGTAACAATTTCACCAGGAGACTATGCTCCAATTCAAACACTGAGTAAGTGCTTTGCACAAATCAATGACTGGATGTGTCAGCACTTTCTCCAATTAAACAAAGATAAAACTGAGGTAATGGCTTTTGGAGCCAAGGCAGAACGTATAAAAGTTAGCGCTGAGCTTCAGTCTGCAATGTTCAAAACAACAGATAAAGCCAGAAATCTAGGTGTAGTCGTGGACTCTGACCTGAGTTTCAACAGTCACATTAAAACAGTTACTAAATCAGCCTACTATCACCTAAAGAATATATCTAGGATTAAAAGACTAATGTCACAGCAGGATTTGGAAAAACTTGTCCATGCTTTTATCTTCAGTAGACTGGACTACTGCAATGGTGTCTTCACAGGTCTCACTAAAAAATCTATTAGAAAGCTGCAGCTAATTCAGAACGCTGCTGCTCGAGTCCTCACTAACACTAAGAAAGTGGATCACATCACTCCTGTTCTGAAGTCCTTACACTGGCTTCCTGTGTGTCAAAGAATAGATTTCAAAATACTGCTGCTGGTTTATAAAGCTTTGAATGGTTTAGGCCCAAAATACATTTCTGACCTCCTGCTAAATTATGAACCATCCAGATCTCTCAGGTCTTCAGGGACTGGTCAGCTTTCTGTTCCCAGAGTCAGAACTAAACATGGTAAAGCAGCGTTCAGTTATTATGCTCCAAACATCTGGAACAAACTCCCAGAAACCTGCAGGTCCGCTGCAACTCTGACTACTTTTAAATCCAGACTAAAGACTTTTCTTTTTGCCCCTGCTTTTAATTGAACTATTCACATCTTAAACTGCACTGTAACTTTTATCCATGTATTTTTTCTTCTTTTTTTCTTTTAATGTTTATTCTATTATATTTTCTTTTTAATGACTGATTTTAAATGCCATTGTCTTAATGTCTTTCGTTTTTTGTAAGGCACTTTGAATTGCCTTGTGTTGAAAGGTGCTATATAAATAAACTTGCCTTGCCTTGCCTTGCCTAATAATAATAATATGAATGGGTTTCATTTAAAGCACTTCATATTTGATTTCAAATCCCGAAGTGCTACAAGCAGTGAGCATGAACAGTATAAATAAACATTACACAGCACGGTAGAATTAATAAAAAGCAATAAAAAAACAAACAATAGAAATAAAAATAAGATAAAATAAAAAGGGTGGTAAAAAGGTCTAGGCAAAGGCTCTATTGAAAAGATGGGTTTTGAGGCCTTTTTTAAAAGCCTCCACGGTCTGTTGTAGTGATGTTGCCCAAATATACTTTTTCCCACTGACTTACTGGGAAAGAGAGAGGATAATTGTTTTTAAGCTAAACCAACCATACAGTAGCCTACACAAACACTTATAGCCCTTTAAATTATTAGGGTCTAAAAGTTCAATAGGAATGAACAGCGCCCCGACACCAACGCTGCATTCAGTTATCTTTATACATCCATGGTGCAAACCAAGACCCAGGAAGTGCTCCGGCAAATGTTCATGGTGGCCAAACGGTGGTGCCACACTTCTGTTCTAGTCCGTGACGTCATTTGGCCCAAAAACACTTTTTCCCAAAGGCTTACATTGGTAAAGGATCGTCTGTAATTTCAAGGTCCTGGAGTGGCCTAGCCAGTCTCCAGATCTCAACCCCATAGAACATCTTTGGAGGGAGTTGAAAGTCCGTGTTGCCCAGCGACAGGCCCAAAACATCACTGCTCTAGAGGAGATCTGCATGGAGGAATGGGCCAAAATACCAGCAACAGTGTGTGAAAACCTTGTGAAGACTTACAGAAAACGTTTGACCTCTGTCATTGCCAACAAAGGGTATATAACAAAGTATTGAGATTAACTTTTGTTATTGACCAAATACTAATTTTCCACCATAATTTGCAAATAAATTCTTTAAAAATCAGACAATGTGATTTTCTGGATTTTTTTTCTTCTCATTTTGTCTCTCATAGTTGAGCTATACCTTGGATGAAAATTACAGGCCTCTCTCATCTTTTTAAGTGGGAGAACTTGCACAATTGGTTGCTGACTAAATACTTGTTTGCCCCACTGTGTATATATATATATATATATATATATATATATATATATATAGATATTCTTTTGGCTAAATAAACTACCCAACACTTTTTTTGTTGTCCTTTTTGAAATCATTAGGTTTTTAAGGTTGTAAAATGCGCTAAAAGCTGAATCGAGAGTAATTTTCTCTCAAATAATATATATTACTGAGCCGAAACGCGGCAGATCGGAGGCGGGGCTTAAGTACAAATCCTGGCTTGAATCCAGTTATTTTTTATACATCCATATTGCAAAATAAATCTAATTTAAATAATGGTGCCAAGCTTAAGTTATTCAACAACAACAAATAAAATCTAAATAAAAATTGAGCCTGTCTCAGCCTGGTTCCACACTGAGATGCTGCACACAGCTGTAAAGAAAACCTGGCAAAACGTATCCAGCTGACTGAAAATTCGCAAGCTTACTAGTTTGTTGTTCTTAAAATACATTTCAGTGGAGAAATGGATATAAAGGAAAGGGTTACCTCAGTCCCAAGTACAATAATAATAATAATACGTTTATTTATATAGCACCTGTGGGGGAAACTTCTGTGTAGCAATGAGTCACCGACTCAGGAAGGAGACACGGGGAGAGCAGGAGCTTTGATGTCAAACAGTGATGGTTTATTTAGGAGCTTCGGCCGGAGGATTCACAAAACAAGTCAAACAGTCACGGATCTGACTGCACGGTTGAGTTGCCACGTCAATTCTGAAGAGCCTCTCTCTCGATAGACCTTTTAACTAGTTCACAGAGAGTAGGCTAATCATCGTATTTGGGGAGATAGACTAAACACCTGGGAACACTGAATCACTTGCGTCCGACGCTTATGGCCTCAAAGATTTCACACCTTGGAGTCCACAAGCCCCAAGAAGGAAGTGTTCCAGCGTACCCACAACAATAAACAATTTGTGACCGAGAGTTGCCCGGTCACAAACTGGTAACAACAACATATGGCTGAAGCAGCCCTTTCCTTAAGGGAGATAACAAACGTCAGGGTTGGTCATAAACGTCAAAGGGCAAAAGGTGGATATCTAGGAGAATTATTCCCTAACAGCACCTTTCACAGAAATAGATTTCACAAAGTGCTTGACAAGTAAAAAGTTAAATTTAAGACCACAGAAACATGAATACAATAACCACATGAGGCATACATTTAAGGTAAGTTTGGGAAATTCTCCTATGAAACCATCAGTTTTCTTTTTGTCAATTAAAGGGTTTCAAATACTATCATTGTGTAGGTGTGTAAAGCCCTCAGAAAAGAAAATTATGATCTCAAAGTAAAAAATCCCCTCTTTTTTAAGCCTTTTAATAATGTCATGCATTTAGAAATGTTTAAACCTCAAAGGGCTTTACACGGATCCACAAGGTCAAAATTACTTGGGAACTTTACTTAACTTTACCCTAAGCAGGAAGGATGACAAAGCAAACAAAGTATTCCAATACTCCTGTGTTGCATTAGAACAGATCCACCTGAATAACCAAACATTTACAATGGAAACTCCACTTGAGCAACGTTGGTAATAACTGCTAAGACTGTCATCATTATCCATGCCTGTACTCTTCTGAAAGTCAGTATACGTGCACAGTTGCACAAAACACTTGAACTGTAATAGCACTCTTCTTACCCTGTTGTACTCACAGTACAATTCACACACTTGTACACATCTTGGTCATCCACCACATGATTTGCATATCCCTCCATAATTATAAATGTTATCAGAATGTAGTGCCTCCTGCCTACACCTGCCACTGCAATGACTTACACGTAAGGATAAACAGATATCAAATATAATAGGATTAAATGGAAAACTATTAACAGCACAGTTTACATATCAAAATAAATGTCAGGTTTACACTTGACATGCAGGTATTACTCAGAACTGAAAGAAATACTAATATGTTTTTGTGGACGCCCGAAACAACCATGATTCTAAATCTACTCTTTTAAAAAAAAGAATGGAAATCTAATATCTGGTCATAATTTCAAAGAATCTCATATGGTAATATAGATAGGTGTTTCTAACATGAACAAATTGTTTGTTTCACTCACACACACACACACACACACACACACGCACACACACACGCACACGCACACACACACACACACCACTGAATGTTGAAACACTGGAGTAAGTAACCTGCTATTCAGAGAACTGTAGAGAAAAAGGATCCGATTTCCTAAACCTTGGCTCTACCTTAATAACTGTATTGTGTAGTGTATAATGGGTGACTTTTCCATCCATCCATCCATCTTCTTCCGCTTATCCGTGGTCGGGTCGCGGGGGTAGCAGTTCCAGCAGAGAGCCCCAAACTTCCTTTTCCCTGGCGACATCAACCAGCTCTGACTGGGGGATCCCAAGGCGCCCCCAGGCCAGCGAAGAGATATAATCCCTCCACCTGGTCCGAGGTCTACCCCTTGGTCTCTTCCCAGCTGGACGTGCCTGGAACACCTCCCTAGGGAGGCGCCCAGGTGGCATCCTAACTAGGTGCCCGAACCACCTCAACTGGCTCCTTTCGACGCGAAGGAGGAGCGGCTCAACTCCGAGTCCCTCCCGAATGACCGAACTTCTCACCTTATCCCTAAGGGAGACGCCAGCCACCCTGCGGAGAAAACCCATCTCGGCCGCTTGTATCCGCGATCTCGTTCTTTCGGTCATGACCCATCCTTCATGACCATAGGTGAGGGTAGGAACGAAAATGGCCCGGTAGACAGAGAGCTTTGCCTTCTGGCTCAGCTCCCTTTTCGTCACAACGGTGCGGTAAAGCGACTGCAGTACCGCTCCCGCTGCTCCGATTCTCCGGCCCATCTCACGCTCCATTGTTCCCTCACTCGAGAACAAAACCCCGAGACACTTGAACTCCTTCACTTGGGGTAAGGACTCATTCCCTACTTGGAGTGGACAATCCATCGGTTTCCTGCTGAGAACCATGGCCTCAGATTTGGAGGTGCTGATCCTCATCCCAGCCGCTTCACACTCGGTTGCGAACCGATCCAGTGAGCGCTGAAGGTCGCAGACCGATGAAGCCATCAGAACCACATCATCTGCAAAAAGCAGTGGTGCAATCCTTAGCCCACCGAACTGCAGACCCCCCCCCCCCCATGACTACGCCTCGAAATCCGATCCATGTATATTACAAACAGGATTGGTGACAAAGCGCAGCCCTGGCGGAGGCCAACCCTCACCGGAAATGGGTCCGACTTACTGCCGAGGAGCCGGACACAGCTCTCGCTTTGGGTGACTTTTGGTGAACACAAATATGGTCTCATGATGTAGTGATGCAGCATGACTTGGAGTTTCGAGGTAATGTTTTTGTAAAAGGTGCTGGAGCATAAAGATATTTTAATATGTCAGGATGACACACACTGAGAGTCACAAGCTAAAAACAATACCAGGGTAAATGAGGTGCATCCTCTGGGGCACACACATTAACTTAGTAAACTTTATTAAATTATATTTTGACATCTACTCCATATCTTAACTAAACAATGTTGACATACTATTGTTTTTGATTGTTAGAAATTGTCTCGCCAACAGATACTTTTCCAACATATAGATGAAAATGGTGCTTTCACTTTGTTGTTCACATACAGCTTTTGTCAGTGACAGAGTTCCATTATACCCAGTGTTAGGGAAATTATTGTCCTAGACTCCTAGATATGACGTACATGACCAACCCTGACGTCTGTTTATCTCCTTTAAGGACATAGGCTGCTTCAGCCATTAATGTTATTGTCCCCATTATGTGACACTAGGTCACAGATGGTCTGTTGTTGTGGGTCCACTGCGACACTTCCTTCTTTGTTGTTTGTGGACTCCAAGGTATGAAATCTTCGAGGCCATAAGTGATGGATGCAAGTGACTCAGTGTGCCCAACTGTCTAAGCTATCTTATCAAAATATGTTGATCACTCTCTGTGAAACCAGTTAAATGGGCTAACGAGAGAGAGGCGCTCCAGAATTGACGTGGCAACCCACCCGTGCAGTCTCACCGTGACTGCTGTGACTTGTGATGTGAATTCTCCGGCCGAATCTCCAAATAAATCATCAGTGTTTGACATCAAAAGCTCCTGCTCTACCGTGTCTCCTTCCTGAGTCGGTGACTCCCACTGCATTGCTACACAGAAGTTTCCTCCACACCCAGTTCAGTCCAATGTCCAAAGACTATAAATATAAGGCACCCAGGTCCTTCACATGTATTGTCTTTAATCAAGAAATAAGATATTATTAAGTATACATAATATTCAAAATGTCCCACTGATGAATAATCCTCCAAAACTCTGAATCTATTTTCTGCAGATCAGGAGGTTAACACTGAACCAGTCACCAGTCACTAACAATCAGGGGTTGATTCAACAATTTCCATTTCCCCCTGATGAATCATCATATGAATATAGGGTTGTTTATCAGCTGACTTTTGGACATGAGAAAAAATCAAATGAATAAGCATCAGGTGGCTAGAAACCATATGAATAAGCATCAGGTGGCTGGAAACCAGCTGCTTCTATGTTTGGTGTGTCATGTTGTCAGTCACATTGCTTTGTTTGCTCATCAAACACTCCCGATATTTGACCAGCACTTTTAACAAAAACAAGACTAAGAGAGCTACATTGGCTCTCCATATATTTTCAATCGATTTTAAAATATTTTTACTTGTTTTGGATCTTACTGTTCTGGCACTCTCCATATCACCAATACTCGTCTTATCTTCCTGGGCGAGCCCCAAGGTCCTCAGCAACGGGCTTGTTGAATATTCCAAAAGCAGTTCCAAAATAAACTTGGTCAAGCGTCCACTATTCTCCCTAACCTTCGAAAACATTACCAGTAAATATTAAGGAAAACTCAGTCAAGATTTTTAATAGATAGCATATTTTAATACATTTTTCAGATATTTTAGTTATTTCTTTATAGTTTTATTGTTTGATTTATTCAGTCATATTTTGTCATGTCTACTTTTTACGAGTAGGTTATCTGTTGTAGAGTTTTTTAATTATATTATTGCATTTTTTCTCTTGCCAATTTACTTTTTTTATAAAGGATATTCAACAAGGAGTTGTGTATATGGTTTGAGGTAAATCCTTTTGGAATTAGATTTGGTAGAAGGCTCTTCTCTTTGTGGGAGCCTTCAAATGATCAGAACAGCAATGGAGTCTCTCCTTCGAGACAAAAACATACATGAACATATTGAAAATGGACGAGCTGAACAACAAACACTAAACAAAACACACATAAAGAAGGTTTACAGTCACGAAGAGGCTTAAACCACACTGAACAACAGCTCAGTCAATGGCAGGCATTGGGAAGTATTGGCACATAACCAAACCTCAATATAGATGGAAATATTTGTTTTGTAAATTCAGGAGATTATACAGTAGGCATGGTTAGAGCCGTGGAGGATGAATGGGGCCTACTGTCTAACATCAAACAAGTTTAGATTAGTATGAAGCTTATTCTTAGCCTTATGCAAATGTACTTCCTAGAGAGCATGGAAACATAAAGTCCCAGGTTTTTCCTGGTGAAATGTGTTTCCTCCTTCCGCATGTAGATATAATCTTTATTTGCTATCGAAACAGGGAATTTGAATCCTCTGTTTGTCGACAAATGTTCACAGTGAAATGTACTCCTATTTTAAACATCCTTATAAATGGGGCATTGGGCAACTATTTCTACATGAATCCTACAGGGAGCATGGTAGGGGGTCAAGTTTCTTGAATAAGGGCAAGAACAGATACTTCTGCAGATACATTACATTGCATTTAGCTGACGCTTTTATCCAAAGCGACTTACAATAAGTACATTCGACCAGGAAGATACAAACTCGAAGAAAACAGAATCATATAAGTACATCAGGTTTCATAGAGCAAAACATTAGATACCAGCCAAGTCCTTGAGAACTGAGCCACTGTCGCCACATTTGTCCAAAAAAGAACTAGATTCAAAGCACATTTTTGTAATATAAATAATATAACAAGTGTAATGAAGTGATTGGAGTAAAGAAGGAAAGGTATACAATGGAGAGCTTCGAACTGATGTCAGAAGTTAAGGATTATCCGAAGTTAAGGCCAGAGAATTGACAGACATTTACTGGGACAATTTGGTGACGCATCCTTCGCCCCCAACCCAACTCTGAAGTTCACTTCCCTTGTCCCTGACACTTAACCCAACCCTTAGAGCATAATCAACATAATCCTATAAGACGCTGCAGTTCTGTCACTGGCAGGGTCAAACTGTCCTCAGGGAGGTATTGGACTTCCGATACGATGGACTCCCAGAAGTCTCTCCTGCTCTCTTAGAAATAAAACTAAAGAGCCCTATAAATAACAAAACACAAACAAGCAACACAATCAAGTATCTGCTTTAGAATCAGAATCAGAAAAGAATCAGAAATGGGTTTAATGCCAGGTAGGTTTACACATACGAGGAATTTGACTTGATGTCATGGCGCATACATAAAATATAAAACAAAAAAATGTAATATAAAAAAAAAAATCTTTAAGGACACTGTAATCAAATATAGTTAGATAGCAATAAAATAAAGCAGTAATTTACAGCGAAATAGAATGCAGTGAATTATAGAATATAAAATATGAAATAAGAAATATGTGCATATTATTTATATTTATATTTGAACATTGTGTGCATTAATGTAATGCATATAGCGTCTACGTTGTGGCTGAGGTAAAGTGTAAGTGGGGGGCCGGGCCTTGTTTAAGAGGCCGATAGCGGAGGGGAAGAAACTGTTCAGGTGGCGAGAGGTGTTGGTCCTGATGGAGCTGTGATGGATTTTATGTGGGATTTCAGGTGGGACAGGACAAGGCGCTCAAAGGACTTCATAACCACAGAGGTCAGGGCGACGGGTCTGTAGTCATTTAATCCTGTGATCCTTGTTTTCTTGGGATGATGGTGGAGGTTTGGAGCACTGTGCCTTTAACAATAACCCATTTCAGCATTCCAATTGTATGATGCAGTTTGTCTAGAAGAATGTCATACTTTGTTAAGATAGTGAGAGGGTGTCATCTTTTTCAAAGATTGTAGATTTTGATTACAAATCTCATCGTTCTCAAGCACCCGTGGAAGTTTTTTTTTAGGACTCACTCTCTGCCAGGACCGTCACCAAGGTTCCTTTAACAACTACCTTGTTTGGTGAGGTCATCCAGACTTCTGAGTTTGATCCAAACCAAAATACGAGGTGTCAAAACATCCCAGATCCAAGGTCTAGACAAAACAGCAGAACCCTGGTCCAAAGAAAAAGCAGTTCTCTTGGTCTGGATTACATTTGAACGATGATTTAATTTGTTTCAGGCATGTAATTGTCAGAATCTAAAGAAAAGTTTGAAAGTTTAAATGGCAATTTCTAGAAAATGTCCCTACCAGGATTAACAAAGGTCTGCATTGTGTTATCTTCTCTTATCTTCTTTTTTCAAATGACCTTATAGAGAATCAGTTGGAAAAGGATAAGAGGAAGGTATTTGCCTGGGAGGCACAGTTAAACAGGCATGTAGGTCACAAGTGTTTTCATTTTGATTATTTCCTGGGAGAGTCACTTGAGTTCCCAACTTATTTGACAGAGGGAAATAGAAACAGTCCGGTAAAGCCTGTTGGTTGAGTGTCACAAGATTAAAACAAGTGCATCTGCCGTTGACCTGGTTTGTCTCGTCTCTTAAGACACTATTTCTGCTTAAAGTTTTTTTATGCATTTATAAGAATATTATCTTTTGTTGACGTCTGTCTGTGTGCTTCTTCAACTACATGACAAACATAACATAAACTCAGGAAGTGCATTTAAAAAACATGTAAATGTGATGTTTTATTTTGGAAGTCAAACATATCCTCTAGCCTGAGCTCATTTGCACAGCATGTCCCCTTGGTAAACTGCCTAAGGCTATAATAATAAACAAGCACTTCATAATGTTTTTACAATTAACTTCACCTGCGTCAGCAAGGTGTCATTATTTTTGTTCAGTGCCGTGGTTTGTTTTAAGTAAACTAACATGCTTAATGTGGATGCATTTGCCTACATTTATTTAATAGTTAGCAGTGGTTGTGAAATATAGGCTTCCTGGAATATTTCCATCTGTACACAAGAGCTGCCTCTTTGCACATGTAGAACCTTGGTCTTTGCAGTTCCTCATTAATTTGACAAGAAAACGTTTTGACAGGGATCTAGTTGTGTGTATCTCAAATTCAATATTTAAATGTGCATACAAAATTATCTGAATCATACAACCACAAGGTTAAAGTTAAAAAGTGACATCATTTTTAGCAAATGTTCTTCTCCCCTGCAAACAGTTGTTGTTGTTGTATTGTCTGCTATCTAATATAAGCTAATATATTAGAAAGCTGCAGCTGATTCAGAACGCCGCTGCTCGAGTCCTCACTAACACTAAGAAAGTGGATCACATCACTCCTGTTCTGAAGTCTTTACACTGGCTTCCTGTGTGTCAAAGAATAGATTTCAAAATACTGCTGCTGGTTTATAAAGCACTGAATGGTTTGGGCCCAAAATACATTTCTGATCTACTGCTAAATTATGAACCATCCAGATCTCTCAGGTCTTCAGGGACTGGTCAGCTTTCTGTCCCCAGAGTCAGAACTAAATATGGAAAAGCAGCGTTCAGTTATTATGCTCCAAATATCTGGAACAAACTCCCAGAAACCTGCAGGTCCGCTGCAACTCTGACTACTTTTAAATCCAGGCTGAAGACTTTTCTTTTTGCCGCTGCTTTTAATTGAACTATTCATATCTTAAACTGCACTCTAACTTTTATTCATAGGCGCATTCACACCGCAGTACTTTTCCCACAAAGGTTCATGCGAACTTAGTTCATGCAAACTCTTTAGTTCGCATGAACTAAGTACAGATCGCGTTCACACCGGAAAAAGTCCCTGGGGGTGGATTAGGCAAATGAAGCCGCTGACTTCACTTCTTCTTCTTCTGCTTTGGGTTTACTGGCAGGCTACAAACAACTTCACGGCGTATACTGCCGCCCAAAGTCCCCGGCCGGAAGTCCCCGGAGTTGTAAGAGGGCTTCAGTAGAAGTTGCTGGGACTCCCAGCAGCTTCTACTGAAGCCTTCCGAGTAAATCGCCAGAACGCCGACACCTCCTCATCTCCACCGCTCCCATGTTTTATTTTGTGTTGCCATAAGTTAGTCTCTCTGCGTTTCTGCGCTGGGCTAATGCTAATGCTAATAATGCTAATGCGAGGATAATAAAATGGCGGCTTCACAAAACTTTTTGGAAGTTTTACGGGGCGTGGTTTGCAATCCGCCCAGCCAATCAGAAATATAGCTCTTTTCTCACAAAAGAGCCGCTCGAAAGTCTCTGCTCTCTAGCAGGGACTTACGAGCGGCTCTTTTGTGAGAAAAGAGCTATATTTAGTACCGGCTCTTTTTGGTGTGAACGCGATAAAAGAGTTCACTGAACTAAGTTCGCATGAACCTTTGTGGGAAAAGTACCGCAGTGTGAATGCGCCTCATGTAATTTTTCTTTTAATGTTTATTTTATTATCTTTGCTTTTTAATGACTGATTTGAAATGCCATTTTCTTAATGTCTTTTGTGACGACCCCTCCCCCCTTCTGCCTGGCTGTGCTCCTTGCCTTGCTGTCCTCTGGCAGGTACTGGGAGTGTCGTCCTGTTTGTGCCCGCCCATCAAGAGGCGGAGCCTCAAGAAGGCATAAAGGCTTGCCCAGCTGGAAGGTTCACTTTTGGCTCGCTTTAAGCATGCCGAGTCGTGCGGGGCCCGTTTTTGGTTGCGTTTCCACTTGGCCTAGTTTTGGCCCGGGGCTACTTTTTCACCTTTTTTCTGGCCCGACTAAATCGTGGTTCTAGGGCCAGGAACAACCAGGCTGAGTCAGGATGAGTATGCTAAACTAGAGAGAGAATCGCTGGCAAGGGGGCTGCAACTACAACAAGATGAACATATTTGACCGTGATTTAATTGTAACACACGTTTCAAAATAATGCCGAAGTAACAACATACTGATACCGGTTAGTAAAAACCATGAATTAATGCTTTGACAAGTCTGCAGACAGACGGCAGGCGAAAAACCCTTTTGAAATGCTTGTTTTTTTAATGGAGCTTGGCTAAGCTAACGTTATATATGCTCCGACCGTCCACACTCACAACAACGGCCTATACAGACATAAATAAACCAGCGACTGTATTCGCCATGACACAGGCAGTCTGTGGTTTGTACTTGTTTAACTTTTGTCTAGTTTCTGAACAGATATGAAGAGCTGTGAGCTCTGAGTGCTAAGAGCTAACGGCTATGTTGTTTTTCTGGACCTCTCATTGAAGATGACGTCACGGCTCCGCCTACACTGCGTTACTATAGTAACTACCCCAGTTCCTAAACTGTAATGGAAGCGCAGCATTAAAGTGAGCCGGGCCTGATAAGGCCTAACCAAACCGAGCGAGGCTGAGCGAGGCCTGCAGTGGAAACGCGCCATTTCTGATCCTGGCCTGCTGCAGCAACCTCAGCCTTCCACCTGTGTTTGGTTTGATGCAGCATCCAACATGCCTACAGCACACTTCCACACATACACACACTGCTGACACTACTGACAGTCTTATTCTTACATACACAATTACTCAGAGGTATTTTTATGTTAAACTGTTAAATAAACATCTGATTGGCATTTAACTCTGTGTGGCCTCCCTCCCGTATGCCACCATTGGCATGCGGGACCGTAACCAGTGGCACACTGGTTGCCGACCCCTGCTCTACTGTTATGTATATTACGTCAGCAACTTGTCATTTTTCTGTTTTAGTTTCTGTGCAGATTAAACACAAATAACTGTAATCATCTTTAGATGTCTTTGTAGGCAAATCTTGGAACTGAAGCTAGCTAAACTACAGCTAGCTCCCCTAAAGCTGTAGTTTTGCCAAGCTAAAGTATGTTGTACAATTGGCAGTTATTTGTGATGTTATGGTCGAACTAAAGTGCTAGCTTGTCTAGCAGAACTGTTAGCTTATTTACAACATGACATATCTTCTATCGGCTCACCTTTCTTGCCCAGTTAGACCAATTATTATTTTGTCCTTCCAATTTGTTATTCTTTTCTAAATAACACACTGTTATTTACTCAACAATAACACACAATTATCCTTGTTTTTATTTATTTGTTTAATTATAATTAATAATAATAATAATCTATAATCTCTGGCTTTTTTGGCGTCCGTCAGGAACTGAATTTCAAAAATAAAATAACCCGGAAACAGATACACACCCACTGAACTGATTACCCAAGATCCTCAGCTATGGTTTAAGCTCTGTGATTGGATTGTTTGTTTGTTTGTTTGTTTATTTATTTAAAGGACAGTGCACATTAATTCACATTGCTGTAAATGAGCCAGTATTAGCCAGCAGGCTAATTTTCAACTGTTGTCCTTGGATTGGGATATGCCATTGTTATTGTTGTTATTGTTATTATTATCATCATGCGTCGCTTTCCACCTTCTTCTCCAGTAGGAGTCAGATGAGGGTGTTGCACTTTTCTTTTCCTTATACTTGATGTGTTGTTTTGTTTCTTTCCGTTAACCGTCAAGTGGGAAATAAGTATTTTTTTGTTTGTGTTTCTCTTAGTATCCTAAGATACTGTGATGTTTGGCTGTGAGAAAATATATATATATTATTATGAAGGGCAGACCATCTATTTGTAATTATTTGTTTTTTTTAGAAAGGGGCAGGTCACATAAGATTGTATTCTTCTCCCTGCTCCTTTTCGTTCAATGGTAGAGTCATGTTTTGTGGCAATTATTGTACATTTGGTTTTGCGTACCATGAGCGGGACAAATAAAAATGAAATGAAATTAAATATGGTGTTAATGCGATATGAAATCCGAAAAACATTTAAAAAACAAAAACAAAGATAATACCGAGTGTTCTTGCTTTTCTCTTTGGAAGTCATCACATAACGGCATTGTAATACACGGTTCGGCTGCATTACATATTACACATCTGCCATAGTTCTTTCAGAGCCCTGATGAGAAGACTTCTGGACAAACTGGAAGAACTGCCACCGAAACTGAATACGTGACGTGGATCATAAATATATCCACAATTAAACAACATCTTCAATTTCTCTTCACACAATACGTCTCCTTGCAGTATCAATACTAATTTGGCTGACTTTTATATTTGATCCAATTGTTATATTTACACCATAACGGTGCACAGCTGATAGACAGGGACTTGTAGTTTTTAAAGATATTACTGATTTTCTTTGAACATAAGAATGTAAATACTGAGTTGAGAGAATAGTCAGGGGTTTTGGGTGATGGGAGACACATCTATGGAATCACAATTTCAATAGCTCACCATTAAATGACAGATATGCCTTTCTGTCTGTGATGTTTTACAAACCAGATATTAATGTGTAGAAGTAAAACGTGTGAAATAATATAGCAATATCCTGTAAAATGATGTGAAAACATGAATAAAACTACACATCTTCAGATACATTACATATACATAAGTGTCCTACACTAATAATAAAAAGTTATTATGGTATTGTATGCTGTGTGTACTTTGTGTGCACACAGCATACCTAGTGGTTAAAGCACGTTATTGATTTCTTTTTTTAATGTTATATTTGATGAAAAAAATATTAAGAGTACATACTTAAAATGTTTGTTGGAAACTGTCAGCTCTCTAAATGCAGAGGTGTTCATCAGTGGCCCTCTACCGCCAGTCAAAAGAGGAGTGGAGAGATTCAGCAGATTGTTTGCACTGAATACCTGGCTTTCAATTGTCTGTATTGACCATTCTGTCAATTATATTGACAACTTTAACTTTTTCTGGGACCGCAGACATCTTTCTAAGGCAAATGGAGTTTGTCTGAACAAGTCAGGAGTGAAATTGTTGATCTCTAACGTATTCAACTGCCTACGTCATCAATCTGTTCCCTCAGCCAAGGACAAGCAACAAGAGGAATCAAAACAAGAGAAAGACACAACACATCGCTCAGAAAACCTTGAAAATCTATCACTGCACCCGCCTGAGGAATGTCTTGATTATGGGAGACAAATGGAGGAGTCTCCACCACCCTTCACCCCCCCTATCACCTCTGAGGATACTCTTCCTTCACCCCACAGCTCTCTCTACTCTCCGTTCACCCTTTCACCCTCGCCCACCCTCCTGGAGATCGCTGAACACACGAAGGAGATACAGAGGGTTGGCACCGATTCCTTCCTGGAGTTCAAAGGCAAGGCAAGTTTATTTATATAGCACTTTTCAACACAAGGCAATTCAAAGTGCTTTACAAAAAATGAAAGACATTAAGAAAATGGCATTTAAAATCAGTCATTAAAAAGAAAAGCTAATAAAATAAACATTAAAAGAAGAAATACATGGATAAACATTAAAAGAAAAAATACATGGATAAAAGTTACAGTGCAGTCTAAGATATGAATAGTTCAATTAAAAACAGCGACAAAAAGAAAAGTCTTCAGCCTCGATTTAAAAGTAGTCATAGTTGCAGCGGACCTGCAGGTTTCTGGGAGTTTGTTCCAGATATTTGGAGCATAATAACTGAACGCTGCTTTACCATGTTTAGTTCTGACTCTGGGGACAGAAAGCTGACCAGTCTCTGAAGACCTGAGAGATCTGGATGGTTCATAATTTAGCAGTAGATCAGAAATGTATTTTGGGCCTAAACCATTCAAAGCTTTATAAACCAGCAGCAGTATTTTGAAATCTATTCTTTGACACACAGGAAGCCAGTGTAAAGACTTCAGAACAGGAGTGATGTGATCCACTTTCTTAGTGTTAGTGAGGACTCGAGCAGCGGCGTTCTGAATCAGCTGCAGCTTCCTAATAGATTTTTTAGTGAGACCTGTGAAGACACCATTGCAGTAGTCGAGTCTACTGAAGATAAAAGCATGGACAAGTTTTTCCAAATCCTGCTGTGACATTAGTCTTTTAATCCTAGATATGTTCTTTAGATGATAGTAGGCTGATTTAGTAACTGTTTTAATGTGACTGTTGAAACTCAGGTCAGAGTCCATGACTACACCTAGATTTCTGGCTTTATCTGTTGTTTTGAACATTGCAGACTGAAGCTCAGCGCTAACTTTTAAACGTTCTGCCTTGGCTCCAAAAACCATTACCTCAGTTTTATCTTTGTTTAATTGGAGAAAGTTCTGACACATCCAGTCATTGATTTGTTCAATGCACTTACTCAGTGTTTGAATTGGAGCATAGTCTACTGGTGAAACTGTTATGTAAATGTGTGTGTCATCTGCATAGCTATGGTAACTTATTTTGTTGTTTTTCATTATCTGAGCCAGTGGTAGCATGTAGATGTTAAAGAGAAGAGGCCCCAAGATGGAGCCTTGAGGAACCCCACATGTCATATTTGTCAACTCAGATGTGTATTTACCTCTAGAAACAAAGTTTTTTCTGTCCTTTAAGTAGGATTCAAACCAATTTAGGACTGTTTCCGAAAGTCCCACCCAGTTTTCCAGTCGGTCTAGTAATATGCTGTGGTCAACAGTGTCAAACGCAGCACTGAGATCTAATAATACTAACACTGAAGTTCTACTACTGTCTGTGTTTAAGTGGATGTCATTAAAGACCTTTACAAGAGCAGTCTCAGTGCTGTGGTTTGGACGAAAGCCTGACTGGAACACATCGAAACAGTTATTTAAATGCAAAAAATTACTCAACTGTTGAAAAACAACTTTTTCAATGATTTTACCTAGAAATGGCAGGTTTGATATGGGCCTGTAATTGTTCATTACTGAAGCATCTAGATTATTCTTTTTTAAGAGCGGTTTAATGACTGCAGTTTTCAGGGCCTGTGGAAAAATACCTGAGTGAAGAGATTTGTTTACTATATGAAGTAGATCTGAGGCCATGCAAGGCAAAACATCTTTGAAAAATCCCGTTGGAATAATATCAAGGCAGCAGGAGGAGGATTTCAGAAGTTGTATAATGTCCTCTAGGTTTTTATCATTAATCTGATGGAATTGTGTCATGGTGTTTGAATTGATGTTAAGTGGACACAGAGACAACACATTTGCTGTTCCTGATGCAGAGACACTGACTGCTTGTCTGATTTTCTGAATTTTGTCAGTGAAAAAGGAGGCAAAATCATTGCACGCCCTGGTGGATAGAAATTCAGAGGCTACTGACACTGGGGGGGTTAGTTAGTCTGTCGACGGTAGCAAACAAGGCACGTGCGTTGTTTTTGTTTTTGGTAATGATGTCAGAGAAGAACGATTGTTGTGCATTTTTCAATTCCAAATTATAAAGGCCAAGTCTCTCTTTATACATTTCAAAGTGAACCTGGAGATTTGTTTTTTGCCACCTACGTTCAGCTTTTCAACACTCTCTTTTTTCTGTTTTCACGGTCATGGCCTTTCTCCATGGAGATATTTTCTTGCCAGACACTTCCTTTACCTTAGTTGGAGCAATGGCATCTATAATATTTTTAATTTTTGAATTAAAATGATCTACTAGCTCATTTACTGAGATGTTAGCAGGGGCAAGTGTGTCCCTAGTATTTTAAGTTAAATATCGCTTTGTGGTTACCTCTTTTTGAACATTTTTGTGAACAGAAATAGAGCTCTCAAAGAAAACACAGGAATGATCAGAGAGCACAACATCAGTCACCACAACCTTAGAGATATTCAGACCCTTTGAGATAATTAAGTCCAGAGTGTGCCCCTTATTGTGTGTGGGCTCCGTCACATGCTGAGTCAGTCCATAGCTATCAAGAACACAAAACAGTTATTTTGCCCCTCTGTCCTGAGGGTTGTCAACATGGATGTTAAAATCACCAACAATGACTAAACGGTCAAAGTCAATACACACTATAGACAGCAGTTCAGTAAAGTCATCATAAAAGCTTGCACAGTATTTGGGTGGTCTATAGATATTTAGGAACAGAGCTCGAGAGGAGCATTTCAGCTGAAGGGCCACATATTCAAAAGAAGCAAAGTTCCCATAAGATGTCTTCCTGCATTGAAGAGAATCATTGAACAGAATAGCAACTCCACCCCCTTTCTTATGCATTCTTTCTTGACTCATAAAACTAAAGTTGGGAGGTGTTGATTCGATAAGAACAGCTGCACTGTTATTTTGTTCAATCCAAGTTTCTGTTAAAAACATAAAATCGAGATTGTGGTCAGTGATAAAATCATTGATTAAAAATGTTTTTCCTGCCAAAGACCTGACATTTAATAAAGCTAGTTTAAGTTTGTTAAACACACTATCAGTCATGTTTTTTGTAACAAGCTGTGGCTGACATGGAATCACTGCTAAATTAGATAAACTCACACAAACGTTTGAGCGCTTCCTGTATCTAAGATGATTCACCGCTCTTAATCTATTACCTATCAACACAGATATCGGCAAAGCTATAGGCAGGCAGGGCCCTGGCATGTCCTGGAAAGAGTTGAGAGTGCCATACGCCCTTGAGCCTGGACCCAGCACACATCAGTAAGAGTTTGTTGCATTTTGTACACACACATCCTTATCAGGCTTCGGAGACTGCAGATGCTTTCTTGAAGCGAGGGGAGGTGGTTGACGTAGGCACGGTAATGGAGACGGGTGAGATGGTGCGGGGGTAGAAGACATGCTGCCAGGGGGGGGGAGGTGGTTGACGTAGGCTCGGTGATGAAGACGGGGGAGATGGTGCGCGTCTCCGTGGTGATTTTGGTGGGCGTCGTTGAAGAGCGGGGGTAAAGGACATGCTGCCAGCCCTGCGTATCGCCTTCATGTTTTCAACGATCTCCAGGAGAGTGGGCGAGGGTGAAAGGGTGAACGGAGTATCCTCAAAGGCGTTGTCAGGGGGGGGGGAGGGTGACGGGCAGTGGAGACTCCTCCATGTGTCTCCTATAATCAGAACATTCCTCAGGCGGGTGCAGTGATAATTCTTCAGGGTTTTCTGCGCAATGTGTTGTGTCTTTCTCCTGTTTTGATTCCTCTTGCCTCTTGTCCTTGGCAGAGGGAACAGATTGATGACGCAGGCAGTTGAAAATGTTAGAGATAAACAATTTCACTCGTGACTTGTTCAGGCAAACTCCATTTGCCTTGAAAAGATGTCTGCGATCCCAGAAAAAGTTAAAATGGTCAATAAAATGGACAGAATGGTCAGTACAGGCATTGGAAAGCCAGGTATTCAGTGCAAACAATCAAAGACCAAACTAAGGCGATACGCAGGGCTGGCAGCATGTCCTTTACCCCCGCACCTCAACGACGCCCACCAAAATCACCGCAGAGACGCGCACCATCTCCCCCGTCTTCATCACCGTGCCTATGTCAACCACCTCCGCCCCCTGGCAGCATGTTCTTTACCCCCGCACCATCTCCCCCGTCTCCATCACCGTGCCTACGTCAACCACCTCCCCTCCCTTCAAGAAAGCATCTGCAGTCTCCGAAGCCTGATAAGGATGTGTGTGTACAAAACGCAACAAACTCTTACTGATATCTGCTGGGTCCAGGCTCAAGGGCGTATGGCACTCTCAACTCTTTCCAGGACATGCCGGGGCCCTGCCTGCCTGTAGCTTTGCCGATATCTGTGTTGATAGGTAATAGATTAAGAGCGGTGAATCAGCTTAGAAACATGAAGTACTCAAACGTTTGTGTGAGTTTATCAAATTTAGCAGTGATTCCATGTCAGCCACAGCTTGTTACAAAAAATCTTACTGATAGTGTATTTAACAAACTTAAACTAGCTTTATTAAATGTCAGGTCTCTGGCAGGAAAAACATTTTTAATCAATGATTTTATCACTGAGCACAATCTTGATTTTATGTTTTTAACGGAAACTTGGATTGAACAAAATAACAGTGCAGCTGTTCTTATCGAATCAACACCTCCCAACTTTAGTTTTATGAGTCAGGAAAGAATGCATAAGAAAGGGGGTGGAGTTGCTATTTTGTTCAATGATTCCCTTCAATGCAGGAAGACATCTTATGGGAACTTTGCTTCTTTTGAATATGTGGCCCTTCAGCTGAAATGCTCCTCTCGAGTTCTGTTCCTAAATATCTATAGACCACCCAAATACTGTGCAAGCTTTTTTGATGACTTTACTGAACTGCTATCTATAGTGTGTATTGATTTTGAACGTCTAGTCATTGTTGGTGATTTTAACATCCATGTTGACAACCCCCAGGACAGAGAGGCTAAAGAACTGTGTTGTGTTCTTGATAACTATGGACTGACTCAGCATGTGACGGAGCCCAAGCACAGTAAGGGGCACACTCTGGACTTAATTATCTCAAAGGGTCTGAATATCTCTCTAAGGTTGTGGTGACTGATGTTGCACTCTCCGATCATTCCTGTGTTTTCTTTGAGAGCTCTATTTCTGTTCACAACATTTTTCAAAAAGAGGTAACCACAAAGCGATATTTAACTGAAAATACTAGGGAAATGTTTACTCAGAATTTTTCTTCCACACTTGCCCCTGCTAACATCTCAGTAAATGAGCTAGTTAGTAGATCATTTTAATTCAAAAATTAAAAATGTTATAGATGCTATTGCTCCAACTGAGGTAAAGGAAGTGACTGGGAAGAAAATATCTCCATGGAGAAAGGCCATGACCGTGAGAGCAGAAAAAAGAGAGTGTCGAAAAGCTGAACGTAGGTGGCGAAAAACAAATCTCCAGGTTCACTTTGAAATCTATAAAGAGAGACTTGGCCTTTATCATTTGGAATTGAAAAACGCACGACAGTCTTTCTTCTCTGATATCATTACCAAAAACAATGCACGTGTTTGCTACTGTCGACAGACGAACTAACCCCCCAGTGTCAGTAGCCTCTGAATTTCTATCCACCAGGGCATGCAATGATTTTGCCTCCTTCTTCACTGACAACATTCAGAAAATCAGACAAGCAGTCAGTGCCTCTGCATCAGGTACAGCAAATGTGTTGTCCCTATGTCCACCTAATATCAATTCAAACACCATGACACAATTCCATCAGATTAATGATAAAAACCTAAAGGACATTATTCAACTTCTGAAATCCTCCTCCTGCTGCCTTGATATTAATCCAACAGGATATTTCAAGGATGTTTTTCGTTGCATGGCCTCAGATCTACTTCATATTGTCACAATCTGCTTTCTCACTCACCTATTTTCTGCATTAACATTCCTTAGTCACCTGGTAGTCACACCCTGTCTCTCTCTCACTCTGTTACACCCATCAGCTCCATTAGTATTTAGGCCCACTTCACTTTCACCTCAGTGCCAGATCGTACTTTGCAGCATGCCAGTCTTTCCCGCATTACCCTTCAGATTGCTCTCCCGGTTTCGACCCTGCCTGTTCCTGACCAGCCTGCCTCGCCTGCTCCCTGACCCGTTCTGTACCTGCGACTCCCGTCCTGCTGTCTCCTGGAACCCTCGCCTGTCCCCGACCAGCCCTTTGCCTACTATCTGCCGTGTTGTCTTCTACCAGCCTATTGCCTTCAATAAAGCTGGTTACCGACTATCTCTGGTTTCCCGTGTTCTGCATTTTGGTCCTCAGCTCGTTTGTGACACATATAGTAAACAAATCTCTTCACTCAGGTATTTTTCCACAGGCCCTGAAAACTGCAGTCATTAAACCGCTCTTAAAAAAGAATAATCTATCCTTCAGTAATGAACAATTACAGGCCCATATCAAACCTGCCATTTCTAGGTAAAACCATTGAAAAAGTTGTTTTTCAACAGTTGAGTAATTTCTTGAATTTAAATAGTTGTTTCGATGTGTTCCAGTCAGGCTTTCGTCCAAACCACAGCACTGAGACTGCTCTTGTAAAGGTCTTCAATGACATCCACTTAAACACAGACAGAACTTCAGTGTTAGTATTATTAGATCTCAGTGCTGCGTTTGACACTGTTGACCACAACATATTACTCGACCGACTAGAAAACTGGGTGGGACTTTCGGAAACAGTTCTAAATTGGTTTGAATCCTACTTAAAGGACAGAAAAAACTTTGTTTCTATAGGTAAATACACATCTGAGTTGACAAATATGACATGTGGGGTACCTCAAGGCTCCATCTTGGGGCCTCTTCTCTTTAACATCTACATGCTACCACTGGCTCAGATAATGAAAAACAACAAAATAAGTTACCATAGCTATGCGGATGACACACACATTTACATAACCATTTCACCAGGAGACTATGCTCCAATTCAAACACTGAGTAAGTGTATTGAAAAAATCAATGACTGGATGTGTCAGAACTTTCTCCAATTAAACAAAGATAAAACAGAGGTAATGATTTTTGGAGCCAAGGCAGAACGTATAAAAGTTAGCGCTGAGCTTCAGTCTGCAATATTCAAAACAACAGATAAAGCCAGAAATCTAGGTGTAGTCATGGACATTATAACAGTTACTAAATCAGGCTACTATCACCTGAAGAACATATCTAGGATTAAAAGACTAATGTCACAGCAGGAATTTGAAAAACTTGTCCACGCTTTTATCTTCAGTAAACTGGACTACTGCAATGGTGTCTTTACAGGTCTCACTAAAAAATCTATTAGAAAGCTGCAGCTGATTCAGAACGCTGCTGCTCAAGTCCTCACTAACACTAAGAAAGTGGATCACATCACTCCTGTTCTGAAGTCTTTACACTGGCTTCCTGTGTGTCAAAGAATAGATTTCAAAATACTGCTGCTGGTTTATAAAGCTTTGAATGGTTTGGGCCCAAAATATATTTCTGACCTACTGCTAAATTATGAACCATCCAGATCTCTCAGGTCTTCAGGGACTGGTCAGCTTTCTGTCCCCAGAGTCAGAACTAAACATGGAAAAGCAGCGTTCAGTTATTATTCTCCAAATATCTGGAACAAACTCCCAGAAAACTGCAGATCTGCTGCAACTCTGATTAATTTTAAATTCAGACTAAAGACTTTTCTTTTTGCCGCTGCTTTTAATTGAACTATTTACATCTTAAACTGCACTGTAACCTTTATCCATGTATTTTTTCTTTTAATGTTTATTTTATTATCTTTGCTTTTTAATGACTGCTTTTTGTGTAATGTTTATTTATACTGTTCATGCTCACTACTTGTAGCACTTCGGGATTTGAAATCAAATATGAAGTGCTTTATAAATGGAACCCATTATTTAAAATGCCATTTCCTTAATGTCTTTCATTTTTTGTAAAGCACTTTGAATTGCCTTGTGTTGAAAGGTGCTATATAAATAAACTTGCCTTGCCTTACTTTCATAGGGGGAAAGTAGAAGGTCAATGATAGAAATATAGAATATAAAAAATCAAGAAGATACTGCAAGTGATCTCTACAATAAAACAGTTTAGTGCAGGATGTAGAAAGATATTAATATGAGGATGTGCAAAACAGAAAAACAAATTAACCTTTATTTAAACATTAAAGAATAATTTAGGTTAAGATCTTCTTTTAAATAAGAAAAAAGCTTTGGGGGATCTACAGATAAATATGGTCCGGTTCGAGTCCAGTTTTGAATAGTCTGCCGTGGTTTTGTTCCATTTCAAAGAGCTGTTTGACGCTCGGCGTAACCTTGGCGCACTGCCACTCCAACATCCAATCCCAGAGCTTGAAGATTAATCACAGGTTTTTTCAAGCAAAGGGACAAAAAGACATGGTGCAGGCACGAAACACACTACCAATACGATACGAACCATTTTTACAGAAACAAAACACAAGTCTCACAAGAAGCGTTAGCATTAGCCCTTAGCTAAAACGGGCAGATGCTACTTCCGGTGCTAACTAGCAAAAACGATCTTTAAAACTTAATATTTTCTGCACAAACTACATATCATCTGAAAGCTGATACTCCACAGATTATTTTGTTATAAATATCATCACTGCACGACAAGAACGAACTGAGCTAGCAGCCAGAACAGAGAAGAAAAAAAACAACAGTTTTCAAAACCATAACAATAATTATGTCTTACCGTTGCTGTTTTGTGATCAAAGCTCGTGTTCAAGGGAATAAAAACGCTGTTTTAGGTTAATCTAATGTCTCTTAGTCACTTTAGAATTGTTCCTGATAATCTATCATTACATTCATGGCAGCAGAGTAGGTATAAAGTTTCGCAGTCCCGAGCTAATGCTGTCTCGTGCTGTTTACGCAAACCTCTCTCTACATGACGTAAGTGTTTAGCGGGACTTACTAACTGTCACTCGATTCTATTGGCTCTAACGGTTCAGAAAAGGTGTCAATCACCCAAATCGACCAATGGGTTCCAAAGATATGATCCTGCGTAGTATAAACTACGCCTGCTCCGGCTCCATTACGCATTACGCAGCAAGACCACAGCAGGACAGCAGGACAGCAGGACAGCACGCAGCACTACAGCACGCAGCGACGATGGCAGGTAACAGGTAACAGAGCACATTTCAAGGACGTTGATTTCTTTGTTTTTTGATCTTTTTCTTGTGTATCCTCTTTCCATTTTAGCAAATAATGGCAGCCAGAAGGGAGAGCTTCACCACCGAGCAGGTGCTAGAGATGCTAGCTGATGATAGCGGGGCTATGATCATACCAGATGACACTTCGTCGGATGATGAAGATCTCCTCCAGGCAGACCTGGATCCGGACAGTAGTGACTCGGATGTTGAACTTCCACCACGGGAAAGGTATGTAATCTCTCTGTTTTTATATATTATTTATGTGTTTGGTGGAACTGCGTCACAGTGCTAGCTTAGCCAAGAAGCTACAGGAATGATTAGGCAAAATGCTAAATAGTGTTACTTGTCTTTTTGGAGTTACATTTTCTAAATGAATGGCCAGTGAATGAATATACATGTGTTTACTTATTTATTTGGTGTAATATTATTCATTTATAGTCCAATATTATCTTTTTTATATATTACTTTTGTGTTTGGTGGAACTGCATCACAGTGTTAGCTTAGCCAAGAAGCTACAGGAATGATTAGGCAAAATGCTAAATAGTGTTGTCTTTTTGGAGTTACATTTTCTAAATGAATGGTCAGTGAATGAATATACATGTGTTTACTTATTTATTTGGTGTAATAGTATTCATTTATAGTCCAATATTATCCTATAAGTATAAACCAGTGAATTAATCTAATCTCTTTGTTTTTCCACATTTGTTTTCAGTGATGCAGTTGAGTTTGAAATGGCTTCTGGACCCCCATCTGCCACTCAGCCTGTCTCAACAACGCCACGACCATCCACCCAGCCATCCCCACCCTCACATCCACAGCCGTCTACTTCTACTCAGCCTGCCTCAAGAAATCCACGACCATCTACCCAGCCATCCCCACCCTCACATCCACAGCCGTCTACTTCCACTCAGCCTGCCTCAAGAAATCCACGACCATCCACCCAGCCATCCCCACCCTCACATTCACAGCCGCCTACTTCCACTCAGCCTGCCTCAACAAAGCCACGACCATCCACCCAGCCATCCCCACCCTCGCATCCATCAACGTCTGCTTCCACTCAGCTAGGCCGTTCCACACGAAGGGTTTCTGCTCCCCCTCCTCAGCCATCATCTTCTGATTCTGAGACACCCAAAGAGCTGCCATACAAAAGGAAAGGAAAAACATCTCTAAAACCCAGGAAGCGTGGCCGAGGTGGGTCTTCCTCTTCCAGAACAACAGAGGAAGAACTCAGGTGGCACAACAGAGAGGAGAAAGACCGAAGACCAGAGCCATTGAGGTTCATACCAGCCAGGATCCCAGGCCCAACCGTTGACAGCACTGCAGCATGGTCTCCCCTCTCCATTTTCAGGCTTTTTTTTTAGCACTGCCGTGGTTAATATAATCATTGCGAACACGAACGCCCACGCCCTGAGGAGATTACAGGCAGGAAAGAAATATCTTTGGAAAGTGCTGACTGTGAGGGATTTTTACACTTTCCTGGCCATTATCATTTTCACAGGCCTCGTCCACGTTCACCAACGATCGGACTACTGGAGGAAGAAATGGCCGTACTACTTCTCATTCCCATCTGATAGGATGTCCCGGCAACGCTTTGAAGCCAACATGTGGTCTTTGCACCTGAGCAACCCTGAAGAAGACGCGGAAAACGGTCGCAAAAGGAACACCGCAGAGTACGACAGACTTTTCAAAATCAAGCCCCTGTACACTGACATCATTGCTGCCTGCAAAGCACATTTCCAGCCCTATCAGAAGATTTCCATGGATGAAAGGATGGTTGCTTCCAAGTCCGGCATCAGCATGAAGCAGTACATGAAAGACATGCCAACAAAGTGGGGATACAAACTGTTTGTGCTGGCGGATTCCTCAACGGCATACACCTGGAATTGTTTTGTGTACACGGGGAAGAGTGAGTTCACCGAAGGCAAGGGACTCAGCTACTCCTCCGTGATGGACCTCCTGCCACTCCGTCTGCTCGGTGGGGGCTACACACTCTTTGTGGACAACTTTTACGCCAGCCCCACCCTCTTTGGGGATTTTTCCATAGGAAACATTGGCTGTTGTGGGACCATTCGGAAAAATCGAGTTGGTTTTCCACAAACTCAGTTGAAGGCCCTTCCGAAAAAGGCTGAAAGGGGAGATTTGCGGTGGATAAGGAAAGGCAAACTCCTGTTTGTGAAGTGGATGGACACCGTGAAGTGTCCATGTGTTCCACCGTGCACGAGGCCTTCAGCGGTCAGACGGTCCAGCGGAAAGTGAAACAGGCGTGTGGCAAACCAAGAACGTTCCCGTTCCTGACGCTGTGGTGGACTACAACCAAAGCATGGGCGGCGTGGATGTGTCCGACGCTTTGATCGGGTACTACAGCGTTCTCCACAAAACCATGAAATGGTACAAGACTTTTTTTTTCCATTTCATGGACATTGCAGTGGTGAACAGCTTCCTTCTCCACAAGGGGCTGTTCAAGATGAGGAGTGACCCCAGCAGGACAAAACCACACACCCAGAAGACTTTCAGAGAGCAGCTTGCTGCAGAATTGTTGGAGTTTGCTGAAGGCCCTGCACCCCCACCACCCCCTCCTCCACCACTCACATGCATGCCCGAGTATTATGGGGAAGATGCCACCAAGGTCAGGAAGAACTGCAGGAGATGTGTCGATGCTGGACTCAAAAGGGTGAAGACACCTGTGTACTGGAGGAAGTGCCAGGTCCCTCTGTGCTTCACTGTCAAAAAGAACTGTTTCAGAGAGTGGCACAACCTAAATACTGGAACATTCAGGCAGGTATAAAGTTCAGGTAGGAATAACGTTTTGCGAGTGTTTACGGTTTACACCGGTTTACGGTGTAGACGGTTTCTACATGGACCACTATTGCGGTAAGCATGTTGTAACTTCCGGTTGTTGTTCCCGTGTGCCTGTTCTGTTGCTGATAGCTTATTATCTTAACTTAATCGATCGTTTTAAAACTCTTGTTCATGGCAACTACCTGACGTTGTAATCACACGTTACTACAGCTTAAGCACTCACAATTCTCCTTCTGTTAGCGACTGTAACTCCACAGTTGCCTACACTCTTTTCGGGTTTGCTAACGGTAGCTACTTTAGCTTGATAGCTAGCCATGGCTCTTTCCCCACCCTCGGGTGCTATTTCCTGCTCTTCCTGTCTCATGTTTGGTTACTTCCCTTCCTCCTTTACTGGTACCGATACATGTGTTAAATGTAGTATAGTTGTTAGGTTGGAGGCGGGAATCATAGCCATAGAAGCCCGGCTCCGCATCTTAGAAAGTAACTCAGCTACAGTAAAGCCCATGTTAGCCGGTGCGGACCGGCAAAAGGTAGCTCCTATTAGCCGTCCCCCGGCAACTCCCGAGCAGCAGGGAGACTGGTTGACTGTTCAGAAGGGGCATAACGCGAAACCCGCAGGTCCCCACCAACCCGTTCACGTATCTAATAGATATTCTCCACTCAACGAGACACCCGCTGAGAAGCCAACTCTGGTTATTGGTAGCTCTATTATGAGACAAATGAATTTAGAGAAGACTCCACAGTCACATGCATTCCGGGGGCCAGAGCGGGCGACGTTGAGGCGCATCTTAAACTGCTGGCTACAAATAAACGTAAATACAGTAGGATTGTTATTCACGTCGGTGGTAATGATGTTCGTTTACGCCAATCAGAATGCACCAAACTTAATGTGGAGTCGGTGTGTAGTTATGCTAAAACAATGTTTTAGTCTTCTCTGGTCCCCTCCCCAATCTGATCAATGATGACATGTATAGCCGCATGTCATCATTTCAGCGCTGGTTGTCTTGGTGGTGCCCAGCAAACAATGTGGGCTTCGTAAATAATTGGACAGCCTTCTGGGGAAAACCTGGTCTGATTAAGAGAGACGGCATTCATCCTACTTTGGAAGGTGCAGATCTCATTTCGGCAAACATCTCAGGGCTTTGTGGACTGAATCCATGACAAACTGGAGTTGAGACCAGGAGGCGGAGTCGCAGTCTTACACGCTTCTCTGCGCTCTCTCCTAGGCAGTCATTCATAGGAATCCGAACCCAATAAAATACCCAATATTAGTGATGTGTGTGTCTGCCCAAGGACAATTTAAGGTAAACCTAATAAAAGTAAATGTAACAACTACTACAGTGCAACAAAACAGGAATATTAAATGTCGTCTCTTCAACATAAGATCTCTAGCATCTAAAGCAATATTGGTAAATGATTTAATATCAGATTATAATATTGATATATGCTGTCTCACTGAAACTTGGTTGAGACATGAAGAATATGTCAGCATAAATGAGGCCACTCCACCCAGCCATATCAATACTCATATTGCCCGAGGCATGGGCCGAGGAGGTGGAGTTGCAGCAATCTTTGACTCAAGTTTACTTATCAATACTAAACCAAAATTAAATTATACCTCCTTTGAAAGTCTCGTTTTTAGTCTTACGCATCCGACCTGGAAAACTTTGCAGCCAATCTTATTTGTTACAGTGTACCGTGCACCAGGTCCTTATTCAGAATTCTTATCAGAATTCTCTGAGTTTTTATCAACTTTGGTACTTAAAACAGATAAAGTAATTATCGTAGGTGACTTTAATATTCATGTTGACGATGATAAAAATAGCCTTACTGTTGCATTTAACTCTATATTAGATTCTGTTGGTTTTTGTCAGAGTGTAAATAAACCAACCCACTGCTATAATCACACTCTCGACCTTGTTCTGACTTATGGTATTGAAATTGAGCAACTATTATTCAAACCGCATAATCCTGCTTTATCCGACGATTTCTTAGTAACCTTTGAAGTACTGTTACTAGACTACAAAGCATTAGTCAAAAGCTCCTGCAGCAGAAACCTATCTGTTAGTGCTATAGCCAAATTTAAGGAAGAGATTCCACCAATACTTAACTCGATAGCATGTCTGCATGTAGGGGAGGAAACTTATACAAAATGTACACCACCCCAAATTGATCATGTTGTTGATAGTGCTACAGATGCGCTGCGAATAAAATTAGACTCTGTTGCTCCTTTGAAAAAGAAGAAAATAAAACAACATAGATTAGCTCCATGGCATAATGCCGAAACCCGAAAAATAAAGCAAAAGTCGACACAACTTGAAAGGATATGGCGTTCCACTAAACTTGAAGAATCTCGTTTAATTTGGCATATTACTCTCAATGAATATAAGAAAGAACTGCGTAAAGCGAGAGCTGAGAATAGATGAGAATAACAATAATGCAAGATTTCTTTTCACCACTGTAGCCAGGCTGACAGAGAGCCACAGCTCGATTGAGCCTTCTATTCCCATAGCACTCAGTAGTAATAATTGTATGTGCTTTTTTAACGATACAATTGTTACTCTTAGAAACAAAATTAATGACCTCTTGCCTTTGACCAGTAGAATGTTATCAACAGCTCCCGGAAACGTAAGTTCTAATATTACACTAGATAGTAAACTAGAATGCTTTTCAGCCATAAACCTTGAACAATTAAATTCAATGATTCTCTCTTCTAAACCATCAACGTGAATGTTAGACCCAATTCCAACTAAGCTGTTGAAGGAAGTTTTTCCATTAATTAGCACTTCTTTATTAAATATTATGAATATGTCTTTATTATCAGGCTATGTTCCACAATCATTCAAAGTAGCAGTGATAAAACCACTTCTTAAAAAGCACAACCTCGATCCAGAGGTTTTAGCCAATTATAGGCCTATTTCTAATCTTCCGTTCCTCTCAACAATTCTTGAGAAAGCAGTCGCAAAACAGTTGTGTGATTACTTAAAAAACAATGATTTATTTGAAGATTTTCAGTCTGGCTTTAGAACACATCATAGCACAGAGACAGCTCTGGTTAAAGTCACAAATGACATTCTAATAGCCTCAGACAAGGGACATGTCTCTATTCTTGTTTTGCTCAATCTCAGTGCTGCATTTGATACTATCGATCATGATATCTTATTGCAAAGACTAGAGCACTTAGTTGGCATACAGGGAACTGCTTTAGGCTGGTTTAGGTCCTATCTATCTGAACGCTCTCAGTTTGTACGTGTCAATGATGAATCTTCCACACAAACCAAAGTTAGCCATGGAGTGCCACAGGGCTCAGTGCTCGGACCTATTTTGTTCACATTATATATGCTTCCGTTAGGCAATATTATAAGGAATCATTCTGTACATTTTCATTGTTATGCGGATGATACTCAACTATATTTATCAATCAAGCCTGATGAAATTAATCATCTAAATAAAATTCAAGACTGCCTCAAGGACTTAAAAACGTGGATGACCTTAAACTTTTTGATGTTAAACACGACCAAAACTGAAGTTATTTTACTTGGCCCGAAGAATCTACGAAACAAATTATCTAAAGATATGCTAACTATGGATGGCATTAATTTGGCCTCCAGTGAGACTGTAAGGAATCTTGGTGTTATATTTGATCAGGATTTATCCTTTAACGCCCACATAAAATTAATTTCAAGGACCGCCTACTTCCATCTACCTAACATTGTAAAAATCAGGCATATCTTGCCTCAAAACGATGCAGAGAAACTAGTCCATGCATTTGTTACTTCAAGGTTGGATTATTGTAACTCTTTATTATCAGGGTGTACCAAGAAGTCAGTCAAGTTGCTTCAGCTGATTCAAAATACTGCAGCTTGTGTACTAACCAGAGTTAGGAAAAGGGACCACATTACTCCTGTTCTGGCTGCCTTACACTGGCTCCCTATAGAACACAGGATAGAATTTTAAATTCTTCTTCTCGCCTACAAAGCCCTTAATGGGCAGGCGCCATCTTACCTTAAAGAACTCATTATACCCTACTGTCCTACTAGGGCATTGCGTTCCAAGAATGCAGGGTTGTTGGTTGTTCCTAGAGTCTCTAAAAGTACAATGGGAGCCAGAGCCTTTTCTTATCAAGCTCCACATTTGTGGAATCAGCTTCCAGTTTGTGTTCGGGCGGCAGACACCCTATCCGTTTTTAAGAGTGCGCTTAAGACCTTCCTTTTTAATAAAGCTTATAGTTAGGGCTGATTAGATTCAGCCCCTAGTTTTGCTGATATAGACTTAGTTTGTCGGGGGACATCTTACTTCTTCCTTCTCTCTGTCTATACCTGTGTACTCTCATGTTCCGATTAACCCAGCTTCCCCAAATTTCTTTCTTTTTGGTGTCTATATATGCCGGGATCCGGAGTCATGGATGATACTGCGGTCCTGTGTCCAGCATCGAGAGCCCTGGATCTTGAGTCGTGGCTGTGGTCCTGGATCATAGGTCCTGGATGGATATCCTTGTGGATTAATCTTCCTATTATACACACATGCAGTTCCAAACATTTGGACTACCTATATTGTAAATGTATTATCTTTTCAATTTACACAAGGCATCTATTGCACGTCTGTCCGTCATGGGAGAGGGATCCCTCCTCTGTTGCTCTCCCTGAGGTTTCTCCCATTTCTCCCTTTAAAACTGTGGGTTTTCTCTGGAAGTTTTTCCTTGTACGATGTGAGGGTCTTAGGACAGAGGGTGTCGTATTGTAATACTGATATTTTGTACAAACTGTGGAGTCCACTGAGACAAATGTAACATTTGTGATATTGGGCTATATAAATAAACATTGATTGATTGATTTATTTATTTAAAAAAAAAAAAAATACTTTTTTACATACCAAGTGTGATTTTATTGTATAGTGTGTTGGTAAAATATTTGTTGTTTTTACAAACCTACAGTGTGGTTTTATTGTATAGTACATTGGTAAAATGTTTGTTTTTACATGCCTATGGTGTGTTGGTAAAATGTTTGAAATAAATCTGCCCCAGTTGGAGTCAAATGTTACCTATGTTTCCGTTTTTTTTATTGTGCAAGTACACCTACACACACTGACCTACAGTGTGGTTTTATTGTATAGTGCGTTGGTACAGTTACATACACACACAGCTCAGAGTTCCCGTTAGCCGGTAATTACCGGACTACGACTGGTAAAATATGCTGAAGACCGGCAAATCTAAATCTCTCCGGTCAAAGTGTCCGTTCAAAATAATTTCTGCTTAGCGCAATACCACATCAGTTGCGCAACTTGCGCCACGTATGTGACAGACAAGAATAGTCAATTCTAATGTCTAACACTTAATGTGGAGAAAGAGATGTCCTGTATGGGTTGATTGTGCGTTGGTCTGTTGGTACTGCCTCGGGGTTCCGGTGGGCATGTAAACAAATGCATAATGCTGCGCTATACTTTGCGGCCTCACCCGGTTGCATAGCGACGCTTATTGTTTAGGTCTCAAACTACCTAAACTAGTTATAGATATGTTTAGTTTTACTGTCGGGTCACTCATTACTGATCCGCGAGCTGCATGATACTGACGGGCTGTCAAGAGAGGGGGAGAACGCTCCGTTTATTATTCCTGTGTTATTGTAAGTTACTGTTCACTTTTGAATAATGTAGTTAATCTACTATTATTAGTTTGTTTAATATCGAATCATATCAATTTGTTTTAAAGCACAATAAATCACAAAGAAGACCTTTGACCAGCACTTTTCTCATTTTGTCCGGAAGATTTCAACTTTAACGGACATGTTAACCGGCGAAAAAATATTCTAACGGGAACTCTGACACAGCTACACTTACACATACACACCTACACATACCCACACAGCTACACTTACACACCTACACATACCCACACACCTACACACACACACCTACACTGACACACACCTACACACACTCACACACAAAAAAAAAAAATGTCTTACTTTTTTTTTTTTTTTGTGGGTGGAATGAATAGTTTTGGGTCAATATATCATTAACATATCCAATTTTCTTCACGGTTAAATAAAAAAGGGGGACAATTCTGGTTCAAAGTAATTCGAACATTAGAACTGTTGGATACAAACAGAAGGAAGATAGCTCATTATGGGACTTCAAAGGTATTTTATTTTGAAACTGTACATCAGATTATCCTGATTCTCTCTGAGTGATTAGATGGGGTGTCCTGCTATCACCCTGAAGTGAAATAAGTCTTTGATACTGGATCATTTTTGTTTTATTCTTATCTAAAAATAGAGGGATGATAGCTCATATGAGACTTTAAAGGTCTTTTATTTTGAAACTCTACATCAGATTGTCCTGATTCTCTCTGAGTGACTAGATGAGGTGTCCTGCTATCACCCTGAAGTGAAATAAGTCTTTGATAATTTGACAGTTTTTTTATTTATTCTTGTATAAAAACAGAAGGACGATAGCCCATATATGAGATTTCAAAAGTATTTTATTTTGAAACTCTACATCAGATTGTCCTGATTTTCTCTGATTGACTAGATGGGGTCTCCTGCTATCACCCTGGAGTGAAATAAGTCTTTGATAATTTGACAGTTTTTTATTTATTCTTGTACAAAAACAGAAGGAAGTGAAATAAGTATTTTATTGAATTCGAATGACTCTTTGATTATGGACAGTTTCCATTAAATAATAATCAAAATATAGATGGACAATAGATCTAATTTGAGATTTTAAACAGCATACATTTTAAATTGTGCTTCAGAAAGTAATGTTATTTTAGGAGTGTTGTGAGATGGTGTCAACATCAATTGAAATTAGTCACGCAGTGGAAATGTCCGATATGTCTTCATAACTGTATACTGTAGTGCCAGGAAAAGGGAGTCGGAGGCGGTGTATTAAGAACAGAGTTCCAATCTTTATTAGCCATTAATAACAGAGAGGTTATCACATCAACTGCTCTGCTTGACGAGCTAGTAGGAATGGAAGCTAACGCTACAGGTGTTCCCACTAAAGGGTCCGTGTGGCAACACAATACGAGAGGTGAATTATGTCCAATAACGTGTAACCACACAAGCCCCCCCATAATTCACGTGTAAACAAAATCCATATGGCGGGGAGGAACATTCCGCCTGCCCCCACGAGACCTGCGCACAGGAGTCGGTACAGCGACCTCCGCCGTGCGACCCCTGAGAGAGGAGGGACCGGAACAACAGGTCCACACTCCCTGACAGGAATCAAAGCCGGGGGTCGGCCCCGTCTCGGCGACCGAGCCAGCACCACCGGCCAGTCCACGTCCAAGTGAGCAGCCTTCACCCGGTCAACCGAGACGTGCTCAGCCTTACCGCCCATGTCGACCACCAGGTGTTTTTCACCGTGTTTCAAAACCCGGAAAGGTCCATCGTAAGGGGGCTGCAGGGGGCCTCTGTGTGCGTCGTGACGAATGAAGACCTGCACAGCCGAGCGTAGCTCCGCGGGAACTTGAGACCCTGGCACACCGTGCTGAGTAGTCGGGACTGGAGCGAAAGCCTCCGCTGCGTCACACAGAAAAACTCGCTGGGCTGTGGCAGACCAGGGAGCTGATGCATTTGGGAGGAAATCCCCCAGAACTCTCAGCGGCTGATCGTAGACCATCTCCGCTGTAGAACACTGCAGATCTTCCTTAGGTGCGGTCCTCAGGCCCAGCATCACCCAGGGCAGCTTGTCGACCCAGTTACCATCCGTAAGGCCGGCCTTGAGGGCCGCCTTCATGGAGCGATGAAAGCGCTCGCAGAGGCCGTTAGCCTGAGGGTGGTAAGCGGTAGTCCTGTGCAGCTTAATCCCCAAACCGCCTGCCACAGCGTTCCAGAGCTCGGACGTGAACTGAGAGCCCCTGTCTGAGGAAATGTCTGACGGGGGGCCAAAACGACACACCCACGTTGCAATGAAGGCCCGGGCAACGTCTGCGGCTGATGTCGAAACGAGCGGAACCGCCTCCGGCCAACGGGTCATTCTGTCCACCATTGTGAGGAGGTAGGAAAACCCCTGAGAGGAAGGCAACGGACCAACCAGATCAATGTTGACGTGATCAAACCTTCTCTCAGGCACCAGGAAACGCTCCAACGGGGCCTTCCTGTGGCGGTGCACCTTAGCGCGTTTACTCCCTGGCCCAACTCCTCACGTCCCTTTTCAGTCCTTGCCAAACGAACTTCGCCGCTACCAAACGCACCGAAGGTTTAACGCCGGGGTGTGACAGGCCGTGCACAGCTTCGAACACAGGACGCCTCCAGCTGGCAGGGACGACAGGCCGCACCAGGCCCGTAGAGACGTCGCACAGGAAAGTAATGCCCGCGTCGCCGAACACCACGTCCTCCAAGCGCAGCCCCGCGCTCTCCACCTTCAGAGCCTGGACGCCAGGATCTGGGACCTGGTCCGCCGCCATGCGAGTATAGTCCAGGCCCAACTGGACGGCACCGATGACGACCCTGGAGAGGCAATCAGCAACCAGGTTCGACTTGCCAGCCACGTGCTTAATGTCCGTTGTGAACTCCGATATGTAGGACAGCTGCTGCTGCTGACGTGCCGACCAAGGCTCCGCCACTTTTGACATGGCGAAGGTGAGCGGCTTGTGGTCGACAAACGCCGTGAATTCACGGCCTTCCAGCATGAAACGGAAGTGCCTTTCAACGCTTCATACAGCGGCCGCATGATGTGTGCGGCCCGGGCGATGAAACGGTGGTAGAAAGTCACCATCCCCAGAAACTCACGGAGCGACCGGGCTGTGAGCGGGCAAGGAAAAGCCGCAACAGCCTCCACCTTCGCTGGCAGAGGTGTCGCACCGCCCTTGGTGATGCGGTGCCCCAGGAAATCGATGTCCGACATCCCGAACTGGCACTTTACAGGATTGATGATTAATCCGTGTTCGTTGAGCCGTGTGAAAAGGGCTCGGAGGTGGGAGAGGTGCTCCTGCATTGAAGCGCTGGCGACGAGTATGTCGTCGAGGTAGACAAACGGCAGGTCACGCAGCACCGAATCCATCAGGCGCTGGAATGTCTGAGCGGCATTCTTGAGTCCAAAAGGCATCCGCAGGAACTCAAAAAGTCCAAAAGGCGTTATCACTGCTGTCTTGGGAATGTCCAGGGGGTGCATGGGCACCTGGTGGTATCCATGCACCAGGTCCACCTTGGAAAACACCCCCGTACCGGCCAGATGCGCCGAAAAGTCCTGAATGTGCGGCACCGGATAGCGGTCAGGCGTAGTGGCGTCGTTGAGTCGGCGTTAATCCCCGCCCGGCGGAACCCGCCGTTCGGTTTGGGAACGACGTGCAGGGGGGAGGCCCACGGACTGTCGGAGCAGCGGACAATGCCCAGGCGCTCCATTGTTGCGAACTCCGCCCTCGCTACAGCCAGCTTAGAAGGGTTCAACCGCCGGGCCCTGGCGTAGACAGGAGGCCCCCCGGTAGTGACGTGGTGTTCCACGCCATGCTTAGTGGTAAGAGCAGAGAAGGTGGGTAGCGACAGGTCTGGAAACTCGGCCAACAGTCTGAGAAATGTGTCTGCCCCTGATAGCGAGCCTCACAGCCCGTCGTACGCTGCGCTGCCAAGTGTGCACACGAGGGAAGAAAACGTTAAGGCATCAACCAAACGTCCATGAGCACACAAAAAATCCGCTCCGAGGAGGGGGAAAGAAATGTCGGCTGTCACGAAATCCCAGCTGAAACGCTGTCCTCCGATGCACAGACACATAGGCCTCACGCCGTACGTGCGAATGGGACCGCCGTTAGCTGTCGTCAATCGCGGTCCGTGCCCCCCACGGGCGACGTCTTCACTCGACGCTGGAACTACGCTCCGTTGAGCGCCCGTGTCACACAGAAACAGGCTCCCCAAAACACTGTCGCTGACGAAGAGGAGCCTGCACGTGCCGCCGACGCTCAGAGCCACTACTGAGCCCCGGCCCTTCCGTTTCCCGGGGGTTTGTAGCTGCACGGAGCGATGCATCTCTTCACCCTTGTCCCGAAACGTGCGTGGTAAACGCACTCTCCGGCGTCTCCACGCCGGAGAGTGCGCTGAGCGCTGAGCGTCGCGGCTAACGTCTCTGCACCGGGTTGTTGTGTAGCCAGGAAAAAACAATCCGCTTCCTCAGCCAAAGCATGGGGCTCCGTGACTGGCGTGTTAGCCAGCGCCGGCTAGGCCTTGAATGTCAAGTATCTGGCGGGCCCTCTCCTTAGCAGATAAGCTAAATGTCTTAAGGAGAAGGGCCTTAATCGCCTCATATTTGCCGTGATGTGGGGGGGCTGCGATGAATCCCACCAACCTGGACGACGCAGAGCTGCCCAGCGCTGCTACCACATGGTAGTATTTCAGGTCCCCGTCACGGACCTGTCGGCAGGCGAAGTGTGCCTCCACATGTGCGAACCATGCCTCCGTGGCGTGCTCTGTGGGAATTGATGTAAGTATTATACAGAAAGTTTGATACAGCGTATTTCTGGTATATTCATTTTTAATGTCATCTAATATATGTGTATTAAAACTTGGATGGACAAGTCAATTTTTTCCTCTTAAATATAGAGAGGTTTTTATATTGATGTTCCTATAATAAAGTCCCATTTTTAGTAGAAGTACATTTAGCGCAAATGGTCTTTTCTTCCACTTGACTTGTTAATAATAAGGAGGTGGTTTTTTGGAGTAGGTAATGATACAGGACAATCTGTGATCTCTGCTTTAAGTAAAATAATTAACCATTGATAAGTGTTTCAGAGAGTCATTTTGGGCTTTCAAGGGCAGAACTCAGTAGATTGTCTGTAAGAGTTTTCTGTATAATCTGGAAGCTTAACTTCATGAGAGAAATGTATGTGCGTTCATTTCAAGACTCCTAAAGAGCAGGAGACGAGTGGGTCACACACAATTAGAGAGACAATGGTCCTTCTGATTCTGGGTGAGCTGACTTCGGAGTGGAAGGGAAGTTCAGAGATGGCCTTAGGGTATAGGAACAGTTAAGCTTTGTTGGTTAGCTGGTCCTGAGGAGGTCATGAGATGATGACTGGTAAACCCCAACAAGTATGGCTTCCATAAAGGAAAACATGTGACATTGGTGTGGTAAGCTGGAGGATAAGAGGTGTGTGCGTCAAACATGCATAGGGAGGATGTGTGTGTTTATTGTAGTAGCTAGGTATAATTACTGCTCAAACTATGTGTTTGTGTTTTATTGATTTCTATCTGTTTTTTATGTTATAAGTACTAAATTGCCACCACATTTTGGAATAATTGGTTTAAACAGATGTGTGGGTTAAAGATGTTTTAGGGGGAATGTGTGTGCGTTCTGTTAAAGAGTCTGTGAAATTATATGACTCTAAAGCATGACTGTGGGACTGCCTAAGGGTAGACACACACACACACACACACACACACACACACAGGCAAACCGGCCAAAACTCCTCCCCGGTTATGTGTATAAATACTGTAACATTCTTATGCTCAATGCTCTCTTCCTGACTGGCTGTCGTGGTACGCATATCACCCGGTGGTAGGAATTGAGCCCGGAGTACTGTTGCAGAGTGCTCTGTATGGTGTATTGTGTCGTGTTTACCATTAAAGCACATTATTGTTTAACACTTATCCTGGCTGTTTTGAGTTTTCCTTCTTTTAAAACAAACTCCTATAGGATCGCCTCGGAGCAGAGATATCTCCTCCAACAGCTCCCAGAATTCCGGCAGCTTTACGAACACATCGCGTTCAGCCATGCTCGTTAATTTCCTGGAAACTTTCTCGGAAAAGTCAAGGTCACCAGTGTAGTGCCAGGAAAAGGGAGTCGGCGGCGGTGTATTAAGAACAGAGTTCCAATCTTTATTAGCCATTAATAACAGAGAGGTTATCACATCAACTGCTCTGCTTCACGAGCTAGTAGGAATGGAAGCTAACGCTACAGGTGTTCCCACTAAAGGGTCCGTGTGGCAACACAATACGAGAGGTGAATTATGTCCAATAACGTGTCACCACAATACTTACATTTTACATTCACTACCAGTTATAATGTGGTAGTTATACGTAGTTTGGTTTAAATTCTTATTGATCACATTATATAGTACATATTTCTTAATTTAAGCTCCAGTATATATGAATATGTTTTGTGTGTTTTTTAGGTATATTTGTTATTGACCGAGTAAACGCTTTTATTTTGAAGGCAGTTTTTACAGGCCTCTACCGTAATGCATAGGATATTGGCGCACTGCAATACAACGTGCAGGCTGGCTTTACTGTGTTTTCCGAAGTGGGGGCTGGCTCGACCACAGTCTGTTTACCCAGTGTTTCCTGACATTAAACGTTTTATTTCACCGTGCTATGTGTTTTTAACGTATATATTAAAAAACGGGGACATTTCCGGGGACAGTTTCAACCGGGGACAGGGCAATACAAACGGGGACTGTCCCCGGAAAACGGGGACGTCTGGTCACCCTATGCTAGAGAGATTTCTACCGGATATCTCAGCTAACCTCTCTGAAGAACCAGCACCTTACCGTGGTAGAGAGGTTTGTGTGCCCTGATGAACCTGGGGGCTGTGTTGTCTGGAACCTTGTGTTCCTGGTAGGGTCTCCCATGGCAAATTGGTCTCAGGCAAGGGGCCAGACTAAGATTGGTTCAAAAAGACCTCATGAAAGACGACACAAGAAGTGAGGATACCCGGCCCGGAGGAAGCCCGGGGTCCCTTTCTGGAGCCAGGCCCAGAAGGAGGACTCGTCGGCGAGCGTCTGGTGGCCGGGCTTGCCACGGAGCCCGGCCGGGCCCAGCCCGAAAAGGCAACGTGGGCAACACCTCCGCTTCTCCGTCCCGCGGGCCCACCACCTACGGGAAACAGCGATGGGGTCGGGTGCACTGCCAGAAGGGTGGCAGTGAAAGCGGAGGGTCTCGACGGACCAGACCCGGTCGACAGAAGCTGGCTTTGGGGACGTGGAACGTCACCTCTCTGGGGGGGAAGGAGTCGGAGCTTGTGCGGGAGGTGGAGCGGTACCAGTTGGATCTGGTTGGGCTCACCTCTACGCACAGCGTCGGCTCTGGAACCTTACTTCTGGATAGGGGTTGGACTCTATTCTTCTCCGGAGTTGCTCAAGGTGTGAGGCGCCGGGCGGGTGTGGGGATACTCACAAGTCCCCGGTTGGGTGCTTCGTTGTTGGAGTCTACCCCAGTGGACGAGAGGGTTGCCTCCCTACGCCTGCGGGTTATGGGGGGGAAAACTCTGACTGTTGTTTGTGCTTATGCACCCAACAGCAGTTCAGAGTATACGGCCTTCTTGGAGACCCTGGAAAGAGTCCTGTATGGGGTTCCTGAAGGGGACTCTTTAATCTTGCTGGGAGACTTCAACGCACATGTGGGCAATGATGGAGACACTTGGAGGGGCGTGATTGGGAGGAACGGCCCCCCTGATCTGAACGGGAGTGGTGGTTTGTTACTGGACTTCTGTGCTAGTCATGGATTGGCCATAACAAACACCATGTTCGAACATAGGGATGCTCTTAAGTGTACGTGGTACCAGAGCACCCTAGGCAGAAGGTCCATGATCGATTTCGTTATCGTATCATCGGACCTGAGGCCGTATGTTTTGGACACTCGGGTAAAGAGAGGGGCGGAGTTGTCAACTGATCACCATCTGGTGGTGAGTTGGGTCGAGTGGCAGGGGAAGCCTCTGGATAGACCTGGTAAGCCCAAACGTGTAGTTCGGGTGAACTGGGAACGTCTGGGGATAACAGGGATTTGTTATCCCGGGGGACTCCCGAGGCAGTTGCAAGGTACCGACAGGCCCGAAGGGCAGCAGCCTCGGCCGTGGCCGAGGCAAAGCAGCGGGTGTGGGAGAAGTTCGGAGAGGACATGGAAAAGGACTTTCGGGCGGCACCAAAGTTGTTCTGGAAAACTGTCCGACACCTCAGGAGGGGGAAGCAGGGAACCATCCAAGCTGTGTACAGTAAGGATGGGACGTTGTTGACCTCAACTGATGGAGTGTTAGGGCGTTGGAAGGAGCACTTTGAGGAACTCCTGAACCCGACAACTCCGTCCTCTATGTTAGAGTCAGAGCTGGAGTATGACGGGAGATCAACACCAATCTCCCGGGGGGAGGTTACTGTGGTTGTTAAACAACTCCATAGTGGCAAAGCCCCGGGGGTGGATGAGATCCGCCCAGAAATGCTGAAGGCTCTGGGTGTTGAGGGACTGTCTTGGTTGACACGTCTCATCAACATTGCGTGGAAGTCGGAAACGGTACCGAAGGAGTGGAAGACCGGGGTGGTGGTTCCCCTTTTTAAAAAGGGGGACCAGAGGGTTTGTGCCAATTACAGAGGCATCACACTACTCAGCCTCCCCGGGAAAGTTTACTCTAAGGTACTCCAAAGGAGGGTCAGGCCGATTGTCGAACCTCAGATTGAGGAGGAACAATGCGGATTCCGTCCTGGTCGTGGAACGACGGATCAGCTTTTTACTCTCGCAAGGATCCTGGAGGGGGCTTGGGAGTACGCTTATCCGGTCTACATGTGTTTTGTGGACTTGGAGAAGGCGTATGACCGGGTTCCCAGGGAGTTACTGTGGGAGGTGCTGCGGGAGTATGGGGTGAGGGGGTCTCTACTCAGGGCCATCCAATCTCTGTACTCCCAAAGCGAGAGCTGTGTCCGGGTCCTCGGCAGTAAGTCGGACCCATTTCCGGTGAGGGTTGGCCTCCGCCAGGGCTGCGCTTTGTCACCAATCCTGTTTGTAATATACATGGATCGGATTTCGAGGCGTAGTCATGGGGGGGGGGTCTGCAGTTCGGTGGGCTAAGGATTGCACCACTGCTTTTTGCAGATGATGTGGTTCTGATGACTTCATCGGTCTGCGACCTTCAGCACTCACTGGATCGGTTCGCAACCGAGTGTGAAGCGGCTGGGATGAGGATCAGCACCTCCAAATCTGAGGCCATGGTTCTCAGCAGGAAACCGATGGATTGTCCACTCCAAGTAGGGAATGAGTCCTTACCCCAAGTGAAGGAGTTCAAGTATCTCGGGGTTTTGTTCTCGAGTGAGGGAACAATGGAATGTGAGATGGGCCGGAGAATCGGAGCAGCGGGAGCGGTACTGCAGTCGCTTTACCGCACCGTTGTGATGAAAAGGGAGCTGAGCCAGAAGGCAAAGCTCTCTGTCTACCGGGCCATTTTCGTTCCTACCCTCACCTATGGTCATGAAGGATGGGTCATGACCGAAAGAACGAGATCGCGGATACAAGCGGCCGAGATGGGTTTTCTCCGCAGGGTGGCTGGTGTCTCCCTTAGGGATAAGGTGAGAAGTTCGGTCATCCGGGAGGGACTCGGAGTTGAGCCGCTCCTCCTTCGCGTCGAAAGGAGCCAGTTGAGGTGGTTCGGGCACCTAGTTAGGATGCCACCTGGGCGCCTCCCTAGGGAGGTGTTCCAGGCACGTCCAGCTGGGAAGAGACCAAGGGGTAGACCTAGGACCAGGTGGAGGGATTATATCTCTTCGCTGGCCTGGGAGCGCCTTGGGAACCCCCAGTCAGAGCTGGTTGATGTCGCCAGGGAAAAGGAAGTTTGGGGCTCTCTGCTGGAACTGCTACCACCGCGACCCGACCACGGATAAGCGGAAGAAGATGGATGGATGGATGGATCTCAGCTAAACGCTGCACTGATAAAATGCCATGTTATGCTCCTAACCACTTCAAGCTTTATTTCTGAAACAGTATGGAGCTCAAACCATTCTCTCTCGCAGGGTTTACCACAAGGACATTACGTTACACTGTGACCCGCTCTATCGAAATTAGTCGCAACGGCTCATTTAAAAATAAACGTGGATTTGAGTGAAAAAATTTTTTTTCGGGGTTCGGTTGTTTTGTTTGATTCAAATAAACAAAGTCTTGGCTTTCAGAATATGAAACTTTTATTTCCAAAATCCCACGATAAATACATTTTTGAAACTTGTAAAGGGAAGATGACAGGCACCTAAGAAAAAACCGACCCGCCCTCTTCGGCACTGATGGAATCCACCCCAGCAGGCTTGGTAGCCGCATGCTAGCGGCTAACATGCATCACGCTGTTCAGACCTCTCCGTGACTTTTCCAGCGCCACGTTGACACACCCCCCTCTCCGGCGGTGTCATACAAGGGCACTGTTTCCTCGCCTGCCGTCTCGCTCTCTGGCGCCACCCAACGACCAGAGGCTTCTATACCAGTGTAGCATTCCATTAGTGTTGTGGCCTGCTTACACAGGCTGGCGACTCGGACTGAGAACAGAGGATCGAAGGGCATCCGTCTGAATGTATGTAATGTATCAGATTGTGTAGTGATTCCACATGCTCCACGGTCTGTCGTTAACAGTCAGAGTGGTGGTATGTCAAACACACTCAAACTGGCTTTATTAAATGTCAGGTCTTTAGCAGGTAAATCATTTTTAATCAATGATTTTATCACCAAGCACAACCTGGATTTTATGTTTTTAACTGACACTTGGTTAGACCAAAACAACAGCACAGCTGTTCTTATAGAATCAACTCCTTCCAACTGTAATTATATGAGTCAGGCAAGACTACATAAGAAAGGGGGTGGAGTAACTATTTTGTTTAATGACTTATTTCAATGCAAGCAGACTATGTTTGGAAACTTTGCTTCTTTTGAATATGTGGCCCTTCGGTTGAAATTCTCCTCTAGATCTCTTTTCCTAAACATCTACAGACCACCCAAATACTGTGCAAGCTTTTTTGATGATTTTACCGAGTTGTTGTCTATAGTTTGTATTTGACTTTGACCGTTTAATCATTGTTGGCGATTTTAATATCCATGTTGACAACCCTGAGGACAGAGGGGCTAAAGAACTGTTTTGTGTTATTGACAATTTTGGACTGACTCAGCATGTCAAGGGTCCGACGCACAATAAGGGGCACACCCTGGACTTAATTGTATCAAAGGGTCTGAACATCTCTAAGCTTGTGGTGACTGATGTTGCACTCTCCGACCATTCATGTGTTTTTTTTGAGAGCTCTATTACCGTCCATACAACTGTTAAGAAAGAGGTAACCACTAAACGTCACTTAATTGAAAATGCAGAAGAAATGTTTGCTCAGATTTGTACTCCCTCAATTGTCCATGCTAACTTCTCAGTAAATGAGCTAGTTGATCATTTTAATTCTAAAATAACAAATGTCATGGATACCATTGCTCCCATTAAAACAAAGGAAGTATCTGGCAAGAAAATATCTCCATGGAGAAAAGCCATGACTGTGAGAACAGCAAAAACTGAGTGCAGAAAAGCTGAACGCAGGTGGAGAAAAACAAATCTCCAGGTTCACTTGGAAATATATAAAGACAAACTCGGTTTCTATAATCAGGAAATAAAAAAGGCACGACAGTCTTTCTTCTCTGACACCATTAGCAAAAATAAAACAACTCACGTGCCTTGTTTGCTACCGTCAACAGACTAACAAAGCCTCCAGTGTCGATAGCCTCAGAATTTCTATCCACCAGGGCCTGCAATGATTTTGCCTCCTTCTTCACTGACAAAATCATGCAAATTAGACAGGCAGTCAGTGCCTCTGCATCAAGTACAGCAAATGTACTGTCCCTGTGTTCACCTAAAGCCAATTCAGACACCATGTTACAATTCCGACTGATAAATGCTAAAGACCTGGAAGACATTATCCAACATCTGAAATCCTCCTCCTGTAGCCTCGACATCATTCCGACAGGATTTTTCAAAACTGTTTTTCATTGCTTGGCCTCAGATATACTACACATAGTAAACAAGTCTCTTCAATCAGGTGTATTTCCACAGGCCCTGAAAACTGCAATAATTAAACCGCTCCTAAAAAAGCATAACCTAGACGCAACCATAATGAATAACTACAGCCCAATATCAAACCTTCCATTTTTAAGCAAATTGATTGAAAAGGCAGTTTTTCAACAGTTGAGTAATTTCATGTTTTTAACTGACGGTTTTGATGTGTTTCAGTCTGGCTTTCGATCTAACCACAGCACTGAGACATCACTTGTTAAGGTCTTAAATGACATCCATTTGAACACAACCGACAGTGGCAGAATATCAGTGTTAGTATTATTAGATCTCAGCGCTGCCTTTGATACTGTTGATCACAACATATTGTTAGACCGTCTTGAAAACTGGGTGGGAGTTTCAGCTACAGCTCTAAACTGGTTTAGCTCCTACTTGAAGGACAGAACAAACTGTGTCTCAATAGGCAATTACAAATCAACCCTGATAAATATGTCATGTGGGGTTCCTCAAGGCTCCATCTTAGGACCTTTGCTTTTTAATATTTATATGCCACCTCTGGCTGAAATTATTAAAAAGAGCGATCTAAGCTATCACATCTATGCGGACGACACCCAGATTTATTTTTAAATTACACCAGGAGACTTCTCTCTGATTAGAACATTGAGCAAGTGCATTGAGCACATCACTGACTGGATGACTCAGAACTTTCTCCAATTAAACAAACAAAAAACTGAGATCATTGTTTTTGGAGCAAAGAAGGACCGATTAAAAGTAATCGCAGAGCTTCAGTCGGCAGACTACAAAGTAACTCACAAAGCAAGAAATCTGGGTTTATTGATGGACTCAGACCTGAATTTTAACAGTCACATTACAACAGTTATTAGGTCTGCATACTATCACCTGAAGAATATATCAATGATTAAAAAACTAATGTCACAACAGGATTTAGAAAAACTTGTCCATGCTTTTATTTTCAGTAGACTCGACTACTGCAATAGTGTATTCAGAGGGCTCAATAAAAAATCTATCAGAAAGCTGCAGCTGATTCAGAACGCTGCTGCTCGAGTCCTCACTGACACTAGAAAAGTGGATCACATCACTCCGGTTCTGAGATCATTACACTGGCTTCCAGTCTGCCAAATAATTGATTTTAAAATACTACTGCTAGTTTTTAAATCACTAAATGGCTTAGGACCGAGGTACTGTATATAGACAACCTACTCCATCACTATGAAGCATCCAGGAGTCTCAGGTCTTCTGGGTCGGGTCTGCTCTCTGTTCCGAGAATAACCACTAAACATGGAAAAGCAGCTTTTAGTTATTATGCCCCAACAATTTGGAACAAACTGCCTAAATCATGCACGTCCGACCACCGAAACACTTCCTATTTTTAAATCCTGACTAAAAACGAGAGGGTTAGGGTTTTGTTTTCTGACACTTTGTGAATTCCCTGACACACCGGGGACACATATTTATGTATAAAAGACGTAAAAAAGTGCATATTTCATAATAGGTCCCATTTAACAAATTAGACGGATAAAACACTGTAGCGGCTTAATCACAAAGAAATAAAACTGAATGATTTGATATAACCGCCACTGAGGCCCCAGATAGTGAATCTTATGCAGGGAATGATCAAATGTCCAGACAGAAAATATGTGGCTTTTCGTGATGTTGAGATCTTCATAGTATGTTGAATACTTAAAACGAAAGTTAATTATAATCAAGTATAATCAATTATATTCTTGAATAACTCACAATGAAAACGTTTCATATGTTATGTTTTTCTATATTTACAGTATAAACCAAGTGGTTTGTTAAGTTGAGTGTATTGTGGCCTATAATGATTTATGGGTGTCACTGATAAGGGAGAAGGCAGTTTCTTCCCTCTCCTCTCACAGCAGTACACAGGGAGTGGGGCTCCGGACTTAAGGAGAAACACACTGAGTCCCCAAAAATGTGGTTATGTCATAGCCGAGAATAATATTTTGCAAGTCCTGCAGGGGTCATGTCCTTTTTACACAAACATGGGAAGGTGTGTCTTATGCCATAGCCTATAGAATATGTCTGGTCATGTCCAGTCCTGTACATCAGAGGCCATGCGCAGTTTCCACAATATGGGTGTGTGGAGGAGGGTTTTTCTATTCTGTTTTCGAGCATAAAGACACTGGCAGATGGGGAGGAACTGTCTTTTTGGAGAGAGCGAGAGAGGGGGGGGGTTCCCCTGGTATGCTCTCTCTCGGTAAGCTCTGTCCCTCAGAGCTGGGTTAATAGCTCTCGGTAAGGTTCTCTCAGACTTGGTAAATATCTCAAATTTCTTGGTTGAATGCTGAGTGAATTACTTTGTTGAATGAGTGGAATGAATTGAAGTGTGTTTGTGAGTATTAGTAACCGCCACCTGTGAGGATCTTCCTCCGAATACCTGCGGGAGATAGGTATGTGCTTGTGGATGTTAGTACCCGCCATCTGTGTCGGATAGGAGTGTGTTTGTGAGTATTAGTAACCGCCACCTGTGAGGATCTTCCTCCGAATACCTGCGGGAGATAGGTTTGTGTTTGTGGATGTTAGTACCCGCCATCTGTATCGGATAGGAGTGTGTTTGTGAGTTATTAGTAACCGCTACCTGTGAGGATCTTCATCTGAATACATACATGGGAGATATGTATGGTGTATGTAGGTATGTGTTTGTGGATGTTAGTACCCACCATATGTGTCTGAAAAAGGTATGGAATTGATGTGAATTGATTTGGTGAATGAAAAGTTGAATGTGCTTTTTATTATCACCGGTCTTTTTATGAGGAAATTCCTCTAAATTCTATCGGGAGATTTTAAATGTCACAACTGAACTGGGCAGTTGAAGTTAAACATGATGGTAATAAATGTAAAACTGTGAATTAAAGTTTCATATTAGAACATGATCACAGCATGATAGGTTTAGTATGATTATAATGTTGTAAAGAGAGAAGGTAAAAACCCTGTATTAGTTTGGACCGATTTTTCTTCAAATAAACTGATCCCACCTTTTGGATTGGGATAACCTAAAAAGGTGCACCTGCTTCAAAAGGTAAGATTGCACCCTGCCACACTCACACTTAGGTAGGGCCACACCTCATTTACTGATATAAAAATCCTTCGGGATCGCTTAAACAGATTTAAGAGAGTTGTCTGAATTGAAACAGCAGTTAATTGAACCTGGTTCTTCAGGGAGTTAATAGAGGTGAGATCTTGCTGACGTTGGTGGATCTGAGCCAACCAGTAAACTTACATAGACTCAATAACTTTGGTTAGGTTAATAAGTAGGTCTGAGTAATTTCCCGGAATAAATTATCAGCCCTCACCAACTCTTACAGTGATTAAAAATCATACGCTAATCTCATCTCCACCTGTCTCCAATAAATACCAAATCACCCGTGCCTATAAATGCCTAATCAAACAGGGCATCTGTGCAAAGGTGATTTTTGTAGAATGCTGAACCAATTAATTATTCCAGGAGACCAGTTTTACCTGAGGTTGATCTGAATAAACATCTACATTCAATGTCTCAAACAAAGTATATTTAATCAGGGTCTGAACATATGCACGCTTTCCCACAGTCTGTCTCCGGCTCTGCCACTCTTCACACACATCCAGGCTTTTCCATGTGATGGCTTTGGACTTCCTTCTTGAATGTGTTTATACTAAGAGGTTTTATCAATTTAATGACTGCTTTATTGTCAAAATGTTTACAATTTACAATTTACAAGCTGTTCAGATGCCTCATAAGGGCTGTGCGCGTGTCTTGCCCACCAGCCTCGGCAATGGCTGGCGCTGGCCCATCAAGCTGGGTTGCCGGTAAGGCAGTCCATTCCTCCCTGTACTCATCATCATTACTCTCACAATGGTTATGTAATATGCAACATGCTGCCACCTGGATTTTGATCTTGTCAATCTTGCAGTCGTTTCTTTTCATCAAGCACCGCCACCTGCTCTTCAGTCTGCCAAAAGCGTTCTCCGCCACCACTTGTGCTCGGCTTGTTTTGTAATTGTACGCAAGTTGCTGGTGTGTGAGCCTTCCATGGAAAGGTTGCATCAGCCTTCTTTGCAGGGTGTAGGCTGAGTCACCAAGGATATAGTAACCCACATCATGTCCACCAATATTCCTTGTTACATGAGGAAGTAGACCACCCTTATCCACAAAACTAGACAGTGATGACATGCCTAACACTCGGCTATCATGCATGCTATCTGGTAAGCCAACAAAAACACTCCAAAAGAGGCCCCTACCATCCACAACACCCTGCAGGACGAGTGAGTGCCAGCCTTTGCGGTTGAAATACTCGTTGTGGTATTCCTCTGGTCTCAGAATGGGGATGTGTGATCCATCTACTGCACCTACACACTGTGGCACACCCCATCTGCGCTCAAAAAATAACGCCATCTTCTCTAACTTCTCAGCGTTCAGCCATGGCATGAACTCAGGAAGGAATAGGCTCACAACAGAGGAGCAGAACTCGTGCACACAGTAACACACCGTAGATCTGCCGACACCAAACAAATGAGAGATGGTCCTGTACTCAGAGTTGGTCGCAAGTTTCCACAGTGCTATGGCGATTTTTTTAGGCACAGGGACACACTCCCGGAAGTTGGTGTCGCTTCTCCCCAACGTTGCTTCCAGGCTACTACAGAGGTATTGGAAAGAGTGTTTGGACATTTGGAAATCTTTGATCCACTGCACATCGGTGTACGTTGGCACCACCTTCTCCCACCAGGCCGATGTTCTATTGTTCACCCAGAGAGAGCGCGGGACACGACGCGTTCCGTAGTATTTGCATATCTGGAACACATACAAGGGCACAAATTAGCTCTACATAACTCCTCAAATCCTACATTAGATAGTATTAATAATTGTGATTTACTGAACTTACCATTGCTGTTCTTAGGGCGTGAAAACGCTCATCGTCATCAGCCATCCTACCGGTGAGACATGGTCATACTGCGTGCATTTCGTCGTCCAATCCTTTTCTTAAGGCTTTTTAACCGCCTTTGACGCTGAACCAGCTTTGCGATTATAGCATTCGACGGGTGGCGGCTCCGGATTTATGTCGAAGGCCTAGTTGGCTCAGGCTGAGGCTCAGGCTGCAATAACTCAGTTACAAAGCTGTATAACATGAGCACTAACAGCACAACTTCAGTTGACTCCATCTCCATCATGTCTGAGGTCGGAAGGTAAACAGACGCCTAATGTACGCTGCTAATGTACAGGTGGGCGTGGCAGTACACGGCACGCGGGAAGTTTTTCTTCTTCTTCTTCTCTAGATTTTTTAGCGGATTGCAAACAACTTTAAGATGCATACCACCAACTGTAGTCGCCGTGAAGTGGTTTGTGGCCTGCCAGTAAGCCCAAAGCAGAAGAAGACAAAGTGACGTCAGCGGCTCATTTGCGTAATCTTCCCTCAGGGAACTTATTCCGGTGTGAACGCGATTTGTACTTAGTGCCCTGGGGTACTAAGTGCCGAGGCACTAAGTTCCAGCACTAAGTACGGCAAAGTACTTGGTGTGAACGCGGCTATTTTGGCCAGGGGTTTAGAGCTATTTGTTTAAGCACCGGATTTGCAAAACAGAAGAGTCTGTAAACCAGTCTGCTTTGATCTATGAATTCCTGTCCGTGACTCTCACAGTATCTGCTGCCCACAGCTGTTTTATAGAAGGAAAACCTCCTTCACTTTATGAACTCTCTGCGGCACCAGTGGCCTGTACTACGAAGCAGGATTTGCTATTTACTATTCATTCCTGAAGTATGACGCTGCGCTGTCAGCACGCTAACCCCGTCCCTTTCACGTGAACGCGCTCTCAGCCTCAGAAACCCTGGTTGATTTACTGAGTTGATAACCAGCTTCGTAGGACCGCTTAGCGAGATCGTGTTTGTTAGGGTTAGTTAAGCCGGGTAAATCAAACATATTCAGGGTCTGTTGAACTGGCTTTGTCGTACAGGGCACTGTTGGCAGTAATGTGTAACTCAGCAGAATCTGAGAAGAGCAGCAGCAGCTGCAAAGAGCTGTGCCTTTTACTGTTTACTTCACTGTGTTTCCCTTCATTAGAACAGCTGAATAGAGATCGACGCTGCTACGTTCAACCACACACACCTCTACACACATCGAACTACCAGAGTATTCCCCCTATTGCATGTTTTATGAAGGAGATGTCCGTCCGGTCACCAGGGCGCATGATGTGCGTGTGTTTGTGCTCAGCTCCCTGTGTGTGTGTGTTCGGTGTGTTTGTGTGTCCCCGACACCACCGGCATTTGTTTTCAAATGACCACGAACAGTCATTTACACAAATCTGGTTCTCCATTATGTGTATTCCAAGCAGTGTTGGGACTTACGCGTTACAAACTAACACGTTACTGTAACGCAAGTTTTGCGGAAACTAATAACGCTACTAGTTACCTTACAGTATGTGATCCAACTGAACCGAATCTCCCTGCGGATGTAACTTAGGCCCATTCCCAAAGCGCCCCCTACACCCTAACCCTACACCCTACCCCTCCGTTTTGGCGTTCACGCAGAGGGTCACCATATTGAGGGCTGTTCCAAACCAACGAGTGTGGAGCGGTGTGGAGGGGGAGTGGGCTATCAAGCCCTCAAACAGCGAGTCTACATCGGTGCTGACTTGAGACCGGTCTCTACCTGACCGGTCTCCTCGCTGTGTGTGTCCGTCAGGAAACACGCTGTTAACAAGTAGTTCCAGCAAACATCCACTGATAAACTGCAATGTTAACAAACTCATGATAACCTCATATGTTTTAACTTAGGATCATACCTGTGTTTAGTCTAGAAAAAGGTAAATGTGTGCATTTTATTATAAAGCTGTGTATATTTACAGACTGTTGTAAAAACTAAGAAGCTTATAAACATCAGGTTTAAAACTAAAAGAGCTTTACAAAAAAGTAACACAATGAAAGATGTTTGGAGTTTTATTTGAGTTATTAATTTACATTTTTGTCTAAGAGATGCTGATTTGAAACTGTTGGTACATACAGTTACGGCATTTCCTGTTGCTGCCGGAGAGAGGGGAGGCCGTCCCAAAGCTTGCTGCTGTATTTATACCCTCCATCTGACAGGAGGGAGCCTCGTTGAGCTGCCTACAGATGAAGTTCACTCCGTGACGGAGGGGTAGGGTCGAGGGAGTGGTTTGGGATTGGGCCTTACAGGCGAATACAGTGATGTCCTCTCACAGTACCATGGAAAAGTGAAAGTGACCAGAGAGGAGTGATGATTGGTTAACGTGGGGTAACATTTCAGGGTAAGCCAATCAGAGACAGAGTTGGGCGGGTCTTGCCTTATGGGGAAAATACACAGACACACAAACACTTGCTAAATTATAAGGCTGAAAGCACCTCTTCTTAAATTTATCCACCATTATTGATTTTGTTTATGCTAAATGGCCAGATTTGAGGTAAATTATTTCACTGTTAATAATAATAATTGCTACAATGGGGGAGTTGTCTTTTCTCTTACTGTGCCACAGAACAACACAAAAACTTGTATTTTTATTGTTATTATTTTTAAAGTAAAGTAACTTGTTACTTTTATAATTTAGTAACTAATAAAGTAACTAGTTACTAGTTACTTTGTAAAAGTAACTTTCCCAACACTGATTCCAAGTGAAAGAAATGTGTTTAATCTTAATCTCGATGTAGTGCTATAGTCCTGCCAGAGTGCACCGGAACGAACGACACTATCATAAACAAATGCCCACAAACACACACACGCCCTGGCGACCGGACATATTCTTCATAAAACTAATAATATGGCGTAATAATCGGGCAGTTCGATGTGTTTTACCATAAGAAAGTATCTTGTGCGCACGAGAAAGTATTTTGTGCGCACAAATTAATAAAGCGTGGCCTCGTTTTATTTAAATTGAGGCCACGAATTACATCTCATGCGCACAAGTTAATAAAGCGTGGCCTCGTTTTATTTATTTTTCTCTCTATGAACCCTCCAGGGCTCCATACAAAATAACCATTTTTAAATGTAGGATTGTCTTTCTGATAAAGCAACTAATTTAAACAATAAAGATTATGATGATTAATCTTATTCTACTTACGCCTGCACCTCGCCCTTAGGATACAGTATATGTTATCATGATGGGCTCTAATTGTGTTAGACCAGTGGTTCTCAACTGGTGGGTCGCGGACCCGTTTCAAGTGGGTCACAGATGTGTGAGTGAAGAAAAAAAAAATTAGAAAAAGAAAAAAAAAAAAATATTTTTTTTTTTTTTTTTTTGGGGGGGAAAAAGTCAAACTTTTATTTTGAAGGCCCGATTTTCTAACGCTGTGCATGCAGAGTAGGCGTTGGACAGGAAGTACCGGAGACCATGAACGGTTTTGAAAACTTTCAATAAAACATCTTTGCTGATGTTTTTCCGAGTCTTCTGGCCTTTGATCAGAATCAAGATTGTTGCCGGAAGTCCCCACGGAGAATAACTTAGCGGTAGAACTCTTCTTTATACATCCATGGGTACAACTTCAGATAAAAATGAACACATAATGAAATATGACCCCCAGTTTGATGATTGACAGGTCACAGAACAATGGGGGCTATCTACCCTAACCCACAATTTAAAGTAATTCACACAGACTCTCTCCTCTTTGCTCTTCTCTCTGTTCTGAGCAGCAGGCTGCTCAGAACAGAGTGAAAGACAAACAATGGCATAAAATATTATTAATATGTCAGGCAGTAATAGATTTATTTATTTTCTTCTCAGAGTGGACCAGAATGGGTAGTTTATATGTTAGTATTTCAAAAAATCTCCTGGGGGAGAATCCCCCAGACCCCCCTTCTGGGGTTGGGTTTTCAGCATGTGGGCCTTTTTATGTTATGCAATTCAGCTTTGATTCCATCATCTCATTAAACCTTATTTAAAAGCATACTTTAGTTCTGTGAAGGGATATAAGGGATATATACATTATACTTCACTTTAATTAATATTGTATGCTGAAAAGAGTATATTTTACTGTACGATTTTTTGTTGAATAGATTTGAGTGGTTAAAAATTTCGGGTCGCGATCTATTGACTAAGGAAAAAGTGGGTCCCGAGGCCTGACCAGTTGAGAACCACTGTGTTAGACTGTTCACATCATCTTGTGCCCAATTCAATTAATATTGTTAAATACATTTTAAAAAAGTCTCAGACATCTGCCTGCATCACTTTGAGTCTCATTCATCGGGAGTAACCGTGTCACTGTTTCTGAAGTATGTGATGATTTCCTGTGTCATTCTGGGAAGAGACTCTTCCCGTTGGGTGCGGCTTGTTGTCACTTCCCTTGGGGGATCCTGCCGTTTACTTTACAGGCAATGTGAAGTTCCTCTGAACTGACCCTGGAGGAAGATGAGGTATCCGTTTCCACTAAATGCTTTGTGGTGAAGGCCATCATATTGCTAGTGCACACTGATTACACACTGGTGTGAAATGTGCCATCTCCTGTCTGGGAATATACTCATCACTTTTTAATTATGGGATACTCAATCCATTGGGCATGGACACATACATTAATTCAGGATGTGCCCTTACAGTATATGACCAGGCTTAATGTTTCTCAAAAGTCACACTTGAGGCACATAAGTAGCCCAGCCAAATCCAGCTCTGATTTGAGCCAAAAATCGCTCTTAAAGTAGATTTTTAGTTGTATGTTAAGGGAATACCTTGTAGTAACCATATAGATTGTATAAGACTTAGTTCCTGTTAATTCAGGTATTGGTTTTTGAACTACCATTTTGAAGACTCATGTTTGGCATGTTGGCCATTGCCATCTTGGCCAAAATGTTACAAATAACATTGATAAAGTAAATCACACTTCAAAAGGATTGAAGACAAAAACTAGAAGAGCAACCAGATTTGACAACACCGATGGCGAACGCTGGTAGAGACCTGCCATTCTCAGGGTAGCCCCACACTAATACGCATTTGTAATTTCAATTGTACTCTATATGGGACCATCAATTACGCATTGACCATCTGTATGGAAAAATACATATTTTAGGTTTACCTAATTATTTCTTATATAATAAATCAGGGGAGAAGTAACACCATTTTTCCATAGACTTCGATACAATCGGACTTATTTTTGCCAGTGAAGTCCCCCTATGATGACCACTAGACAGTATGCAGGTTGAGATCTGTTGCAGCCAATTTGATGTATTTTAATATTTTTATATGAAGGTGCTGTGATACTACTGAATTGACCTGGGCATAGGCGGGGACTCAGCCAATTTCAGGGTACAACCTACTATTTAGGGAGGACACAGGTGCACAGCATTAGGGATTGGGAATCACCAGAGGGAAGCCACACAGTTGTTCAGTCGTGCGTGTTTTCGCTTATTTTCTGTTTGTTTTGAGTGAATTTCGGTTTATTTCTTTATCACAGTTAGTTGTTTAGTTATCAGTTAAACACCCGGCTCTTGTTTTGCTGTCATCATCCTGCAATCCAAATAAACATCTTAAATGCACTCAAAGAGAAGACCTGATTTGCTGTCAACACCACGCGTCTGGAAAAGCTTCACACCATATCCCTCAAAGGTAAATATTTGTTGTTCGGTTGCCTTTACAAGATCATTCTGTATTGATTTTCAGACCATGAGGTTTCCACCTGGTAGTAATCCAGAGTCAGACATGTGTGTCAGAGCTGGGAAATATAACTCTGCGTCATGGCCGGGTTTGGTCAGCATGTGTTTACCATTTTCTGATAGAGTTGGGGTGATAACATTAAGTAAACACATAGTAATATGCTGCTCTTCAGTTACGGACAGCTGCATTGGAAACTTTCCCTCACCCCAAACACTAAATAACAAAATGTGTTGCTGAATCATGACTGATTGTCAATATGGAGGATATAACAAATCACTTTGATGACTTTCCAGAGTTGTAACATCTGGTTTCATTATACTTTAAACCCACGTGTACTGTTTGAATATCTGGTATTTATTTTTAGTGCAATGTTGTTTTCACTATTCAAAAAAAAAAGAGGAAGAAGAGAATACAGAAATATTGAAATGTATACATTTCAATATGTGGATTCAAATGAGAAGCACATTCTCAGAAGATGATTTAACTTTATACAAGTGACTTCATTGTGCTTTAGATTAAGTACTGCCAAGTTTGTTCAATCAAGCTCCTTTGCATGAGGAATACAGATGTTCATTATCATCTCAACAGCTTATGTCATTGCTAGCTTGTGCGTCGTTTTCTGTCAGCCTGTCTCCTGCTTGTCCGTTAAATATTACATTAACATTTTCTAATGGTGCACTGCAAAGAAATTATTCAAATACGGTGGGGCACTTATGAGTGATGCCATAAAAAAATCACTTTGTGGTTTATTGGAATTACTTGGGTCTTAATCATAGACTGTATATAGAGAGGCGAAGTCACGCCCATCTACTTCCGGCCCATGGGACCCCGGAAGCGAAAAATAATACATTGAATTCAATGGAGAGAGAAAACGTATCTTTTGATCCCGTTTGAATTGTGCCACGAACTACACATATGATGTTTGTCAATCTTAAACAATCATTTCCATGTCAAAAAAGTCACATTTTGTCGTAAAACTGCTGAAATATAAGACTATGAAAAATACGCGACTACAAAGACTACAAATCCCAAATCCCATTCTGGGTCGCGTAAGTGATGTCATAATGCTCCAAGACTGGTAGCGACTCGCAATTAAAGCAAAGAAGAAGAAGAAGAAACTGGTTTATTCCCTCCAATAAATATAAGAGATTGCTCCAATAAATGAACTTCACAAGATGCCTGTGTGCTTTGTACCAGGTTGCAATCACAAAAGTGATCATACCACTTGCTCGTTCTATCGCTTCCCGTCTGATGAAAGGACCAGGAGTCGCTGGACCAAACATATCAGGTAATACACATGTTTTGCATGAAACATAGTCAAGTTAGCTACCTAGCTAGTAGCGAGCACGTTAGTTAGCATCACATTACTTAGCCTTGTCATTTGTATTAGCCTTAACATGAAGTAAACCAACATGTTAAACAGTAAGGGTAGTCATGATGGTAAGTATTTTGTGAAACATTTGAAGAGTAGCCTATCGCCCCCTCCACCAGGTGCTAAGGGGGCGGGAGGTAGGCTAACGCCACATTAGCATCGTGATCTTTTCTACTTAATGCTATCTGCACAAATGGTTAACATTGAACATTAAAAGATCAGGCAGTTCAGGGAGAGTCGAAGGAAAGCAGGCAGCTCTGCATGACATTCTTCTGGACGTGTTTCATTATGATGACAGTGAGGATGAGTCAATCTGTTTGTTGGAAAGACAGTAGTTGAGTGATTACTGAGAGATAATTATTATAATATAATATAAAGTGTTGTTACTTTAAAGTGTTGTTACTGACCTTTTTCTCTTTTATTTTCTTCACCTCACCTGTAACTGCTGAGACCCTGAGGAACATGCACACTGGACTGACCTGCTCTGGCAACCTGATTTCCACTGTACGTAATAGTATTTGGTTATGGTGTATTATTTATATACATCAAAGGCACAATGCACCCCCCAGAGACACACATGTATTGAGTGTGATATTTTGCATAGGTCATGTGAAATCATCTTTACACACTAGAAAACTGTAGGAGCGGCAACTTGTTTTGAAAATTGAATTTTTAATATCCGATAATAAAGTTGATCTGTTTTCTTCTTCTCTCTTCCCAGCTCCATCCATCACCGTGCTCTGTTCCTGCAGGTCCTGCTTGCTAATCAATGCTTATATGTTTTTACACAATTACAAATAAAGTCAATGTATTGTATGACATGAAGTTGTGCTTCATTCTGAGTCAATAATAAAATCATTCTGCCTTCAACTGCAAAATGACTGTGGACTGCACCGACATCCATGTAGCTGCCCCCCCCCAGTAAGATGAACCAAGCAAAGAGGGTCACCATCATGCCCAAGGACATCCAGCTGAGAGAGGGCTTAGACTGACCTGAGACCAGCACACCCAAACACAGCGGCTCTTTTAAGAGCCACACAGTTTCAAAGAGTTGCAATCCTACGTTATTATAATGATTAAACTGGTTCATGCATCACTTAGTTTACTGAACCGTGATGAATGAGAGAAATGAGTGAGGTAGTGGTTTACTGAAGTTACAAAGACATTAATATATGAGTAACAGGTCAGTGTAAACACACGCTTCTGTCAATTATGGATCATTCAAACTATTTATATTAAAATATGTAATAAAGTTCTAAAACAAGTATTCGGTATATTCCTTGATAGCTTTTGGAGAAGGTTGTTTTTAAGTTTACTAAAATCTATCGTTTCAACTGTTTCACTTTATAAAAAGGGAACAGGTGAGTAGAGCATCGAGTTTCTTATTCTGTCAGTAAATTATCCAAATGAAATGTTTTTCATTATTTTAGTCAACCCTAAACAAATTGATTGCCAACCATGTAAGGTCATTATTAAAAGGTACAAAGTCAAATTAACTTCAGAAAATCAAATCTGTTCTGAGAAAAAACTAATAAATGTTTAAAGATAGGAACTTGCCATCCCACTGAAAAACAGTCCGTAGAGATTTAAAGGCGTGGTTGTAGTTCAGTCCAACGTTTCATTTGGATTCATTTCTCCAGCTGTCAACTATTTTCATAAAGAATATATCTATTTTTCAAAGTCAACTTTATTGTCAATCTTACTCAGTTTGTGTTTATAGAGAGATCAAAAAGACATTTAAATAAAATTATACAATTTACAGATATGTATACAAATATATATATCTTATATACACCATCATGTATAATGATGGTGTATGATGTAGAAGGAAGTGTGGTAGATGACAGGTAAATATAGAGTTACATACAGATCCATGTTACAGCAAAAGATGGAATAACTAAGAAGCACGCAGTATAATAATAATTACATGCAACAATTAAATAACTGCTCAGCATCTCCACCACAATCCCAATCTGCTGTGTCCTGTTTTCCTCCCCTCTGCATAACACCCCATCACACATAGGAAACACAACGCAGAGTCCGAGGGTGTTAAGAGTATGTTTATTTAAATGTCCTCCTCTCTACTGGCCAACACAGGGAGCATGCTGGGTGTAGAATGTTTCCAGGAGGAGGAGATTGCCATGCCATGCAGGGTCTTTGGGGATGATGATCGCCTCCTTCGTGGTCCACACAACAAAGTAGCAGAGACTCCGGTCTGTGATGTGCAGCTGCCCTTGGACCTGGTGCCAGTATGGGTGATTCTCCTTGAGAATATATGACCCACCCTCCTCACGGAGACAGAAGGATGGTAACTGGACTGCCTCTGCGATGGTCATGTTCCTCTGGCTGTGTGGACACTTCACCTCCAGCAGGGCAGATGGCTGCACAAGTCCATCGGGTGATGCTCCCAAAACACAGACTCACTCACAAAGAGACCAGTTTCGAACACTGTCACTCGATAGGCCTGCACAAAGGCCTTCACCCCTTCGGCCTCGATTACAACCCCCCAGTTGACAGTTAGCTATGTCTCTGGCCAGTGGGTTGTATGTCTCCTCTCGCTGTTGGTAAAGTTGAGACACCGGCTGGACTACTTTGGAAGTGCCAGGCTTCCTCCACTGGCACTCAGCATCTGTGGAGCTGATCTGCCACTTGGCAAATATTGCCAATGCTGCAGCGTGGCTGCATTTGTACATCCCCCGTGCCCAATCACAGACAGCGCTCTGCATCGCGCCATCCTCTCCCATGCAGATCTGTAAAAATAAAGTAAGTACCATTTATTAGCATGCTATAATAGATTGAATGAGCAATAATACAAGGATGGTCCGCATCTGGGGGGGGGGGGGAGGGTTTATTTTTCCATAGTTTTGTCCTCTTGTCTGATTGTTGTATTAGTTGTGATTGTACATTGTATTTTTCTAAATGTGTATACATTTTTGAAAAACATTTGATCAACAATAAAAAAGGATTTGGTCAGGATCTAGACTCAGTGTGTAGTTTATTAATCAATGCTCTCTCCATTAGGAACACACATACCAGTGCACCAGAGGGAGTCACACACAGCTGTGCCGAGATAACCAAAATCCTTGAATCGACACACAGCAGATAAACTCAAATGACACAACGAGATGTAAAAGGAGATCACACAGACAGTATAGTCGATATAAAACTGTCCGCTTCAATCTGAAGAGCAACTAAAACAAGACACGGGAGTGTACCTTGTTCTTGTGAACACTAATGTTATCCACAGCATACACAGAGACCACAAAGTTCTTAAGGAGAAAACTAGTTACTAAAACAAAACACGTTAGTGTTCCTTGTTAGCTAATGTTAGCTAGCTGACATTAACGTTACACATAGCACTCATATTACTCACCGAAACCTTGTAAAGCCGGTCCCGCTGCTCTTACAGAACCGACGAACTCCCCTTTCGTGCATGTCCAGCTCTCAACATGCCCAGACTTGGAGTGATGTTCACCTCGTTTTATACTTTTCGCCTCATTCTGAAAGAAGCAGGTGGAATGTGCTAACGTGACGGCCGTCTTTGTGATGGTGACGCGTGTTGTGCGAGACCAGAGACCTGTAGTTCACTGAGCGGTTTCACACAAACAAATGTGTAACTTCACAGTTTTACGACACATTTTTATTTTTTTGACTTTCAAAATGTTCTTTTAAATTGACAAACATCATATGTGTCATTCGTGGCACAATTCAGACGGGATCAAAAGATAACCTTTCTCTCTCCATTGACTTCAATGTATATTTTCCCGCTTCCGGGGTCCCATGGAGGCTCTCGGAAGGGGAGGGACTTCGCCTCTCTATATAAATGGACGTAGGGTCCGTGACGTCACCCATAGGATTCTGCAGAGTTGCCGTGAAGCCCTAAGTAGGCGGAGTCGGCTACTAACGGCTCGACTGTGACGTCAGAGTCTAACTCCCGCCTTCTCCCGCCGGCTCCAAATAAGGGCAAAGAGGCGGAGCCGAGGCGGGACAGGGATCCAGACCTAGATCAGGCTAAGAAGCTAAGCTAACATGCTCTCGGTATTAAGCGAACAACCTATGCTAACAACACAGTCTATGCTAACAACGCAGCTTGCGGTCACTGCTCCTCGTTCCCGGCATATTCTGAAGGTAAGATACCCTGTAACTTTACAAAACTTGTCCTTTTGATTTAAATGTTCTTGAACCTACACTATACAATTGTTTTTAAGTGCTTCACTGTTTTTCAAATATAAATGTCATTTGTAACTAAACTTTGTAAACGAGCAGAGATATGGCCAGTGTTGCGTGAATTACATTTAATTAATGAAATATGACTGTAGAAAAAGAAAGGTGCTTTTATATTGATTTAACCATTTTTATTTCTTTCAGCATTAAAAAAAAAGAAGATGGCAACCTCCTCCACGGCAAACTGCACAACCTGTAAGTTGATGGTCCTGGCTTACTTTACATGACTTCAGATGATTGACATTACACACAAACATACTATACATATATGTATATATATATATATATATGTATATATATATATATATATATATATATACATGTGTGCACAATTGTAGATAAACAGCACACAGTATATATATATATATAAACTGTGTGCTGTTAATCTGTTTTTTGAGGTTTTGCTCTCTTGTTACTTTTAACCATACAGGTGTGATTTCATAGTTATTTTGTATGTTATTGTCAAAGGAACAAAATGAGCAACCCTTTATACTTAATTTGATATTCCTCATTATCTGAAGCATTTGTTTCTCTCATTTATTTTCCTCCCAGTGACTGTATGGATAATCGGAAACAGCTATGTCCGGCGTGGAGCCCAGAGAGCTACAGAGACCATCGGCAGCAACCTTGGCCTCGACCTGAGGGTGTGCTGGTTCGGTTGGGGTGGACTGCGCTGGAGAGGTGTCCTCCCTTTCTTTTCCTACTCCCTGAGACGAAGAGCAGTCCCGGATGTCCTCCTCATCCACTGTGGCGGCAATGACTTGGGGGATGTGCCCAGTGTTCAGTTACTGAACCAGATGAAGGAGGACCTGCACCAGCTTCACCATCGGCACCCTGGCATGAAGATCATGCTCTCCAGATCAACCAGAGGCGCCGGTGGAGGGCTGGTGCAAATCCTGTCAAAATGTACAAGGCCCGGAAGTTTGTTAACAGTTTTATGGCTACTTTTGATCATAGCCTAAATGGTGTCATTGTTGACCACTCCAACATTAGACATGACAGTCCTGGGCTATTTTTGCGAGATAGAGTTCATTTCACCCCTAGGGGAAATGATATATGTTTTTAAAGTCACTAGCCAATTGCCTGAAAGACCACCTCCAAAGACTGTGAACTGCTAAAATGTCAGTATCACTGTTTTTGGATTTGGCCTTTGGAGTATGTATTCTAAGGCCCTTGCCAAGCCCAGACTGTCATGGCTAATGTTGAGTTGGATATTACATCTGTAGCCATAACACTGTTAACATGGCTGCTCTTCCTCTATCAAATGAAAGGATAAGCTTACCATACAATACAGAAAACATTACACATTAAGGCTCAAATCTTTTCCCAAGCCGTAGCAGTCTGAAAAGAGTCCCAAGTTTAACAATACAAAGTCTTGACAATGAATACTACGCTGTCATTTATCGGTGACAATGCAAACACCAAGAAGGTCTCCCCTAATCCCATGTATTTTGGAACTATGTCATAAGCATACCATAGAATGTAATTATGAAGTGCAATACCCACAATCCCTACAGGGTCGTAACGTCACAGAAGATAATACCTTTTAGAGAGTTTCCAAATTGTTCAGTATGACCTAATATATATAAAAAGGTTGTGTTAGAAAACAATTCACTCACAGATTCATAATCATGAAGGTGGAATCTAACTATATCGATAATAATATGTATTGCATCCATGGGTAGAAACATGTTTTTTTCTGCTGTGAAGTTGGGCATTTTAACATGGGGGTCTATGGAAAGTGCTCCTTTCTGCAGCCAGTCCCTAGCAGCCCATGTATGAACTGCAGTGTGTGGCACTTCCGTATTGGCGTCCCGGATGTTCCCCAGAGTTTGCCGCTTGGTCTTAATCCATTCCAAGACATGTATTCATGAGAAAGAAAAAACAAGCAAAACAAAAGCAGATGCAGAAGCCAGCTGGGGTTGTTTCAGCACCTTGGACAGATCTCAAAACAGTCACTTTTTAAACCCAATGTTCCTATATCTTTTAATCCACTGCAATTTAGCTTTATATATCAGTTTGTAAAGGAAAAATCTGAAAACTTGGTGGCTTCGGTAGTAAGAACCTTTTAAACTCACCTTAAATACCTGAATAGGAGATATCATTGAATTATGTTATTTATGCTGCAAGAGTATTGTACTCAGTACAATAGCTGTCTTGTTTACAACAAATAAATAGGTCAAAAAATCCTGTAAAATGATATGTTTGGTTCAGGACAAAATCCAGGTGGAAGTGTAGGTCACATTTACCGATTGTTAAATGGCTCTATCTAGTGTTCAATTTAGGATAACACACTGGGCCTGTTTCAACCAGATCTGTGTACATAGTGCTGCAGATAGCTATAATATTTTAACCACTGGATCAATTTGGATGATTTTGGTATTGAATTATATGTTTTTGACTATAGGGAAGTCAAATGTACAATTTAGAAAACTTCTTCAGAGCTTTTTTGTCTCATTTTGATTTCAACATTTTAAAATGTGGGGCTTATTAAAAGGATTTAGGACACTCAACCACACTAATACTAATACTAGTGTCCTATGTAAGCAACCATTGTTAGCCATCACTGACAGGTTGTGATGCAAAAATAACTACTTCTACTACTGCACTCATACACCCCAAAATACCAGCAAGAACTCAACTACCATGCATGTTAGGCTACCCAGACTTCCATTTGCAGATTTTACTCCAATTGACAAAAAATGATTTCCTATAAGTAGGGTTGGGTACCGAGAACCGGTTCCGGTTCGGAACCGGTTCCAACATTTCGATTCCAACCGCATCATTTAGACCAACCTGAGCTCACCAGAATGCGTGACTCCACCACGACTCCTTAACACCGCATTGCGTGGTAGACTCACAAACTTTGTTACATTTATGTGTCTGCACCACGCAAACAACCCCAATGTAAAGTGAATGAGGCTCCTTTGTCGTGGTGCACACACGCATTTCTACAACGTCCTGCAGTGAGCTTTTATTCTACAAAACGTTTTTTAGATCTACTTTATAGCTTGTAGTAACTCACGGGAGGCTTCTTTTATTTTATTTGTATCCATAATCATTTTTATTTTTCGTCAGAATGTATAATGGTGCATTAGTTACGAATTTTTGTTCTCAAAAAACTGCATTGTGTGTAATACAACTGTGATTTTTATTACATTAGTTTGTTTTTAAGGAAGGCCAGAGCTTCAGCTGTGTCAAATAGATTGTTCCTTTTAGTTAAAGGTGACCTATCATGCTATATTTAAATGATATAGTGTATGACCATACCTATATAAGGTATATTTATACATTTTATTTTCCAAAATACCAAACAGATCATTTTTTAGCCATGCCTCGTTTCGCTCATTTTCGCTTTATTCCAAACCTGCCTATGAAAATTCTGAGCAGCAGCTGACCACGCCCCCAGCAGAAGAGCCGGCGAGAATCACGTTACCATGCTTGCTGTGATTACGAGTGTGGAATACACATGTCATCTCAGAGCAATGCATGTGTTCAAGCATATTATCAATTTGATCCAGAAACTGAAGCAGCGGAGGTTTTGGTGGAGGTGCAAACATCTCAGTTGTCAGCAATGTGTGTTTCATGTGTTTTAAAAGCTCAGTTATTGACTTCTTTCTAAAGGGGTACATGTGCAACTTGCGCCACGATGCCTTCTGAACCGGAGCATGTGCTGCATGGAGATACCACACGTAACATTAGCTTCACTAAGTTGTCTGTTTAGAGAATACATTTTTCACATGTCATTCAATATATGTTTATCACACTAGGTGTAAAGACGGATGCAGGAACATGAGGACTCTAACCTGTACGGTGGATCATCCTGGATTGTGTGCCTAAATGTGTTTTCCCTGCAGAATGCATTGAATATTTACAGAGCTGAACACAGTTGGACTACAGTTGAGGCAAATAGAGCACTGAGTGGTTTGTTTTGACTGAAATTGTAAAACGAATGCTAATATTGTTCATGGAAATAAATACTGGTGTATATGGCTTTATGCAATCTTTCATTCTGTCATTGTACTATTATATACTACACAGCAATGGCATAACGCACCCATGTGTATGACAAAAAAAGTCCACACACAACCTTATGCTTTTGAAATCAGAATATTCTTTACCCATCCAAACATGAATAATCACGACACATTTGATATCAACTCGGAACTTTATTGTCAAAATCAACGGTTATTTGAACCCATGGAGAGAGGATCAGAGTGGTGATTCCGGCCTGCGTTGTCCTCTGATCCGTGAAATGTCTATGTTAGGTTCAGACAGCAGCCAAACTGAACCGTGTAGCATACCCGGCGATGACCTCCTCCCTGTCAGGTTGCTCATAATGGTGCAGGGTCCACAAAGACTTGGTCGAAGATGAGGTCCATCAAGTTGGCCACGTAGCCTGTGCAAGGTTAAAAAAAGCACAACAAAAAAAGTGGTTGAGATTAGTAAATGCATGTCGTCAACAACAACATACCAGGGCTTTAGCTCCGTTTTACTCGTGGTGTGTGTCCCCTCGCATACATACATACAGTGTTGTATCCTAACACACCCCCATTTATATTCATGTGCGCACACAAGTAAACATGCAAAAGCTTTTACATATAACGCTGCAATAAACGGCATGTCTCATTAGCTTAGCTTAGCGTAGCGTAGCGTGAGTTAGCGTAGCGTAGGTTAGCTTAGCTTAGCTTACAGATCGATGATATATGATGTTCTTACAGACTACAATCACAAAAGCTTTTACATAACGCTGGAAAAAACGGCACTTACCTCCAGAAGATTACGTTTGTTATTATAACTTACTCAATATGATTTTTTAGAGGATACAAAATACTAATACATAGGAGAATAAATACTTGTGTATCGGCTAGGCCAGGCGTGGCTTTACAGCCTTCACACAGATCGCCATTACGGCAGTCTGAACATGTTCGCAAATGCCTGATAATTAAAATAAAAGACAAAGCAAAGACTGCGGAGCGTACAAAATAAAATGTTACAAGAACATATAAACACCTAACCGATTACTAGTTGGGGTTGAGGCGACATTGATACGGCTAAGCTACATGCTACAAGCAAGAGATAGCTTTATCAGGAAAAACACCGCTAAATAAAAACTTACAGCTTCAGAGTTGGATGTGTCCTCACTGGCCTGGTCCCGGATGGTTGGTATTGATCCCGGGTGTGGCATTAGTTTGGAGGCATATCCGTGTTGGACTTGAGAGAAGTTCATAAACATGTCCGTGGTTTAACTGGCTTAGACATCCTGGCAATAGCAGGCAGAAACACAGATGTGACTGGGGTAGCCTGCCGATAGCCTATATGCGAATGAGAGGTTTGGCAATGCACGGCCGTGGCTCATTCCCTGATAGGTGGAGAGTTGACCAATAAGCGGAGTACGTCTTTGTGACGTAGAAAAGTGTCGGAATGTGGATCCATTTTTTTCAGATCCGTTGCAGCCCCTTTTTTAGAGATTTGGCGAAGGAGGAAAATAGAGAGGGTTGTGTTTTCTGACACTTGGCGAGTTCCCTGGAACACCGGGGACACATAATCATGTATAAAAGACGTACAAAGGTGCATTTTGCATGATAGGTGCCCTTTAACGTTTTTTAAAAGAACATTATATTCCGATTTGATCATGTCCCCTTTATTGTATTACGGAGAGCAATGTGAGCGTCCATTCCCATAACGCAGGATTTTACACCCGGAAGTAAGTATTCTCTTTACTGTCGATTGATTTCACAGTGATATCTGCATTACTCATCGACTAAAAAACACCAGATTATCCTTGTTGATTACACAACATTGATTGGTTTAAATTGTGTACAATGCTTTTGTAATTTTCCCCTTCGATTCGGAGAAACACATATTTGTTCAGTTTAGGATGGCCGAAGACACTACAGTACCCAGAATCCACAGCTATCGTTTGGGACTACACCATGTGCTTTGCTTGACAAACCCGTGGTTTGTCCTCAAGCTCTGTGATTGGATGTTGGAGTGGCAGTGCACGAAGTTTATGCTGAGTGACAAACAGCATTTTGAAATGGAATGAAACCCATCGACGGCACACTATTCAAAACAGGAATCGAACGTCTCCTACACCCCCCCCCCCCCCCCCCCCCCCCCTTAGGTCACAGGCTCCTCCAACAGTGCAACACAATATAAACAGATAAACAGAAAAAATAGTGCAAGTCAATACAAAAAGAAAAATAGTAAAAAGTGGAATCATTGACATGACAAATCATTTCTAAGTAGCAGCCAGATGAATGTTATGGATGTTATTTCAAAGTTCAGGTGCTTAATAGTCTTATGGCCTGTGGGATGAAACTGTCCCTGAGTCTGGTGGTTTTAGTCCGGATGTAAGATAAGATAAGATAAGATAAGATGGTACTTTATTGATCCCAATTTGGGACATTGTTTTTGTTGCAGCAGCATAAAAGACAAGGCATTTTACAATAAAACAAAACCACAAATAAACAAGAATAGAAAGAAAAGAAAATGGAAAATATACGTGTTGAAATAGAAAACATACATGTAGATATTATATATGCAAATATACTTATTCAAAAATATATGACAATGGAATATGGAATATCAAATATTGAACTGATTATATATGTGTAAAATGTACAGCGAGGTTGTATTACAAGAGAAACTATGGAGCAGAGAGTTCTCTTCCAGCCAGAGGTGATTTATTGTACAGAGTTATTACAGTGGGCAGGAATGTGTTCCTGTATCGGTCCTTGTGAAGGCGGAGCTGCAGCAGTCTGTTGGAGAAGGAGCTGCGCTGACTGTCCAGCTGCAGGTGGAGAGGATGGGTGGGGTTATCCATGATGGACAACAGCCTGTTCAGTGTCCTCCTCTCCACCACAGCTTCAAAGGGGTCCAGCTTGATGCCGATGACAGACCCAGCTTTCCTGATCAGTTTATTGATCCTGCTGGTGTCACCGGCTCTGATGCTGCCCCCCCCCCCCCCCCCCCCCCCAGCAGACCGCAGCAAAGAAGAGTGCACTGGCCACAACAGACTGGTAGAAGATCTCCAGCATCTTGCTGCACACGTGGAAGGATCTCAGCTTCCTCAGAAAATAGAGTCTGCTCATCCCCTTCTTGTACACAGCGTCAGTGTTGATCCTCCAGTTCAGCCCATAAGTGCACTCCCAGGTACTATAGTCCTCCACAACAGCCACATCCTCTCCTAGAATGCGGCTGTTGTGCCAGATGGCAGCAGACAGAACAGTTTGTGGCTGGGGTGATGGGGGTCTTTTATAATCCTGAGGGCTTTCTTTAAGGTTAACCTGGTATTTTTACTCCACTACATTTATTTGAGTTACTTTGCAGATTCTGATTATGATGTGAAATATAAACAACCCTTAAAGCAGACTTTAGTTACACCTGAGTAAAATTCAGGGAAGGTGATTGTCAAGTGCCAACAATCAGGAGAGACATTTGATTGGAGGACTGGCTTATCTAAAGCCAGTTGAGTAGCACTTGAAATGTTTTAGCTCTATGAAACCTGATGTACTTATATGATTCTGTTTTCTTCAAGGTTGTATTTTGTTGGTCGAACGCACTTATTGTAAGTCGCTTTGGATAAAAGCGTCAGCTAAATGCAATGTAAGGTAATGATTGTTGGTGCTTGAGAAGACTAAATATGTATCTGCAGATCCCTATAAAGTATATACATTACTCGTTATTCTCTACAAATAGTTCATTAAAAACTGTATATAATTGCTATTTTGGACATCCCTTTTGAAGATTTCAATATTACTCTAAACATGTAATAACGTGCTTTAACCAGTAGGTGGTTTGGATTAAAAAGCTGTCAAGTTTACAGTGTTAACAAAATAAAATATACTGCTGTTTCCAGTTAGTTTACGACGGATATATTTAGTTATTGTTTTGATATTTGTAACACAAAAGCGATGGAAAAACCCCACAGCAACACAGAAAACATGTTCTTAACATGACCCCAGCGGTCTAGTAGTTAACTAAAAACAATAATATCAAAACAATTAAAACAGAACGGTAAAAGAATAGTTTCCGGTCTATTCTGAGCCCGATTTCTGTAGATAAATAAAGAACTACTACAGATGTGTAATATTTAATGCAGCCAAACCATTTATTACAATGCATTCATGTGATTACTTTCAAAGAGCAAAGCAAGCACTGCTGAATAAAGTATGATTTATCTTTTACTAAACGTTGTTTTTCATATGGAATGCAGTTGGAGGTCAACCAATCACAGAGCTTGAGGCAACGCGGAACAATAGCTGAGGATTCTGGGTAGTGTAGTGTCTTCGGCCATCCTAAACGGAACACATATTTGTTTCTCCGAATCGAAGGGGAAAATTACAAAAGCATTGTACACAATTTAAACCAATCAATGTTGTGTAATTAACAAGGATAATCTGGTGTTTTTTAGTCGATGAGTAGTGCAGATATCACTGTAAAATCAATCGACAGTAAAGAGAATACTTACTTCCGGGTGTAAAATCCTGCGTTATGGGAATGGATGCTCACATTGCTCTCCGTAATACAATAAAGGGGACATGATCAAATCGGAATATAATGTTCTTTTAAAAAACGTTAACTAAAGGGAACAATCTATTTGACACAGCTGAAGCTCTGGCCTTCCTTAAAAACAAACTAATGTAATAAAAATCACAGTTGTATTACACACAATGCACTGTTTTTTGAGAACAAAAATTCGTAACTAATGCACCATTATACATTCTGACGAAAAATACAAATTATTATGAATACAAATAAAATAAAAGAAGCCTCCCGTGAGTTACTACAAGCTATAAAGTAGATTTTAAAAACGTTTTATAGAATAAAAGCTCACTGCAGGACGTTGTAGAAATGCGTGTGTGCACCACGACAAAGGAGCCTCATTCACTTTACATTCGGGTTGTTTGCGTGGTGCAGACACGTAAATGTAACAAAGTTCGCAATGCGGTGTTAATGAGTCGTGGTGGAGTCACGCATTCTGGTGAGATCAGGTTTATTTAGACATGTGAATTTCTGTTCCGCTTTTCGATACTTGAGGAAATGTTTCTCGCAGCTCTCCGTAGCCTACTGTATGACTGCGGCGGGGCGGGAAGTATAGTGTTGTACCTACACTTCCTACAACGTAACCTGGGGCCTCATTTATAAAGAAATATACGCTAAAAAAAAATGGCGTACGCCAGTTTTACGCAATGTTTGCGATTTATAAAATACTAACTTGACGGGAAAACGTTCGGTCCTCCACGCAAACTCTAACCCATACGTACGCACTAAGCACAAAAACGGGAGAGACGAGAAACTGCGACACCGTTGGCAGAAGGAAGAATGGAGAGAAATATGTGGAAATAATACCATAAATAAAATGTTACCTCTCATTTATCAGATATGAAGAATTCATTTTCAAACATTGATTAAAGCTGATCTTAAAATGATTAAACAAACGCCTGTTTGAGACTCCTCTGTGCACACAAACACATAACTTGGAGAAATAAATAAATACGGATATGTTATTTAAAACCACCTCGAATATGTTGTGTTTATATTATGAAATGTTTTCTCATAAATGATGCGGTTTTGCATTTCTAGGTTGTACGAGCATGGTTTTATATACTACCATGTTTAAACATGTTTGTTAAGACTTGATAAGTCGCTCGTAAAACACAGGAGGTATGGAAACTAAGAACACCATATGTGGTAGTTGTATTTCCTTTAACTGGTGGATATAGACTTGCTGCAGTGGAGACGCTGCGCACAGCTGATCGACAGCTGGGACACAAACCACCAAATACGAAAACATAATTCGATCCAGTCGTCATGACTCCACTCCGGAGGGATTCCCCGATCATTTCTTACAGTTTCTCATCAAGGAGGTGTCTCCTGTCCCCGGTACAAACACACTGCCTGAGGAAGGCTATGTGTATTTTTTTTGTCATTAACCTTTTTCGGACAACTTATTTATTTATTTTGGTGACGATCCGACCTCCATGCTGTTACTCTGGTTCAAACGGCATGCACCAAACAATATGATTTATCTCGACCTCCCCAAAATAACCAAAATCTGACACGGTGTGAGATGTCTTTTTTAGCTGTTCTGTCGTCATTTCCTGGGATCTTCTTCATGCAGTCAGTCAAAATGAATGAATGAATGGGCGTTTCTTTGACTATTTATAGGCAAATCTGGGCGTTACGTGAAGCCCGCAAAAGCTGCACCGCATTTCGAGTCGATTGTGATTTATAAAGGGAAACCGGCGTAGGAAGTGCTGTACGCACTTTCCTCGCCGGTACGCAATGTTTGGTTAATCGGAAAATGTCGGAACATTTCTGTACCTATTTTTGGGATTTCTATTACGTAAGCAACTTTCCCACGTGAATCCTAGGCACGGCGTTATAAATGAGGCTTTCCTGACCTAATGTTAAATTCTTTTTCCTACCCCAGTTTCACTCAAGAATTTAAACAGTGCCTTTTTGGTAGCTCTCACTCCCTCTCCTTTTGTTCCCAAAACACCAACCACACTCCACTCCCTCTCTGCCTCTAAGACTTTAGCCTTTAATTGTTCTCTTTCCGCTTTATAGATGTCACAATGTAACAATATATGTTCTACATCTTCTTTTACTGCACAGTTCGCACACTTGTTACTGTCACTTTTCCCCATGATATACAGTGTACTATTCAAAGCTGTGTGATTTATTCTGAGTCTAGCCATCATGATTTCCTCCCTTCTGTTTCTTTCTTTATGAATATTAATTGTAATTGTCTTTTGTACTTTGTGATAGTCCTTGCCTTTCTGGGGCCTCATTTATAACGCCGTGCGTAGGATTCACGTGGGAAGGTTGCTTACGTAGTAGAAATCCAAAAAATAGGTACGGATATTTTCCGACATTTTCCGATTCACCAAACATTGCGTACCGGCGAGGAAAGTGCGTACAGCACTTCCTACGCCGGTTTCCCTTTATAAATCAGATTTTGGTTATTTTGGGGAGGTCGAGATAAATCATATTGTTTGGTGGATGCAGTTTGAACCAGAGTAACAGCATGGAGGTCGGATCGTCACCAAAATAAATAAATAAGTGGTCCGAAAAAGGTTAATGACAAAAAAAATACACATAGCCTTCCTCAGGCAGTGTGTCTGTACCGGGGACAGGAGACACCCCCTTGATGAGAAACTGTAAGTTCTGGAGTGGAGTGGAGTCATGACGACTGGATCTGAATTATGTTTTTGTATTTGGTGGTTTGTGTCCCAGCTGTCGATCAGCTGTGCGCAGCTTTCTCATTCAGCACTTTTCAGCAGCTTTGAAAAAATCTTGAAAATCTTGGAGCTGGGGGTGTCTGAAAGCTTGGGGATTTTTTGCGAGCAACGCGACCAACAACCAATCACATGAATCTCCCGCCCCCGACATACAAAGCAAAAAACCCCGGGGATTTTATGCGAGCAATATATATATATATATATATATATATATATAAACTCCCCAAACAGGCGAAAACCTACCAGTTTCACCCACTGTCTCTGCCACCTCCCTCCATGCCTGGTTCCTCCGGTTTGTATCCCGGTAAATAGTCTGGTCGTAAAGAACCGGGTGATTTGCTACCGTAATTTCTCGTTTGGAATATGAGGAAATGAACTGCGGTCTGGCTCTCCCAGCATACACGTGGTTTGATTGGCTAGCCCTTGTACTGTCAGATTTGCATAAACGGGATTTGATTGGCTGACGCTTCCAGCTCAGCTTCAAAAGTTGAACATTGCTCAACTTTTTAATCCTGAAAATCCTGGAAATCTTCGCTTCACTCCCCCACAATGCAGTTCGGCGAAAAGCGAGGCAAAGTGACGTCATCCCCATTCAAAGTCAATGAGCAGAGAGCGTTGGAAGCGTTGGAAGATTTGTTTAAAGCTGCTGTGTGGACGTACCGTAACAGAAGATCTCTGTGGCTTCAGGCTTGATCGCCGTTCAAATGACAGCGTTGGTTTCCCCAAAAGTGGGCGGGGCTGTAAAGTGACGTAGATTTTACTCTCATCTATTATTCAAAACCGTTCTATTTATTCTAACGTAAATTACATGCCAGTGTTTTATCTTTTTATTACTTATATTTTTATACTTTTTTTGCTATGAGTTATATCTGAAGCAAATGATGTTTCTGAAGATGTGTAGTCAATTCCACCCTTCAATGTAGCAGAAATGTGAACTCTCATTACAGGAACAATACCGGAAACAGACGTAGGAAAGATCCTCAGCTCGCTGATTGGATGTTTTAGCCGCAATGCACGTTTTGAAAGATGTTACTGATTTTCTTTGAACATAAGAATGTAAAAACTGAGTTGAGAGAATAGTCAGGGGATTTGGGTGATGGGAGACACATCTATGGAATCACAATTTCAATAGCTTACCATTAAATGACGGATATACCTTTCTGTGATGTTTTACAAATCAGATGTTAATGTGTAGAAGTAAAACATGAGAAATAGTATAGCAATATCCTGTAAAATTATGCAAAAACATGAATAAAACTACACATCTTCAGATGTTATACATACATACAGTGGGGCAAAAAAGTATTTATTCAGCTACCAATTGTGCATGTTCTCCAACTTAAAAAGATGAGAGAGGCCTGTAATTTTCATCCTAGGTATACATCAACTATGAGAGACAAAATGAGAAAAAAAAAATCCAGAAAATCACATTGTCTGATTTTTAAAGAATTTATTTGCACATTATGGTGGAAAATAAGTATTTGGTCAATAACAAAAGTTCATCTCAATACTTTGTTATATACCCTTTGTTGGCAATGACAGAGGTCAAACGTTTTCTGTAAGTCTTCACAAGGTTTTCACACACTGTTGCTGGTATTTTGGCCCATTCCTCCATGCAGATCTCCTCTAGAGCGGTGATGTTTTGGGGCTGTCGCTGGGCAACACAGACTTTCAACTCCCTCCAAAGATTTTCTATGGGGTTGAGATCTGGAGACTGGCTAGGCCACTCCAGGACCTTGAAATGCTTCTTACGAAGCCACTCCTTTGTTGCCCGGGCGGTGTGTTTGGGATCATTGTCATGCTGAAAGACCCAGCCACGTTTCATCTTCAATGCCCTTGCTGATGGAAGGAGGTTGTCACTCAAAATCTCACGATACATGGCCCCATTCATTCTTTCCTTTACACGGATCAGTCGTCCTGGTCCCTTTGCAGAAACAGCCCCAAAGCATGATGTTTCCACCCCCATGTTTCACAGTAGGTATGGTGTTCTTTGGATGCAACTCAGCATTCTTTCTCCTCCAAACACGTCTAGTTGAGTTTTTACCAAAAAGTTCTATTTTGGTTTCATCTGACCATATGACATTCTCCCAATCCTCTTCTGGATCATCTAAATCAGGGATCACCAACTACATTTGTCCAAGGGCCAAAATGTATCCAATAGACACTATTGCGGGCCAGTGGGGGGGGGTACAGGTACTGCATAAAGCTTAGCAGACTCTTCACGCTAACGAAGGATCACTTCTAGGCAGGGTTGGGAGGGTACTTTGTAAATGTAATCAGTTACTGATTACTGAATACATGCTCTGAAAGTAATCAGAATACAGTTACAGTTACGTGTCTTAAAAAAGTAACGTGTTCAGGTTACTTTTAGAATACTTTTGGAATACTTTCTTTTTCCATAACAGATGGGTATGTTTTGGTGAGCAGGAGACACTTGTTTTAATGGCTTATCATGAACTCAAACACAACATCTTGGTGTCATTCTGGACAGCTCCCTCTCATATGCACCCCACATAAAAAACATCACCCGGACTGCATTCTCCAGTGACGTGTGGAGTCAGATTGTGACGCATTCTCATCTGTGCCTCACCTGTACCCAATATACAAGATGTTAATACACTTTTCAATCAAACCTCACCCCACAGTAACTGGCTTGAGTGCGCTCACAAAATAAGTGCCCGCGTTAAATGAGTGCCCGCGCTCCAGCCAGTTACTGTGGGCTCACGTGAGGCAGAGCTCGTCCCTGCCTCACTCCTCATCGCTCCCATGTAGTCTAGTTGTAGCGGAGCTCGGCCAATTTGCTGATTTTGATTATAAAAAGTGATTGGAATCAAACAGAAATCACACTGACAACACAGATCAGTGGAGACATTTTATTATTATTACTATTTAGTTTTTCTTTAGTTGTTTTTCCGTTATATTGGAGTATGACAGGTGAGCCTCTGCCTCCCCTGACTGCACGTCGCTACTGTAAACCTTTCCCTAGAATATGTTATGAATTGTAAGGTGTCCTTGGGTGCTTTGAAAGGCGCCCCTAAATAAAATGAATCATCATTATTATTTATTATTATTATTATTATTATCTGAAACGATGTAATAACTTTTAAAACTTGTCCCAGTCACTTGCCCCATGCATTCAGCAGCAGCAGGCCATTCACTTTGATTTGATCCCGTTATAAATGTCATCATTTCGACAATAAATAAATGCTACATCAACGTTATCTTGCACATTTTATCTAACCATCTCCGTTTCTAACTTTCAATATATTTTAAAAGAGATCTCTCTCTCTCATCTGCGTGCGGGGGCGGGGCCTCACAGACACGCTGCATCTCTCTCTTCCTCACAGACACGCCGCAGCTCTCTCGCTCACAGACACGCTGCAGCGCTGTGCAGTGCGCACAGTTCTGCCGGTAATGAATATTACATTTTGTGTCGCAGCGGGGCTGCTGCTGTGGTTCGGAGCGCACAAAGCAGACTCTTCACAACGAAGGATCTCTTCTTCTTCTTCTTCTTCTTCTTCAAGGAAGGGAAGGGAAGGTTTCGCAGTACGCAGTCTACTGTCCCGCAGCTGCTGCCTCTCTGTTGGACTCCGGTACTGCACCTTACTCACGAGACGTTGTAAAAAAAAAAAATGGTTGGGGGCGAACGCAGTAACCACTCCGCCAACGCCACAGTCACCCCCGTCGTGCGGGCCGGATGAGAATGTCTGGCGGGCCGGATGTGGCCCGCGGGCCGCCAGTTGGTGGTCACTGATCTAAATGCTCTCTAGCAAACTTCAGACGGGCCTGGACATGTACTGGCTTAAGCAGGGGGACATGTCTGGCACTGCAGGATTTGAGTCCCTGGCGGCGTAGTGTGTTACTGATGGTAGCCTTTGTTACTTTGGTCCCAGCTCTCTGCAGGTCATTGACTAGGTCCCCCCGTGTGGTTCTGGGATTTTTGCTCACCATCATCTTGATCATTTTGACCCCACGGGGTGAGATCTTGCGTGGAGCCCCAGATCGAGGGAGATTATCAGTGGTCTTGTATGTCTTCCATTTTCTAATAATTGCTCCCACAGTTGATTTCTTCACACCAAGCTGCTTACCTATTGCAGATTCAGTCTTCCCAGCCTGGTGCAGGTCTACAATTGTGTTTCTGGTGTCCTTTGACAGCTCTTTGGTCTTGGCCATAGTGGAGTTTGGAGTGTGACTGTTTGAGGTTGTGGACAGGTGTCTTATATACTGATAACGAGTTCAAACAAGTGCCATTAATACAGTTAACAAGTGGAGGACAGAGGAGGCTCTTAAACAAGAAGGAAAAGTAGAAGGTCAATGATATAAATATAGAATATAAAAATTCAAGAAGATACTGTAAGTGATCTCTACAATAAAACAGTTTAGTGCAGGATGTACAAAGATATTAATATGAGGATGTGCAAAACAGACAAACTAATTAACCTTTATTTAAACATTAAAGAATACTTTAGGTTAAGGTATTCTTTCAAATAAGAAATAAGCTTTGGGGGTATCTATCTACAGATCAATATTAAGCCTGACAAAGTACTGAACGTGTAATATATTGCTTTCCTGCAATGTTAACTATGTTGAAGCACTTATTTTAACTGATATTATACACATTAATTATACGCTTATGTATGTAGATAGTATAATAAATGTGCAGAATATGACAGTTTAATGGTGGAGGTATACACATATTGATAGATGTCTTGTAATGCCAATGATATGTCAATAAACCTTTTAAATCTTGAAAGGGATGTGCAAAATAGCCATAATATACAGTCTTTAATTAACTATTAGTAGAGAATAACGAGTAATTAATATACCTTATAGAGATCTGCAGATAAATGTTTAGTCTTCTCAAGCACCAACAATCAAATATCTCTCCTGATTGTTGGCACTTGACAATCACCTTCACTGAATTTTACTCAGGTGTAACTAAAGTCTGATCTAAGGGTTGTTGATATTTCACATCATTAATCAGAATCTGCAAAGTAACTCAAATAAGTGTAGTGGAGTAAAAATACCAGGTTAACCTCTGAATTGTAGTGGAGTAGAATTACAAAGTAACAATGAGCTGTCATGTGGGTATATATTAATGCTGCGCGTTATGTACACAAGCGATTTTCACCCATTTAGTAATTACATGTTTTACATGTGTACACACCAATTTGTTTCCTATCGCCTAAACCTCCAGGGCTGTACACAGTTTAATACTGTCAAGTTCTAATGTTGGGAAAACGAAAACGTCTTTTAAAACTACAATTCCCAGTAGAGACGTGCCATAGAGAAAGTTGCGAAACATAATAGCCAGCATGTGTAGTTCTGGGGGGGCGTTCAAGTCCAGTTTTGAATAGTCTGCCGTGGTTTCGTTCCATTTCAAAGAGCTTGACGCTCGGCGTAACCTTGGCGCACTGCGACTCCAACATCCAATCACAGAGCTTGAAGATTAATCACAGGGTTTGTCAACGGAACTGTAGTCCCAAACGATAGCTGGGGATTATGGGTAGCGTAGTGTCTTCGGCCATCCTAAACTGCATTTTCTTTCGGATATCATATTGCATTAACAACACCACATCTGGCGTCACAGAGCTCTTCTGTTACTGTCCTTTCTTCTTAGAGGAAGTACAGAAACACGTAACTCTGCATTTGTTTTAATGTTTGAGGTGCAATAAACGACACAGCAGCTTTTTGGCATGTTAAAACTATTATTTTCTGCCTCACTCATGAGAGTAACAGCTGGCGAAATTACAGCCTCGCCTACTGATTTCAAATGTGTGCTCTAAAATGATATTTATAATGACTATTATCATTATTATAAGCAAGACAATAAATGGCAAAGATATGTAGAAAATAAGCGTATTTAGGATACGTTCATAACAAACGTAACGTGAGAGAAAATACGTTTATAGCTAAACGTATTTAATATCTTTCATGTCTAGGAATTTTCCAGCTGCCTCCACAATGGCTTTGATTCTATCACTTTTCTTTTTTAACTGTAATGCAACATTTACAGTATGGCATATGAATACCACAAAATTCACCTTTTTCACTCCTAGAACATCATCATCCTCTTTCCTCTTGGTGGCGCTGTGGGGTTGGATTTGCAGATTACTTTTTGGTGTGTTCCTGCCATTTTGTATTGTAATGCTCTGCTCCATTCCACTCGGGGTCTTATTGATTGTTATTGTTCCCCTTACTTTCTTTATTGCTTCTGCGTATGAAACTTTGTTTGTAATCTTAACACTCTGCACCTCTCTGGCCTCTCTCTGCACTTCACATCCTCCAAACGCAGCACTGTGATCTCCTCCGCAGTTACAACATTTAACCTTTGCATCCTTTTCACATTTTCCATACTCATGTTGTCCTCCGCATCTCGCACACCTTAGCTGTCCTTTACACTGCTGCGCTGTGTGCCCCATTCATGGACATGCGTAGCACCTGAGAGGTTTGGGAATGTACTCCCTAACAATGAAGTTCACATATCCCATTTGTACTGCCTTAGGTAGGTTCTCTCAAACTGAATGAGAACTGATAATGTTTCTTTGAGTGTGCCATCCTGTTTGCTTTTAAGCCTTGTGACTTCTACTTCCTCCTTTTAATTCACTTTTAACATCTTCCACTGACATGTCCAATGGTACTCCTGAGATTACTCCTCTCAGTTTCATGGGAGCCTGCCTGCAGACCTCCACTCTCAGGACAGTTCCGGTGCAGACCTCCACTCTCAGGACACCTCCACTGTCAGTACAGGAAGTGACGATTCTGACGCGTTTTTTTTCCCGCCCACCGAAGGACTCGTTTGATGGAAGTTTTCAAATCACAATGGAGACTCATCATGAGTCCGTCCACCGTGCACTTTGGGTCGGCCTTGGTCAAGCCCTTTTGACCCCCCCAGCCTGGTTCTTGCAAAAGTTTTTCGGTCAAATGACACCATGGAGGAATGTAACGGGAGTTGACAGGGGACTCTGCCCGCCTCACGAGTGCCTATTTTTTGGCTATTTCACCTGGTTTCTACCGGGGACATTACCTGGTCTCGCGTGTCCCCCCACGGCCTCCCCCACTTATCCATATATTAACGGATTTTGACAATTTTTGTTGCATTTTTCTCCTCTCCTCTCACTGATCGAATGGCAAACGCGACCCACTGTCGGAGGGCCTCCACGCCGGGCCGGCCTAGTGCCGGTGCTCTGGCGGTCGGTTCCTCCGAACTGCGGGTTCGACTCTGATGGCCGGGAGGGTGTGCTGCGTTGGGGTGGGGGACTTCCCCCACTCTGCGTGTCTTTTCCTTCCCGGGCCGGCCGATATGCACGTGACCAAGACGCACCGTCCAGGGTTCCCAGGGTCCCATGGGTCTCGCAGCGGGGTGGAGGTTCCCAGCTGGAACCTCCCCACCTCCGCCGCGGTGCACCCGGCAAACACGGTTGTTTCTCGAACCTTCCACTGTTGTCTAGCGGGTGTAACTAAAATACAAGATGTCGTATTTATATATATAAATAGCTTCACACTATACAACGTTTTCATTGTTACCAAGGTGGTTGCTAGGGATGCTGCTGTTGATATTATTTCTGTTATGTTGTGTAACTGTTTAATGGTGTTATCTTTATTGCTACCCCCTTCCCCGTCAATGTATAGTGTTGGTCCACAGCGCAAACGTATTAGTTTAACAAAATCTGCATCTAAAATTGTGGCATAGATACGTTATTTTCCCCTGTGCAATTCTCCATTTACTCAACAATAACACATAATTAGCCTTGTGTTTATTTATTTGTTTGATAAATAAACACAAGTTGGAGTCCGTCAGGACTGAGGGTCGGAGCAGCTCATTTGCTTTACAGAATATTACACCCGGAAGTAAGTATTCTCTCCGCTTCGCTTGACAAACCCCGTGATAGTCCTCAAGCTCGGTGATTGGAGAGTATGCCCAGCGTTGAACAGAACTTGAAATGGGATGGAACCACGGCAGACTGTCCAAAACTGGATTTGAACGGGTCCATCACGTCCCCCCCTCCCCCACCCCGTCCCCAGAACTACACATCCTGGCTATTGTGCGTTTCGCAACATGTTCTATGGCACGTCTCTGGGAGTTGTAGTTTTAAAAGACGGGAGTTTTTCCCATAATAAGAAGTGGCCAGTATTAAACTGTGTACATCCCTGGAGGTTTAAGGGATAGGAAACACTGAAATTTAAAACATATAATTAATAAATAGGGGAAAATTGCTTGTGCCCATAATGGGCAGCATTAATATATACCCACATGCCAGCTAAGGTCAGAAGAGCTTTATTTAACAGCTGGTCTTATGTTTGTGACCCCTGTTGTTAATTGATAACATTACATTACATTAATTGATAAGCCTGAAACATCCACTTGTCAAGGTTCAGAGGCACATTTTGCAAATATGGCAGTAGCCATCGATCATCTTAAGATAAGATATACTTTATTGATCCCAAGTTGGAAACATTTGCGTTACATCAGCATGTGTAACAGTTGTACATATGCAGTGGTGTTTATTTGTAAATCATTTAGTATAATCACACAAATTCTGTGTTTTATATTTAATAATTCTGTGTTCTTTATTTATTGATTGTTCAATACCTGACAAGGCCGGAGATGAAAAACTTGGATCGCAGGTTCCTCAACAGTGCATTACAAGACATCTATTAATATGTGTGTATAGCTCCACCATTAAACTGTCATATTCTGCACATTTCTTATATTATCTACATACATCTTATATAAGAGTATAATACATATGTATAATATCAGTTAAAATAAGTGCTTCAACATAGCTAACATTGCTGGAGGTATACACAAAGTTTTTCATTTAATGCATAACTACACCGTAGTTGTGTAGGCCTATATGATATGTCAATAAACCTTAGAAAATCTTGAAATCTTGAAAGGGATGTGCAAAATAGTCATTATATACAGTCTTTAATTAACTATTAGTCAAGAATAACGAGTAATGAATATACTTTATAGGGATCCTATTAATATCTAATAATAAAAATAATGAAATTCAATAACATGCTTTAACCACTAGGTGTCCCTTTATATCAGCTGTGCACCTTTATGGTGTAAATACAGCCTATCTACCAATTGGATCAAATATAAAAGTCAGCCGAATTAGTGTTGATACTGCAAGGAGACGTATTGTGTGAAAAGAAATGTAAGATGTTGTTTAATGACTGATATATTTATGATCCACTTCACGTTTTCAGTGTTGGCGGCAGTTCCTCATGTTTGTCTAGAAGTCTTCTCATCAGGGTTCTATAAATAAAGAACTACGGCAGATATGTAATATTTAATGCAGCCGAACCGTGTATTACAATGCCGTTATGTGATGACCTCCAAACAAAGAAGCAAGCACACTTGGAATAAATTGTTTTCGTTCTGTTTCCGGTATTTGTTTATATTAGATTAGATTAGATTAGATGGACCTTTATTAATCCCCGTGGGGAAATTCAGCAGTAGGAAGCAGCAACAGGGTAAGCGTGAAAAAAAACAAAAACAGGACAGTACAGATTCACACAGGTAAAAAATAGAAATAGGATCAATAATAAAAAAAAGCAAAATGGTAATGACAAGATAACTGCGAGCATATATAAACATTTCGTCATCCGAGCTATGAGGTACTAAAAGTTAAAGTGACAAGTGAAAAGTAGGATCTGTACATATGACATATATATATATATATATATATATATATATATATATATATATATATATATACATATCTAAATATATTTATCTACTAATAATAATAAATAAAATATAATGTATTACTGTGGGTTGTGCAGACAGTATTTATTTTGTTTACATTATTGCCCCCTTGTTGTGCAGCCTGATGGCTACGGGCACAAAGGACTGTCCGAGGCGCTTGGTGCGTTGTTGTGGAGCGATGAGTCTGTGGCTGAACGTGCTCCTCATCTTCACTAGCTCTGCATGGAGTGGGTGGGAGGGGTTCTCTAGGATGCTGTCGAGCTTCTTCCTCGTCCTCCCCTCCGCCACCTCCTCCAGATTGTTCAGATTTACTCCGACTACAGAGCTAGCCTTCCTTACCAGCTTGTTCAGCCTGACAGTGTCCCTAGCGTGTGTGTTTCCACCCCAGCACGCCACGGCAAAGAAGAGCACACTGGCCACCACAGACTGGTAGAACGTCTGCAGCAGCCTCGTGCACACGTTGAAGGACCTGAGCCTCCTCAGGAAGAACAGCTTGCTCTGTCCCTTCCTGAGGAGAGCATCAGTGTTGTCTGTCCAGTCCAGTTTATTGTTCAGCTGCACTCCCAGGAACTTGTAGCTGCTCACCACCTCTACCTCCTTCCCCTTGATGGTGATGGGGGTCCGAGGTCTCTTCCTGCTCCGCCTGAAGTCCACCACCAGCTCCTTAGTCTTGCTGATGTTGAGCTGGAGTTGATTGTCGTCACACCAGCCTACAAAGTTCTCCACCAGGGTCCTGTATTCCTCCTCATCGTCATCTGTGATGCAGCTGACGATGGAGGAGTCGTCCGAGAACTTTTGAAGGTGGCATGAGCCGGAGTTGACGATGTGCTGTGAGATGTGAGACTGGAATTGCACAGGGGAAAATAACGTATCTATGCCACAATTTTAAATGAGAATTTTGTTAAACTAATACGTTTACGCTGTGGACCAACACTATACATTGACGGGGAAGGGGGTAGCAATAAAGATAACACCATTAAACATTTACACAACATAACAGAAATAATATCGATAGCAGCGTCCCTAGCAACCACCTTGGTAACAATGAAAACGTTGTATCGACACAATTTCCTGAAGTAATCTTCGTAATACCTAGCAAACTAAAGATCATGTACATCCACTGCACACATAATCTGAAATAACAACTCATATTTCTCGCATCAAATGACATCAAAACGCATTTTAATGGCCAAACTAACTTTAAAATAGGCATTTTCCACCGAGAATAAAACGAAGTTCGGGCCATGTTTTTTTTTCTGCAGGTAGAAATGTGAAGATCACGTGACATAGACGCCAGCCATTGGAATGAATGGTGAAAAAAAACGTAGGGATCTTACAATTTCAGAGGCGTTTTTGTAGAAATACTACGTCCTACGTTGTGGACCAACGTAGTTATTACACGTTTTTTTATGAGACTGGGTTGGATAATCCATAAGCAATAAAACAGCTTTTCCGTTGCTTGATATCAGGGCAGGATATGTCTCCCCTCTGCTGCAAGTTAGCATGCGCAGAGACGCCACCTTTTTTTTTTAACATGAGTGTGTGGACAATTTCCCTTGGATTTTATTGGCTCTAACGGTCAGAAAGAGATGTCACATGTCAAAATCGAAAAAGGGGGGCCAGAGATATGTAAAATCCACCCAAATGGCCCCAGAATCTCTCTAAAAAGGTCAAATATCACTTGTTTTGCATCAATCTTGATACAGGGTACTTATTATATGTTGTTCCTACAGCCTTTAGTCTACTAACCCATCATCCAAGGTTAGTTTTCACTATAAGTACAAAATATTTTTTGGACGGACACTATAATTTACAGTTTTTTACCATGTTCAATCTGAATTTTCTTTAAAATAAAAAACATCTATATAGATTCTAACTTTTCTACATCCAACTCACAGGTTTATCATTACTTTGAGAAAAAAGATTATTAATTAATTAATTTAACCCCATTTTCGTTCCTACCCTCAACTATGGTCATGAAGGATGGGTCATGACCGAAAGAACGAGATCGCGGATACAAGCGGCCGAGGTGGGTTTTCTCCGCAGGGTGGCTGGTGTCTCCCTTAGGGATAAGGTGAGAAGTTCGGTCATCCGGGAGGAACTCGGAGTTGAACCGCTCCTCCTTCGCGTCGAAAGGAGCCAGTTGAAGTGGTTCGGGCACCTAGTTAGGATGCCAACCTGGCCGTGGGAATGTAATTTTCGAGCCTGAAACCTGAAAAACAGGCTTGGGGCCTAACAGGTTTTAATATGGCAAATGGCAATTTGACTTATACAACATTCACAAGTTGTACATTTGACTCATACAATAACCCACCTTCGAGTGATGCTCCAGTTTCTTCATGTTTTTTTTTTTTTACCCCCTTGCTTGCGCTGGACTGAAACTGTCTTTTCACCAACATCTCTTCACCTGCACTAGTGGCCGTATCAAAGCCGTGATTGGTCAGATGTCGATTCATTGCAACGGTGTCGGGTTACAGACGTGCTCCCCTTGTCACCTCTCACTCTCGCAGGGGATGCGCGCAGAACTTAGCGGAGACCTGCGCACAGCAGCTGAGGCCCTCTGGGCGGGGCCCCCTGCGCAAGGCGGGGCCCCATGCAGCCTGCGTGATTGGCCTGTAGGGAGGGGCGGCCCTGACAATATGCATTATTTCAGGCTTAACATTTTTGCTACATTTACCTATAAAGTGCAATGTTACAGTCTGGAACTCTTTTCCTACTTTTTTTCAGACATGGGTAAATACCATAGACTGTATATATAAATGGACTTAGGGTCCGTGACGTCAACCATAGGATTCTGCAGAGTTGCAGAGAAGCCCTTTGTAGGCGTAGTCGGCCACTGTCACTACCCGATCTGCACCCCTGCCCGATCTGCGCGAGATGGTCCGCCATATTTGACAACTACATACGGCAACTCTAATAGGACACTTGACACAGTGGCGTTTGGCAAAGCAGAAAAAGAACACTCTGAACGAGAGAGATGAGTTATTGTTATTACAACGTGACTTCACTATTATTTAACAACTCCTTTTATTGGGTCATTTTATTGGGTTAAGTACATTGTCAGAATAAGTGAGAAATGGATTTAACTTCTGTTAGACAGCTATCATACATACTGAAGAAATATTGACTGTGAATGTATGCAATATGTATGGCATTCATAATTTATATCTAATTACATTAACTGTGAATGTCCTTTATCTTATTTCAAATAAAATAAAATAGCAAAAGATTTTTGTATAGATATTTGAGACGTTTATGACTCGCGGTTAAAAGCACGTTATTCAATTATTGTATAATATTAAAAAAATATTAGGAGTACATACTGTCATAGGGGGAAAGTAGAAGGTCTGTGATAGAAATATAATAATAATAATAATAATAATATATTTAATTTGTTAGCGCTTTTACAGGTGCTCAAAGACGCTTTACAGATATAGTGAAGGGAAAAGGAAGGAACAACAAATAAATATATAGTAAACAATCACACATTAAAAGCCAGATTGAAGAGGTGAGTTTTTGTGAGTTTTTTGAAGGTGGTGAGGTCAGTGCAGTCTCTGATGGGTTGGGGGAGTGAGTTCCAGAGGGAGGGGGCAGCGACGGAGAAGGCTCTGTCCCCCCAGGTCCGGTGATTGGTGCGGGTGGGGATGGATAGGAGGTTGGCATCTGATGAGCGGAGGCAGCGGGAAGGGGCGTGGTGGTGCAGCAAGTCTGTGAGGTAGGGGGGGGCCTGATTGTTGAGGGCTTTGTGGGTAATGAGGAGGACTTTGAAGATGATTCTTTGACGGACGGGGAGCCAGTGGAGGATCTGGAGGACGGGAGTGATGTGGTCTCGGGAGCGGGTGTGGGTGAGGAGGCGGGCAGCAGAGTTCTGGATATGTTGGAGTTTATTGATTAGGTTGGATGGTATGCCGTAGAGGATGCTATTGCAGTAGTCGAGTCGTGAAGTGATGAATGCATGAATCAGGGTTTCAGCAGCAGAGGAGGAGAGTGATGGGCGGAGACGGGCAATGTTTTTGAGGTGGAAAAAGGCTGTCCTGGTGATGTGATTTATGTGGTGGTTGAATTTGAGCTGACTGTCGAAGATGACTCCGAGGTTGCGGATGTGAGGGGGGGGAGATAGAGTGTGGCTGTCAATGGTGAAGTTGAAATTCTGGATGTCTTTGATACGGGATGGGGGGCCAATGATGATGATGTCTGATTTGGCACTGTTCAGTTGGAGATAGTTTGTTTGCATCCATGCTTTTATTTCTGAGAGACAGTTGGTGAGAGTGGAGTGTGTTGTGGGGGTGATGGTTTTTGTTGAGATATAAAGTTGGATGTCATCGGCGTAGCAGTGAAATTGAAGGTTGTGGCGACGAATTATTTTGCCAAGGGGGAGCATATAGAGGATGAAGAGGAGGGGGCCAAGCACCGAACCCTGGGGGACACCTTGGGACAGAGGAGCAGTGGAGGAGGTGCAGTTGTTGATGTTGATAAACTGATGTCTGTCGGTGAGGTAGGATTTCAGCCAGGAGAGTGCAGTGTCGGTGATGTTCAGTGATGATTCGAGGAGGGACAGCAGGATGGCGTGGTTGATGGTGTCGAATGCTGCGGTGAGGTCGAGGAGGATGAGGATGTTAAGGTTGCCAGAGTCAGAGGAGAGGAGGAGGTCGTTTGTGATTTTGAGAAGAGCTGTTTCGGTGCTGTGTTTTGATCGGAAACCGGATTGAAATGGCTCAAAGAGATCATTGGAGCTGAGGTGGGCTTTAAGTTGTGAGGCAACGACACGTTCAAGTATTTTGGACAGAAAGGGGAGATTTGAGATGGGCCGGAAGTTGGACATGATGTCAGGTGTGAGTCCAGGTCTTTTGAGAATGGGTGTGTGACAGCAGCCAGTTTGAGAGAGGGGGGAACTGATCCAGATCTGAGGGAGGAGTTAATGATGGTGGCGATGAGTTGGGAGATGGCAGGGAGGCTCTCTTTAACAAATTTGGAGGGCATTGGGTCAAGTGTGCAGGTGGAGTTAATTCCAGTCATGAGGTCGGACAGTTGCATGGGGGTCACAGGGGAGAAGTGGGACAGGGGGTGTGAGGTGAAGGGGGGGGAGCCAGGAGGGAAGGTGGGGGGTGCTGATGAGGGTGTCAGATTGCTGTAAATGTTGCTGATTTTGGTTTGGAAAAACGAGAGGAAGGAGTTGCACTGTTCGGTGGTGAAGGATGAGGTGGCGTTGTCACAGGGTTTGAGAAGTTTGCTGATGGTGGAGAACAGACGCTTGGGGTTGCTGGAGCCGGACTGAATGAGTTGTGAGTAGTAATTAGACCGGGCTGCTTTGAGTGCGTTACTGTACTGCTGGAGATAGTCTTTGTAGATTTGAAGATGGACTGTTAGTGTGGTTTTCTTGTGTTGGCGTTCAAGTTGACGTTTCCTTGATTTCATTTGGCGGAGTTCAGGGGTATACCAGGGGGCGGAGTGTATGAAAGAGACATGTTTTGTTTTTGTGGGGGCCAGTTCATTGAGACAGAAGGAGAGGGTGCTGTTATAATAGTCCACAAGTTCAGATGGGTTTTCCGAAAGTGGGGAGGGGGAGACAGACATCTTGCAGGTAATGGAGGCAGTGATTGCTGAAGGTGAGATGGATTTGAGATTTCTGTAGGTTATTGTGCGTTTTTGCTTTTGGGCGGGGATGGGGATGTTGATGTCCATGAGGATGGCCAGGTGATCAGAGATGTGGAGATTGAGGCTGGACAGATGGTGGATGGTGAGACCAGTGGAGCAGACCAAGTCCAGGATGTGACCACGGCTGTGTGTTGGGAAGTTGATGTGTTGAGAGAAGTTGCAGCAGTGAAGGGTTTCCTTAAATTCAGAGGCATATTTGCAGGTTGGGTCGTCAACATGAATGTTAAAATCACCTAAGAGGAGAACAGATGGGGATATAGCAGAAAGCTGAGTGAGAATGTCAGAGAGATCGGAGAGAAAGGAGGGGTTTGGCTTCGGGGGACGGTAGATGATGGCTGTGACCAGGGGAGTGGGACCAGAGAGTTTAAAGATCAGGTGTTCAAATGAAGAAACATCAGGGATGGGGATTATGGTAGCTTTTATTTCCTTTCTGATAATAGCAGCTATACCACCACCCCGCCCTTGTGGGCGAGGTTTGTCAATGTATGTGAATCCTGCTGGGGTGATTTGATTTAAAGAAAAATAGTCCAGGGGTTTTTGCCATGTTTCGGTCAGATACAGAAAGTCCAGGTTATTGTCTTTAATGAATTCATTCAGAATGTGGCTTTTATTGTGGATGGAGCGTGTGTTGAGCAGGGCTGCTCTGAGGTGGCGTTGCATTGGGGGGGGTTGTGTGGACCGGGGGAGTGGAAGGAGATTGGTCAGATTCACGTGTTGTTTGTTGTGATGGCGTAGTGTGGGCGTGTGACAGGACCGAATGGACGGGATGGAGTGTGGAGACGTGGAATGAAATAAAAACTTACGGCCAGAGCCTCTGTGTGAAGGACGGCGTTTGCGGAGTATTTCATAATCCGCGAGGATGTCCATGCAGTCCGGACGCAGGCGGTTATTGAAGGAGCGGAGATCTGACAGGGAGTAGAGCGGCGGCATGATCCGGTGAAGTGGCGCTAGCACGGAGCTAGCTAATGCTGGGGACCCGGGCAGCAGAGACCAGGAGCCGGATGACCGTGGAAGAAGGAGCGGTGTGAGTCCAGATAAAATGAGAATTATAATCCACAGCATATCAGGAGAATAATTCCAGTGGTTTCCAGAGGAGAATCGTAGGAGGTGCTGACAGCCTGGTGCAGAGTGGGAGCCGGGTGACCAGCCTACTAGCTGGTTAGCTGGCTTGATAGCCACCGGCTGTAGGCGGCAGGGAGAGACGATGTCGGCGGGGAAGCCGGCTGATCGCAGCGGGATGGGAAGACCCACACGAGCCGCGGAGTTAGGGTGGAGTTGGGGTGGAGACAGAAATGTTAGCTCGGCAGACGTCAGGGAGCCGAGGAGCATCTAGGTAGCAGCCTGCTAGGTCCGATAATGCTAGCTAGCTAGCGGGCTAGGGACCGGTGAGCAGGAAAGAGATGACAACAAATATCTGTCGATTCGATATAGAGATGCTGCTATTTTCGCTGATGACTGACGTTTCAAAAGTAGAGAGCCAGACAGGAGAGGTTCTGATCTGGACTAAAGAACAATATTTTGGGCGGAGGAGCGGCGAACAAACAACGCCAGCACCCTCGGCGACCCGGGAAATATATAGATATATATAGATAAATATAGAATATAAAAAATCAAGACAATACTATAAGTGATCTCTACAATAAAACAGTTTAGTGCAGGATGTACAGAGATATTAATATGAGGATGTGCAAAACAGAAACACGAATTAACCTTTATTTAAACATTAAATAATACTTTAGATTAAGGTCTTCTTTTAAATAAGAAAAACACTTTGGGGGTATCTATCTACAGATAAATATTAAGCCTGACAAAGTACTTAACGTCTAATATATTGCTTTCCTGCAATGTTAACTATGTTGAAGCACTTATTTTAACTGATATTATACATATGAATTATACTCTTATGTATGTAGATAGTATAAGAAATGTGCATAATATGACAGTTTGTCACGGTTGTCATGTCAGGTCACGGGTCTATGTCTAGGTTTGGGTGTTTTCACTGCTCTATGTCATGTTTTCCTCCTGGGTTATTGTCTGGTCCTTTTCCCTGTGTTTTTCCTCCTGTCGTTAGTTTCCTCACCTGTGTCTCGTTAGCTGATTGTGTTCACCTGTGGCCCTTGTGTTTCTCCTCCCCTGCCCGGCTGTGTCTTGTCTTGTAATTATCCCTCCCTGTATTTAGTCTTGTCTCGTCCTGTGTTCAGTGTTGGTGCTTCTTTTGTTTGTGACCTGGTTCACCGTAGAGTGTTTTGTTTGTTAAAGTTTATGTATTAGATAAGAGACCTTGAAATAAAGGTATTATCAAGTGTTATCTGCGTTTGGGTCCTACCTGCTTCACTCTGCGCTATCAGAAAGCACCAACCAGAAATGGGCCCAGCAGATCCGTTCGAGTGGGAATTATTGAATTTTTCCTTTTTTTTGGCTAACTGCTCGGATCGATGGAAGAGAGCACCCGGATTTCAGCAGCGAGAGGCTGTGTTGTCGGAGGCGCGCCAAATGGCTAGAGAGAAACCAGGTTTGGTGAAGTTCTTACCTGGCTGGATTTCAAAGATCCTCACGGTGCGTGATTCCCGGCCTGCTAGCCCCAGGCATGCTAGCTCCCTGCCTCCCGATTCCCAACCTGGCACCATACGCCTTGGTGGGTTCCGTCTGGAGTCAGCCCCGGCTTCTTCCCCATTTCCTGCTCCTGTCCAGGATCCGTTCACGGGTACTCGTCTGGCTTATGGAGGTCCACGTAGTATTCAGGCGGCTGCTAAAAGGAGTCGCAAGGCCAAGCTAGCAGCCCGAGCCCCAAGAGCCATGGCTCCAGCCCCAGTTCCGGCCCCAGCAGCCATGGTTCTGGCTCCAGTACCGGCTCCAGTACCCCTGGTCCCGACTCCAGTTTCGGCTCCAGGACTGGCTTACCGGCCAACGCCAGCTCCCCGTGTCCTGTCGGCATACCGGCCGACGCCAGCTCCCCGTGTCCTGTCGGCATACCGGCCGACGCCCAGCTCCCCGTGTCCTGTCGGCGTACCGGCCGACCCCAGCACCTCGTCTCTTGTTGGCTCCCCAGCCAACACCAGCTCCCCGTGTCCTGTCGGCATACCGGCCGACGCCAGTTCCCCGTGTCTTGTTGGCTCCTCAGCCAACACCAGCTCCCCGTGTCCTGTTGGCGTACCGGCCGACTCCAGCACCTCGTCTCTTGTTGGCTCCCCAGCCTACACCAGCTCCTCGTGTCCTGTCGGCGTACCGGCCGACTCCAGCACCCCGTGTTCTGTTGGCGAACCAACTCTCTCAAGTTTCCCCTCGAGTCCCCTCTCAAGTCAACTCTCCAGTGTCCTCTCGAGTCACCTCCCAAGTCAACTCTCCAGTGTCCTCTCGAGTCACCTCTCAAGTTCCTACCCGAGTCCCCTCTCAAGTTTCCCCTCGGGTCCCCTCTCGAGTCTTTTCTCAAGTCCCCTCTCAGGTCCCCTCTCGAGTTCCCTCTCGAGTCTTTTCTCGAGTCCCCTCTCAAGTCAACTCTCCAGTGTCCTCTCGAGTCACCCCTCAAGTCAACTCTCCAGTGTCCTCTCGAGTCACCTCTCAAGTTTCCCCTCAGGTCTCCTCTCGAGTTCCCTCTCAAGTCCCCTCTCAGGTCCCTTCTCGAGTTACCTCTCAAGTCAACTCTCCAGTGTCCTCTCGAGTCACCTCTCAAGTTTCCCCTCAGGTCTCCTCTCGAGTTCCCTCTCAAGTCCCCTCTCAGGTCCCCTCTCAGGTCCCCCTCGAGTCACCTCTCAAGTCCCCTCTCAGGTCCCCTCTCGAGTTACCTCTCGAGTTCCTTCTCGAGTCCCCTCTCCAGTCCCTTCTCAAGTTCCCTCTCAAGTCCCTTCTCAGGTCCCCTCTCGAGTTATCTCTCGAGTCACCTCTCGAGTTCCTTCTCGAGTCACCTCTCAAGTCAACTCTCCAGTGTCCTCTCGAGTCACCTCCCAAGTCAACTCTCCAGTGTCCTCTCGAGTCACCTCTCAAGTTTCCCCTCGAGTTCCCTCTCAAGCCCCCTCTCAGGTCCCCTCTCGAGTTACCTCTCGAGTCACCTCTCGAGTTCCTTCTCGAGTCCACTCTCCAGTTTCCTCTCGAGTTCCCTCTCAAGCCCTCTCTCGAGTCCCCACTCAAGCCCCTACTCATGTGCCGTTGGAGGTCCCGCAGACTAGTCTTCTGCCGGGGGTCCTGCCAACCCCATGTCCTGTCCAGTTGGAGGTCCCGCAGACTAGTCTTCTGCCGGGGGTCCTGCCAACCCCATGTCTTGTCCAGTTGGAGGTCCCGCAGACTAGTCTTCTGCCGGGGGTCCTGCCAACCCCATGTCCTGTACCGTGGGAGGTTCCGCTGGGGGTCCTGCCAACCTCATGTCCTGTCCAGTTGGAGGTCCCGCAGACTAGTCTTCTGCCGGGGGTCCTGCCAACCCCATGTCCTGTACCGTTGGAGGTTCCGCTGGGGGTCCTGCCAACCCCATGTCCTGTCCAGTTGGAGGTCCCGCAGACTAGCCCTCTGCCGGGGGTCCTGCCAACCCCATGTCCTGTCCAGTTGGAGGTCCCGCAGACTAGCCCTCTGCCGGGGGTCCTGCCAACCCCATGTCTTGTCCAGTTGGAGGTCCCGCAGACTAGCCCTCTGCCGGGGGTCCTGCCAACCCCATGTCCTGTCCAGTTGGAGGTCCCGCAGACTAGCCCTCTGCCGGGGGTCCTGCCAACCCCATGTCTTGTCCAGTTGGAGGTCCCGCAGACTAGCCCTCTGCCGGGGGTCCTGCCAACCCCATGTCTTGTCCAGTTGGAGGTCCCGCAGACTAGCCCTCTGCCGGGGGTCCTGCCAACCCCATGTCTTGTCCAGTTGGAGGTCCCGCAGACTAGTCTCCTGCCGGGGGTCCTGCCAACCCCATGTCTTGTCCAGTTGGAGGTCCCGCAGACTAGCCCTCTGCCGGGGGTCCTGCCAACCCCATGTCTTGTCCAGTTGGAGGTCCCGCAGACTAGTCTCCTGCCGGGGGTCCTGCCAACCCTTTGTCCTGTCCCGTTGGAGGCCCCGCCGACTACTCTCCTGCCGGGGGTCCTGCCAACCCCATGTCCTGTCCCGTTGGAGGTCCCGCCGACTACGCTCCTGCCGGGGTCCTGCCAACCCTATGTCCTGTGCCGTTGGAGGTCCCGCCGTCTACTCTCCTGCCGGGGGTCCTGCCAATCCTATGTCCTGGGCTGTTGGAGGCCCCGCCGACTACTCTCCTGCCGGGGGTCCTGCCAACCCTGTGTCCTGTCCCGTTGGAGGCCCCGCCGACTACTCTCCTGCCGGGGGTCCTGCCAACCCTTTGTCCTGTCTCGTTGGAGGTCCCGTCGTCCACCCTCCTGCTGGGGGTCCTGCCAACTCCTGGTCCTCTTCCGTGGGGGATCCTGCCGAAGCCTGTCCCGCCGGCTCCGGTTCCTGTCCGGTCGACACCGGGTCCTGCCCGGCCTCCGGAGCTGTCTGGTCTTCGCCCTCATGCTCGGCCCCCTGAGTTCGCCCGCTGTGGCCTTCGCCCCCACCATGGACTCTGCCTTGCCCCCGGGCCGTCCGCCCGAGTTCCCCACCTTAGACTCTGCCTCGCCCCCGGGCCGTCCGCCCGAGACCCCCACCTTGGACTCTGCCTTGCCCCCGGGTCGTCCGCCCGAGTTCCCCACCATGGACTCTGCCTTGCCCCCGGGCCGTCCGCCCGAGACCCCCACCTTGGACTCTGCCTTGCCCCCGGGCCGTCCGCCCGAGTTCCCCACCTTGGACTCTGCCTTGCCCCCGGGCCGTCCGCCCGAGTTCCCCACCTTAGACTCTGCCTTGCCCCCGGGCCGTCCGCCCGAGACCCCCACCTTGGACTCTGCCTTGCCCCCGGGCCGTCCGCCCGAGATCCCTTCCTGGTCCCCTACTGGGCTCCTGGGCGGTCAGCTTAGTCCCGTCCTCCGGACCCCCTCCACCCACCCTGCTGGACTTTATTGGATTTTTGTTTTGGGGTTTAGGGACGTCTTGAATCCGTCCCTTGAGGGGGGGGTTATGTCACGGTTGTCATGTCAGGTCACGGGTCTATGTCTAGGTTTGGGTGTTTTCACTGCTCTGTCATGTTTTCCTCCTGGGTTATTGTCTGGTCCTTTTCCCTGTGTTTTTCCTCCTGTCGTTAGTTTCCTCACCTGTGTCTCGTTAGCTGATTGTGTTCACCTGTGGCCCTTGTGTTTCTCCTCCCCTGCCCGGCTGTGTCTTGTCTTGTAATTATCCCTCCCTGTATTTAGTCTTGTCTCGTCCTGTGTTCAGTGTTGGTGCTTCTTTTGTTTGTGACCTGGTTCACCGTAGAGTGTTTTGTTTGTTAAAGTTATATGTTAGATAAGAGCCCTTGCAATAAAGGTATTATCAAGTGTTATCTGCGTTTGGGTCCTACCTGCTTCACTCTGCGCTATCACAGTTTAATGGTGGAGGTACACACATATTGATAGATGTCTTGTAATGCACTGTTGAGGAACCTGTGACCCAAGATTTTCATTCATTGCATACACCGTAGTTGTGTATATGATATGTCAATAAACCTTTGAAAATCTTGAAATCTTGAAAGGGATGTGCAAAATAGCCATAATATACATGTATATATGCTGACAGTTATTTTACTCTTATTTTTTCATCTTCTATTTTCATAGTCTTTTATTATTACTATCATTATTTCCTTGATTTTATGTTATTTATTATTTATTTTAGATTGTATTGATCTGTGTGAATCTTTGCTGTACTGTTTTTTTCACGCTTACCCTGTTGCTGCTTTGTACAAACTGAATTTCCTCTCGGGGATTAATAAAGGTTCATCTTATCTTATCTTATACAGTTTTTAATTAACTATTAGTAGAGAATAACGAGTAATGAATATACTTTATTACTCGTTTCCATTCATGTCAATTGCAGATAAAAGTTTAGTCTTCTCAAGCATCCATCCATCCATCTTCTCCCGCTTATCCGTGGTCGGGTCGCGGGGGTAGCAGTTCCAGCAGAGAGCCCCAAACTTTCTTTTCCCTGGCGACATCAACCAGCTCTGACTGGGGGATCCCAAGGCGCTCCCAGGCCAGCGAAGAGATATAATCCCTCCACCTGGTCCTCGGTCTACCCCTTGGTCTCTTCCCAGCTGGACGTGCCTGGAACACCTCCCTAGGGAGGCGCCCAGGTGGCATCCTAACTAGGTGCCCGAACCACCTCAACTGGCTCCTTTCGACGCGCCAACTATCAAATATCTCTCCTGATTGTTGGCACTTGACAATCACCTTACCTGAATTTTACTCAGGTTTAACTAAAGTCTGATTTAAGGGTTGTTTATATTTCACATCATTAATCAGAATCTGCAAAGTAACTCAAATAAGTTTAGTGGAGTAAAAATACCAGGTTAACCTCTGAATTGTAGTGGAGTAGAATTACAAAGTAACAATGAGCTGTCATGTGGGTATATATTAATGCTGCGCATTATGGACACAAGCGATTTTCACCCATTTATTAATTATATGTTTTACTTTTGATAACACCAATGTGTTTAATACTGCCAACTTCTAATTGTGGGAAAAACAAAAACGTTCAGTAGAGACGTCCCATAGAACATTTTGCGAAACACAATAGTGTAGTGTGTAGTACGTAGTTCTGGGGGGGGCGTTCGATTCCAGTTTTGGATAGTCTGGCGTGGTTTCGTTCCATTTCAAACAGCTGTTTGACGCTCGGGCGTAACCTTGGCACACTGCCACTCCAACATCCAATCCCAGAGCTTGAAGATTAATCACGGGGACTGTAGTCCTAAACGATAGCTGGGGATTATGGGTCGTGTAGTGTCTTCGGCCATCCTAAACTCCTAGAGGCCTACGTCTGTTTCCGGATATTTTTATTTTGAAATTATTGAAACCAATAAATAAAAGCAAGGATAATTGTGTGTTATTGGTGAGTAAATAACAGTGTGTTATTTTGAAAAGAATAACAAATTAGAAGGAAAAAAAGATTTAAAAAATACAGATTTCAGTATTCTGAGGCTCTGAGCCCCATTTATTTTCCTCACTGACGGCAACAAAAGTCCGAAATTATACGATTTAAAATAAAAGCAATAATTGTGTCTTGATATTTAGTAAGAACATGTTTTTATGAATCATACAGCTTCTGGTCTTCCACGTAGTGTTAATTTCATCAGCTATTTTTTAATTTAGTTTTAGTCTTAGTCCTGTGTTAAATTTCCTTTTTAGTTTTAGTCACCTTCATCCTGTTTCTATTTAGTCAAGTTTTAGTCGACTAAAACAGTAACCATTTTAGTCAAGATTTAGTTGACTAAAAGTCTGAGCATTTTAGTCTTATTTTAGTCAAAGAAAACTAATTATTTTAGTCTACTTTTTGTCAATGAAAACTGTTGAGTCTTTTTTTAGTCATCAGATTATATAGAACATTTCAGTCAAACTAGTCTAGCCAAAACCAATAATTTGTAATTTTAGTCAAACATATTTCACAATAAGATTATATCTTGTCCTTATTTGATGAAAAACACAGGTTGAATGAATAACAATGCAGCTTTGCAGAGAGTATCTGGGCAGGTTTGTGGTGTTTTTACCAGCTGTGTTATGGCCACATTGCTTCCCTTCTGATAAAACAATGCATTCGCTTTTTTTCTCTGCGAAAATGGGCCCAAATATCACATCGTTTCTTTCTCCCAAGCAGAGGTGGCTTCAGACTTTTTCGTTGTCAGTCATTTTGACGGACAGGATCGTAACATTTCCGTCATAATCCATTATTACCCGTTGAGTGCAGAATTGATCACTCACTCGCGCTGACGGGGGGGTATTCGGTTAACGCGAGTGCGACCACTGCTCCCAAGCCCTGTTGTTGCCATTTCATTTTCTGTTAAATAAGGTTAGTTAGACCATGAGTTAGACCCGAGTCTTCCTGACAGTTCACAGTGTGCCGCTGCCCGGTGTAATTCAAATCGCCGCGCGCAGCACAGACACACAGCTGCTGCCTTGCCGCAGCACCGGAAATGGAACTGCTGGGAGAAAAACTGACTATCAGAGATGTAACGTTATCTTTGATAATATTTCGTCTCCTCATTTTTCGTCAACGAAAGTAAAGAGAAATTTTGGCATAGTTTTAATTTAGTAAACTACATTTTCGTCTCGTCACTTTTCGTCAACGATATTGCATGATGATTTCGTTGTAGTTATTGTTTTACTGCCGGTGCCATCTCGTCAACGTCTCGTTTTCGTCATGGAAAAAAAGGTCGTTGACGAACATATTTCGTCATAGTTTTAGTCAACGAAATTAACACTACTTCCACGACCCGACTGGAGAAAAAGACGTGCTGCGGCAAGAAACACATTACCAGTAGAAATACATTGCTTTTAAAATCGTGTTGTGCAACACGAAAAAAAGGGGAAAACCGTGTTGGTGAACAGAATCAATAGATTTAAAATCGTGTTGGTGAACACGAAATGCCACGAGACTGGGTTGTAACTGAACGAGAGAGTAATGTCAAATGACAGTACAATTGACCAATAATTTCTTCCCTCTAAATGGGTGGGCTTTATTATCGCGGACTTTATGACAAGTTCCACCCGCTGTGAAACGTTTCTTGTTTCCATAGCAACAACAACTGTCAACAGCGTAAACTCGCCTTCAAAATAAAAGCATGCCAAATTACACTTAAGACATACAACTGCAACGAAAGTAACAAACACAATGCAATATTCTTTTCAATTTCAAAGAACACAAATTGGGTTATCTACAAGTGTTGTTTTGTGTGGTAGAGTGTCGCTTTCATTGATGTGTTTTGCACCCCGGGCGGGCCGTTGTTTTGATATTCCACCAGTGTGAACATTTTTTGTATTTCGCGACCCACCTATCACATCTCTGCGCCCCACACTTTGAGAAACGCTGGCTTAAAGTAATGTTGTAAAATTACAACAGTGGGTGAGTATGTTGTTGTCGTGTAGATGTTTTTAAACGTCCACCAGGTGTCACGGTTGTCCCATTTTTGGCAGCAAACTTTTCAGGACGACTGAAGGAGAGGAGGGGTCACTGGCACTGAGTGAAGAAATGTGCCTCCCGGATTTGTTGTCATACACACACCGACTGTCTTTACTAATGGACTATGTCTAGGTCTCATACTGAAACCACCTTTATTTAAGTCCTCCTTTCACGTCCAGCTAGTGTAATTCAGAAGTAGCGTAGTTGTATGTGAGTGTGTGTGGTTACAGGCATGGAGGATGCACACAGTTACAGTTAGGTAAGCAGGGTGTCGACAGGTGAAGAAAACGGGGCTACACCTTCACGGTATTTTACCTCTTCCTACGGATAAACCTCCCCTGTCCTCCGGGTTCACTTCTCTGCTTTACCCGCTTCTCCTGTTTTCATCACCGGACTCCTCTTCGGGGTTTACCTCGGTAGCAGAAATGTCGGAGGAAAAAACGGATATTTCCAACGAACTGTTCGGTAAGATAACGTTTGTTGTTTGTCGATCAAGTATTGTAACTTGAGCTGACTAAGTCTTTGTTGTTGCCGAACATAGTAAACAACTTAGTTTAACCTTTGCATCATGTCAGGTAAAATGCAGGCTTTCAGTTCACGACTAAATGTCTGAAAACGTAATAAACACACACAAAGCGTACTTAGGACAACATTAATATTTATCATACTATTGACACTTCAAATAAGACTAAGTTATCAAAACTGTGTTTAAGCCACTCATAAAAAGTTATTGCATAATTTTGAAGCTAATAATAGTCTTACATTGCTGATTTAACGTTACAACCAATGTCCTAGGGATAGGAATAGGCCTACAAGCAACTTAGAGGTACATGTCAGGCTGATGAAACAAGACTCTCAGTAATATTTTAGATATGCTAAGTCCTACTACAACATGTGAAAAATACGGCAGCGTTCAATAAAATATAATTATTTAATACCACAGACACAGCCTTGACTATTATGGGAGTACACTTTTCATTCTACTGGGTGTCCATGTTAATTCACCTTTCTTCAGTATTGCTGTGGCTGCATTTCAGTATGCAGTATTTTCATGCCTTGAGGGCTAGGCAGCTACCTGAGAGCTGCTCCTCTGTGCCACTTCCTTATCTGAAGGGGGAAGCTTTGGGAAAGGGGTGTGCCCTGTGAAATTCCTTTTGGATTGTGAGATATTATCAACCCAGACTGTCTGGACGACTGAGTGTCAGAAAGAAGGAGAACAAATGTAAATCACTGCAGTTTTTGTTATGGAATGTAGCCTAAACTGTTGACTTTAAGTTAAAAATGGCACTAATGCAGCCTGGTCGAATATCTTAGTTGGTTTGACCTAAATGGTCCTTTGCAGGGTGATTGTCTAACTAAAACAGTTGCCATCTGGTTTTTTTCGTCTAATATCTTGATGTGTAATTGACCAAACTGTACTAGACAACAGTAGGTAATGGCATTTAAGTAATACAGAGAGATGGAAGAAGTACTCATATTATTTACAATAGCAATACTACAGTGTACTTTTAAAAGTAAAAGTCCTGCATTCAAAATAGTTTAAAGGGGACCTATCATGCAAAATGCACTTTTTTATGTCTTTTATACATAAATATGTGTCCCCGGTGTGTCAGGGAACTCACAACGTGTCAGAAAAAAAACCCTCTCTCTTTTCCTCCGTGCGCAAATCCCTAAAAACGGGGGTACAACGGAGCTGATCCAGATTTGCCATCCGATATGACATAAGAAACATCGCTGTATCAGAAACAACTCCCGACGTGTTTTGGACGTAATAGTCTTTGTTTACATTAGCAAGCATCGCTAACACTCAGAGCTAACCTGTACTGGAGAGCATGTGTGTGAAGAAGCAAGAAATAAAAACGAACTCACCTTGTGGTAAACCCTCAAGAGAGAACGCCTTTGAGCTCCATACTGTTTCAGAAATAATCCTTGATCTAATAATCCTTGATCTAATAATCCTTGCGCTTCATCACCGCAGCATTTTAGACAGTATCTGCCAGGTCCTGCATGAGCCGGCATAAGCTCCGCCCCCTCTTATACCCAGAATCAGCACTTTTGTAACAGGAAGAGAAATAGAGGGATATAAGGCATGGCTAGAATGGGTGATCTGTTTGGTTTTTTGACCAAAACACTTAATTGACATGTTTTTTATATTTTTTTATATATATATGAGACCTATGCTATTGCCTAAAAATAGCCTGATAGGTGACCTTTAAGTAAAAGTTGCAGAATGACCCAGTTAAGCACCATGTATTTTTAATAAATGTATTATAATTAGTGATGATTTAATGTGTTCATCACTTCAATGTTGCACTTGGTAAAGGTGTTTTCTTTTCTTAAATTACTTTATATACTACTGCTTAACTCAACCTATATTAATATACAATAATGTATTATTTGATTTTATATTTTATTTTTTTTATTTTATTAATTATCCAAAATCTGCAAAGTTAGGAACTTCAACTGTTAAATGAATGTAGTGAAGTAAAAAGGCAGCATTTGCCTACACAATGTAGGGGAGTAAAAGTATAAAGTAGACTAATGTGAAAATACTCAAGTAAAGTACCTGCATTTTTTACTGAAGTACAGTACATGAGTAAAAGTACTTTGTAACATTCCCCGACTGGTAATACACCTTTATAAAACTTTCTTAAATGAAAAAATTATTCGAGGACTTTTGAGTTCAGAGTCTGTTCTCTTTATCATACTGTCATTAGGAATCAACAGCAAACCCAGTACTGGGTGGAGAGGCTGACTCACACACCCCGTGCTCTCTGTTACTGTGTCTGCCTCTCATTCTCACACTGTATGTCACTGGACGGACTGATGAATGGTGCTTTTTGTTGCTAGCTCCTGCTGATGCTAGTATAAGGGCAGACCGACCTGACGCTGCTCATCAGCAGCAGTGAAAACTAAAGACGAATTGATCAGGGCTGGCCTTTATGTGGAGAGAGTGAAATTAAAAGTGGTATAGGATGGTGGACAGGGATGGGGGGGTAATCGGATTTTTGGCACACACAGATGAGTGTCATACCACTAGTTAGGGTTGATCATTCAAATTCAGAAATTTAATTTATAATATATTAGAAAGTAGCAAACTCCTATTTAATCCCAATTTCACCTACAGTCAACAACCCAGAGAGTTTCAGTTCACTATAACACACATTATCAAAGAGCAGCAAGATTAGATTAGAACATATTATACTTGTTTGCTTGAAAATGACTAAAACTATACATTTAGCATCAATATAGCTCTGGATAAACCTTCTTTTGATCAACAAACTCAAATACTGAACTGAGTCTGACCATCAGAGCTGATATCAGACAGTTGGGGCAAAAATAAATATAGTGTCTTAAGTCAGACTGAAGAACTAGGGATGTCCCGATCACCTTTTTTTGCTCCCGATCCGATTCCGATCATTTGATTTTGACAATCTGCCGATACCGATTTTTCCCGATCCGATCTTTATGCAATGCATTAAGAGAAAAAAAAGGTAACAGATAACGGCTGGTCATCCAACGCGATGAATTCAGCTATCTTGGCTGTTATGTTTTTGGCCTTTTCACTGTTCTGGGTCAGTTTCTCTTTCCTTTTTAAAAGTCTCTGAAAGTGTCGGTTGTTTCAGTGCCGTTACCTGAGTGGCTGCTGTGCACTCGTCGTGTTGTTGTTGGTGTTCGTTTCTCAGGTGGCGTATTAGATTGGTCGTGTTGAACGTAGCTCTGTTCTTTCAACCACGCGGAACCTCCTTCTTGCAAACATTGCATCTGGCTGTTACACTGCCTTCGCTTTAAATTTTATAATACTTCCAAACTCCTGACATTTTCTCTGTCTCGACCAGAGGTCTCGTTAACCGAATATTTTCCGTCCATGACGGATTTTTTTTAACAATGACGGACAAATCTGAAAGCAGTCCGTCATTTTGACAGATTAGAACAAACTCGGAACAGCGCCAAAGTTTCCCCGCAGCGAGGCGTGTTATGCCGTGTTATGCATGCCCTCCAAAAAGGAAATTATACCGTTTCCAAACCTAACTGTGCCGTACAAATCATTAAAATGTCTGTGAGTTTTGGCTTTACGCTGCGCACGCTCCCGCGAGGTGCAGCAGCCATGCATAACACGGCGCATGTGAACTGCCCCCCCCCCCCGTTGACAGTTCACGAGCATGCTTCCTCCCCCCCCCCCCCAGAGTTGTGTAAAGGCCGACGGGTGTTCTGCGAAAAAGTCTAGCGCAACCTCTGGTCCCGACTCACAAGTCCCCATGCAAGCCCCACAGCTCCGTTTTGGCACTGGCTTCGGCAAGCCAAAGTTTCCAACCCTCTCACCACCCAGCAGCTTGGCTGACCTCGCCAACCCAGACTGCTGGTTCGGCATGCACCAGCTGCACATCAATCCAGCGTTTCTCTCACTGGATGTAGAGGATTGGGCTGCCAGTGAAGCATTCCAGATGGGTGCGGTGAATGTACGTGTCATTAATGTTGTGAATGACTGTGCCGAGCATGGCGTCAAACTCACCTCAGACTTTGTGGCAGCAGCCAGGAGCGAGGAGCACCTGCAGAATGTGCTGCAGGCAGTTGAGCATGACCGCTCTAAACAGCCAAATCTGCACCACTGCAAGCGCAAGCTGGACCAGGACTAGGACTCAATGTTGTTCTTTTTGTTTTTAAAGGTCCCATGTCATGGCCATTTCTACTGATCATATTTCCATTGTTGAGGTCTACTAGAATAGATTTAAATTGTGCAATCTTGCAAAATCACATTGGTTTCTCATACAGCATCTCTGTATAGCAGTGACCACCAACTGGCGGCCCGCGGGCCACATCCGGCCCGCCAGACATTCTCATCCGGCCCGCACGACGGGGGTGACTGTGGCGTTGGCGGAGTGGTTACTGCGTTCGCCCCCCACCCATTTTTTTTTTTTACAACGTCTCGTGAGTAAGGTGCAGTACCGGAGTCCAACAGAGAGGCAGCAGCTGCGGGACAGTAGATTGCGTACTGCGAAACCTTCCCTTCCTTGAAGAAGAAGAAGTGATCCTTCGTTGTGAAGAGTCTGCTTTGTGCGCTCCGCAACACAGCAGCAGCCCCGCTGCGACAGAGTCCAACAGAGAGGCAGGAGCTGCGGGACAGTAGCCTAGAAGCAGGGTTGGGCTGTAACGGAATATATGTAACGGCGTTACGTAATCAGAATACAAAAATCAAGTAGGCTAACTGTATTCAGCTGGCGTTACATTTGATAAACGAGTAATCTGATTACAGTTACTTTCGTAAACCTGAAGTGAATACATTTTAGAATACTTATTGGAATTATTGGTGGAAAAGTTTCCTCACAAAATGTAATATTCATTACCGGCAGAACTGTGTGCACACTGCACGGCGCTGCAGCATGTCTCCGAGTGAGAGATGCAGCGTGTCTGTGAGGCCCCGCCCCCGCACGCAGATGAGAGAGAGAGATCTCTTTTAAAATATATTGAAAGTTAGAAACGGAGATGGTTAGATAAAATGTGCAAGATATCGTCGATGTAGCATTTCTTTATTGTCGAAATTATGACATTTATAACGGGATAAAATCAAAGTGAATGGCCTGCTGCTGCTGAATGCATGGGGCAAGTGACTGGAAACAGTTTTAAAAGTTATTACATCGTTTCAGATAATAATAATAATAATAATAAATAATAATGATAATTCATTCTATTTAGGGGCGCCTTTCAAAGCACCCAAGGACGCCTTACAATTCATAACATATTCTAAGGAAAGGTTTACAGTAGGAGAATGCAGTCCGGGTGATGTTATGTGGGGTGCAGATGAGAGGGAGCTGTCCAGAATGACACCAAGATGTTGTGTTTGAGTTCTTGATAAGCCATTAAAACAGTAAAACAAGTGTCTCCTGTTTACCAAAACATACCCATCTGTTATGGAAAAAGAAAGTATTCCAAAAGTAACCTGAACACGTTACTTTTTTAAGACACGTAACTGTAACTGTATTCTGATTACTTTCAGAGCATGTATTCAGTAATCAGTAACTGATTACATTTACAAAGTAACCCTCCCAACCCTGCCTAGAAGTGGTCCTTCGTTAGCGTGAAGAGTCTGCTAAGCTTTATGCAGTACCTGTAGCCCCCCTTCCCCCCCCCGCTGGCCCGCGATAGTGTCTATTGGATACATTTTGGCCCTTGGACAAATGTAGTTGGTGATCCCTGCTGTATAGTATGTGTATTCGCCACTCTCTGTCCTAAACGGCTTGTTAGAGCTCCTGCCCCCCCCTCCCTGTGAGCCCACTGTACTCTGATTGGTCGGGACGTTGCGAGGCTCGTTGCGAGGCTCGTTGCTGCTCGCCGCTGCTGCGAGGAGCGGACAGGTTTCCGTGTCGGCGATACAGCGAGAACAAGCGAAACTCATCCTGAGCACACACAAACACTCACAGCCGAAGTAAAAACAATAAGTGTGGCTTGATATTGGGGTGCAACAACTAATCGACTTAATCGATTAAAATCGATTAACAAATTAGTTGCCAACTAATTCAGTCGTCGATTCGTTGGTGACGTCATCACGTGTGTTTTACGCGCCGTTAAGCTCTAACGTTATTGGTCTTTTTATCGGTACTGGAGACATTTAAAAAATATATGTCATGTATTATTGCTACATAAGCATTGTATCGCAGTCTTAGTGTCGCCAACTCGTTTCTAATATGCAAAAAGACAAATAAATGCGTTTATGATGTATTTTCGATCTTTCTCTCCGTGTCTGTGTGCGAGGGGGCGGGGCAGTTGACACACACGCAGCAACACACACACACACACACACACACACACGGAGGAGATGGCGGAGAGAACGCGCTCCGAGGTGGTTAAACTTTACCCGTCTCGATGTCGACAATGCTCGTTGCCAAAAGTGCAATAAGAGTTTAGCATGTAAGGGCGGTAACACGAGCAATTTGTCTAAACATTTATCAAAAGCGCTCCACATCCAGACGGAGGAATGCACCGGGTTCGATGTCTTTCTAGTAGCTCTGTAGCCCCATCCACGAGCAACGTTTCCACGTCAGGTGTTCTGTATGCTAGCAGCAACACACGGAGTTAACTCAATTATACAAACATGGGTTAATAATTAGAGGAAACTGAGTTATTTATTTTGTTAAAGTTTCAGTTATTCCGTTTAAAGTGCTGTCATCACATTATTTAATACGATTTGTTAAAACACTGTTGTTTCTTTTGATGTGAAATATTATGTAGCCTCTTTAATTTAAATAAAAAGCAATGTTAATTTTGTTCAAAATGTGTTTAGTTAATTTAATAATATGTATTTTTGAATCAAGTATTCATCTTTATTGTCTTCATTGTTAGTTTCCACATTCTTAAAACAAACTCAAGCTAAATCTAAAAGTTGATGGCTAAATAAGAGCGTTTGAGAAATTGTGCAAGGCATAATAGTCTGAATAGTCGTTTAATCGTTTCATTAATCGATAGATTAATCGATTATCAAATTATTCATTTGTTGCAGCCCTAATATTGAGTAAGAAAAAGATTTATAACGCTGTGAGAATGGGTCTGTGGAGAGCATTTCTCCGCGATCCCAACTCGTCTATTACCAGCGTTCAGGGAGCTCTATGCAAGTCAATGGGGACTCCTTGTTAGTTAGCCAAGGGATCCTGGTGTGTGAGGTGCTCCGTGGATTGGTCCATGGTGCACTTTGAGGGTTTTTGACTCAACAGACCGTTCACATGCATTAAAACCTTCATAACACACAAGGGGACGGGTAATAACCGGAAAAGCATGACATGCCATGGGCCCTTTAAATAAATAAATGTTGTTCTCAACAGCAATTTCTTGCATTTTTTTAAATTGCTTAGGAAAACACCCAAAACAGCCAATTTTCATATTTTTGACATGCTGTGTTCCACCTCTAAATGTCAATGAATTTTCCCCAAACTTTGCGAAAGTTATTTTTAGGTGCGTCTGAACAAAATGCAACCCCAGACAGTTTGATATGTAAGAGATTTAATTTTTGCATTGCAATTTGATGTACCCTAACGTCCAGTGGATGTGTAGGATCTATAGTTTGATAGATATTACGAAGATGATTTGAGGTCTCGCCAGGAGAACGCGTATATGGAGCAGCTTGCATGTAAAGTTAACGTGGGTGAAAACAGTTTTTCCGGTCTCAAAGTTTTCATAATAAAACCGGAAGTATTCCCCTCACTGTCAAATAATTACACAGTGATATCTGCATTACTCATCCACTAAAAAACATCAGTTTATCCTTGTTAATTACACAATATTGATTAGTTTAAATTGTGTACAATGCTTTTGTGTTATTAACGTTCGATTCGGAGAAACAAATTGTTTTTTCGGAGTTTAAACACTACAGTTTCCGAAGACACTACACTACCCAGAATCCTCAGCTCTCGTTTGGGACTACAACATCCGCCTTGCTTTACAAACCCCGTGATTAGTCCTCAAGCTCTGTGATTGGATGTTGGAGTGGCAGTGCGACAAGGTTACGCCGAGCGTCAAACAGCTCTTTGAAATGTAATGGAACCACGCCAGACTATCCAAAACTGGACTTGAACGGGTCCATCCCCGGCTCCAGCCCCCCCCCAGAACTACACATGCTGGCTATTGTGTGTTTCGCAACATGTTCTATGGCATGTCTCTACTGGGAATTGTAGTTTTAAAAGACGTTTTCGTATTTCCCATAATAAGAAGTTGCCAGCATTAAACTGTGTACACCCTGGAGGTTTAGGGGATACGAAACACTCAAATTTAAAACCTATAATTAATAAATGGGTGAAAATTGCTTTGGTCCATAATGGGCAGCATTAATATACCCACATGACAGCTAAGGTCAGAAGAGCTTTATTTAACAGCTGGTCTTATGTCTGTGACCCCTCCTGTTGTTCATTGATAAGCCTGAAACATGCACTTTTCAAGGTTCAGAGGCAAATGTTGCAAATATGGCAGTAGCCATCGATCATCTTAAGATAAGATAAGATATACTTTATTGATCCCAAGTTGGGAAATGTTGTTGTTACAGCAGCATACTACTTTGTTCTACTCCACTATAATTCAGAGGTTAACCTGGTGTTTTTACTCCACTAAATTTATTTTAGTTACTTTGCAGATTCTGATTAATGATGTGAAATATAAACAAACCTTAAATCAGACTTTAGTTACACCTGAGTCAAATTCAGCCTTATCAGTTTGTCTGTTTTGCACATCCTCCTGTTAATATCTTCGGACGTCCTGCACTAAACTGTTTTATTGTAGAGATCACTACAGTATCTTCTTGATATTTTCTATTCTATATTTCTATCATTGACCCCTATTTTGTATGTAGGCTACTCTTAATATTTAAATGTTTTCATCAAATAAAACGTATTCAACAACTAAATTCAATAACGTGCTTTAACCACTAAGAGGTGCGGTTTAAAAAACCAGTGGTGTGGTTAATAAAACATAATAATATCAAACATAATATGACTATTCACTTTATTGTGAAATTAAAACAGAACGGTAAAGGAAAATACAGTTTCAGTCTCTCGATGTGAAGCTTATGCATTGTACCATGAACCTGCATTATAGACCTGTAACAGTCAACTGCATGAGGAGTTGGAAAGGTAGTAAATAATATCTTTAAAAACTAGAAAAAAGTCACTTTCTATCAGCTGTGCACCGTTATGGTGTAAATATAACCTATATACCAATTAGATCAAATATAAAAGTCAGCCGAATTAGTATTGATACTGCAAGGAGACGTATTGTGTGAAAAGAAATGGAAGATGTTGTTTAATTGTTAATATATTTATGATCCACGTCACGTATTCAGTTTTGGCGGCATCTCTTCCAGTTTGTCAAAAGGTCTTCTGATCAGGGCTCTATAAATAAATATCTACGGCAGATATGTAATATTTAATGCAGCCGAACCGTGTATTACAATGCCGTTATGTGATGACTTCCAAAGAGAAAAGCGAAAACACTCGGAATAAAGTATTATCTTTTATTTATTTTTTTATTTTTCCGATTTCATATCGGATAAACACCATATCCCGACGTGCATTGCGGCGATGTTTTAGCCTATCAAAACCTCTGAAAAAAGAAAGGTGTCTCTCAGAATCGAAAGAGAAAAACCTATGGGAAAAGCACAAAAGCATTGTACACAATTTAAACCAGTACATGTCGTATAATTAACAAGGATAAACTGATGTTTTGTAGTTGATGAGTACTGCAGATATCCCTGTTAAATCATTTGATCATTGATTTTATTATGAAAACGTTGAGACCGGAAATACTGTTTTCACCCCGTAACTTTACATGGAGGCTGCCGCATACCTCAAATCATCTTCGTAATATCTATCAAACTATAGATCCTACATATCGACTGGACGTGGATTCTAAAAGTACAATATATACTTCTCGCTAGAAATCTAATCAAAAAGTGTTTTAATGGCCAAACTATCCTACAATTTAGGATTTTACACCGAGGGGTATTTGTAACATTAGCATTCATCGGGAGCACTAGAGGGCGAAAACTTTCAAACGTAATTATAGGATGTATTGAACAATCGACCCATTTGGTCGTATGAGTTGGAGGACTTGTTATTCCAGAGATAAATGCAACACATTTTAACAATTGAGAATCGTAAATTAGCATCTGCTTAGTATTTTTGATTAAATTAACTCTACAATTTATTTGAAGCTTTTATCCAATAGTTACAGTAATTACATCTAAGCATGAAGATACAAACTCTAAAAAACAATAATCCTGCAAGTAGCTTTAAAAAGCCTAGCTATAGTTCATTTTGTATTGGCCTATGTGCAGTTGACACAGGTGGAAGTGATTGTCTCAGCTCCACTCTTGGACTAGTAGGTCTTCACAACAAAAAATATTTTATGAGAAAGCTGTTGTTCAAATCCACAATGATTTGTTTTCTAGTTGAAATCCCATGTGCTCCTAGGCGCATCCATGAAAACATTTTGACCCATGTTTAACATTTCACAAATGTATAGCTAATAAAAGAGATCACTGCAGGATATTAATAGAGTGTTAGAGCAGCCAGACATTATATGGGACGTGTCGCAGGTTATTACTGTAAAGTAATTAGTCCTCTGTGGGAACTCCTTGTTTTCATATGAGTGAGTTGGACGCAGGGAGAAGTCCATGTGTTTCTGATCAGCCTGCACGCTGCTTCCTGCTCTAATGTTTTCATCCTCCTTTCTGGGCTCAGCATTATGTCACCAAGGGCGGGCCCACGCTCTCATACTCATTTATACTCACCCTTTTATTTTACTCTACCAACTTTTTTTTCTTGGCTCCTTTTTTTCTGTCTCTCTTCCCTCACCTCCTCTCCCTCTCATGCTCTACACATCACGTCACTTGTTAGACACTTTTATCCAAAGCGACTTACATACTGAATTCTGTGGGCAATCCCCATGAGCAATTTTGGGTGAAGTGTCTCAGGGACACAACGACATGCTGACTGCAGTGGGGTTTGAACCTGTGACCCCCTGATCCGAACACCTACGCACTAGTCTACTGCACCACACGCTCTCTCTGTCTGTCACTTAATCGTACTTCTTCACCCTCCCCCCTCTTTTCCCCCATCTGTCCCCGGATGTTCCCACCACTGTCAAAGTGGGAAAAAAACAGCATCACTGTAAATCCACCAGACCTTTTGATCAAAGTAAAGACAGCCACAGTCGTGAAGGAAGACTCAAAACCATCTACAGAGACAAATTGTGTTTTATCTGAATGTGTTGCTTAAAAAATAAGAATATCCCGCTATTCCAGGGATATATGATGCAAGATGTACTATTGACTACAGACCAGCGGTGTCAAACTCAATTTCATCGCGGGCCACATTCGCATAAAGGTTGCACTCAAAGGGCCGGTTGTAACTATATAAATGTATAATATATATATATATATAAAATAATGTATTATATTACATTATTGCCTCTTATTATTATCGGATAGGATAATAATTTAGTAATTAACTACCTGAAAGCAGAAGTCCAGGGCAAATAATTGCAAGTCTCTTCAGTGCGCATGTCACAAAATGAGATGCATTGTGGGACATGTAGTTTATGGGCAACCTGCTTCTGTAATGCGGCATGTAACCGTATTATATTGTTTGCAAGCTCTTGCGGGGCCACATAAAATGAAGTCGCGGGCCGGATTTGGCCCCCGGGCCTTGAGTTTGAGACCCCTGCTGTAGACTATACTTTTCACGCAGTGCTCTTGCCTACCAAACAGCTCATAAACATGTGGTGTCTCCTTTTCTGTGACGTACATCTTAAATGTTATGGTTTGTAAAGCACAGTGGAAACATGGAACCAGGGCCTTATGGAGTGTTACAGTTCAGGTTTAGGGAAACTTCATGTTTTTTATGTTGTGGAAAACAGCTTTAGGTCTATCATTGCTTACATGTTGATTTGTACAGAAGTAAAACAGCCAAAATGTAAAGAAATCAGGGTAGCATGTACAGTATTTCCCAAATGTGTGCCACTTCATAATGCAAATCAAAATGAACAAAGCCTTTGCAAATATTCTAATTACTCACGTTTACCAACAAGTATTTGTAAACCAGAGTATGTTAAGGTATTCTCATGTCTTTCTCTGATAGCATAATTTTTCTGAAGAACCTTTTATAAAGAAATTTTTGGAAAAGGCGATTTCCCCGTCCTGGCAAAGGACATAACTTAAATTGATCTAAATTTTCAATCATCTCTACAAAAGCTAGAATGATTTCCCCGCGACTCAGTCGTGTTTGAGAGGATCTCTCTGATACTACTACCAGAGTTAATATTATACACAGCTTTTCCGCCTGGGGGCCGTCTTGCCGTCATTTGACGCCCTTATTCAGCTCGGGACGCCCAAAAATAGTAATAATTCGAGAGAAGATCGAGAGTTTTTATCGCTTGAAATAACGAAAAGGAAAAAGGACAAGGACATCCCTCTGTTGGAGGGGCAAAGGAGTCTGGAGGGATTCTTTTCGGAGTATTGAAGATCGTTTCCCCGACATCGGCGGTACCTGCTACAGGACAACACGGAACGTGTGCGATTTGGACGCGATGAGCGGTGCTAGAGTAGCATGCGCGTGAGCTGCGAGCACCAGAGCCTCGCAGCGGAGAAACTGAGGCTCCGTGGTAAACTGTGGTAACATGAAGAGCCGTTTGGGAGCCGAAACAGCCGGCACTTCAAGAGATCCGAGCCAAATGATCCGGCTCACTAACGTAATAAAGACAGTATCTATAAGAGACGGCTCAAGTCAAAATTCAGTCTGTTGAGGGTACCCACTATTTATATTTTTTTGTCTTTGATAAATAACTGACATTTATTTATGTTATTCTGCATTGTTGTTGTTTTAAAACTGTGCCAAGGAACAAGAAAGACTGACCTACTGTAACCTCCAGTGAGCTCCAATGAATACACTGCAAGAACTAATGCTTCCACTTATGAAACTGTGAATACTGTACAAGTAGGTTGTTTTTGTATACTCAGGTTAATCATAGACATACCCCCATTGTGAGACACCCATAAGCACCAAATGATCTGCACCTTAATGAAGCCCTTGGCTAGAATAAGAGGTGTGGCGTTCAGCTCTGTTTCTGGTTAAGCAGCAGTGAAACGGGGCTTCAGGCCATAGACACTCCACTCTGAAGCTCTTGCACCCATTGTGTAATATGTTGTAATGTGACCCAGCTGCAGTGTTAATCTTCCCCTCTTCCCTCTGTCTGTTGCAGAGAGTGTGCGGGAGGCGGTGGGTCGCAGGGTGAAGCTGACCCTGAGGCGCAAAGTCCAGCTGGAGGTCAAAGGTGACAAGGTGGAGAACAGAGTGCTGGTAAGTGACAGCTGCTCAGTTTTCTAAATACTGCAAATACAGTGAGAATTTCCATCCTCCTGATCTTTACAAAAGTACCTTTTCATACAACGAAAATGCATTGTCAATAATATCTGGCTGGTAAGTCACTACGCAGATGATTCAGTACAGTAGTTTACGTCATTGCACAAGGATTCATGGGAAAATTGAAAGGAATTTAATGGATTTTTTTACAACATGGGACCTTTAATTCAAACGATGATGTTTTTTTTTTTTAACATGACAAAGCTGTTTCTTTTTCTTTGCTTTTTTGTTTTGTTTTCTTGAGAATGCAGTTTAGTTGTATGGAAACCTAATTTTGTAGGACACCGGGTTCATTTGATTATATATGTTTGTCTTTCTGGTTTATGGTCCTAAAATGTTTAAATAATGAGGTTTGGCATTGAAATGCTTGGAGTGAACGCCACAGATTGTATTTGAACTCCACTCAAAGGATTGTAGGTCGGCATAGAAAAAGAAGCCTGTTTAGGGAACTGCCTTAGAACTATATAGGGTTATTAAAGGTCACTACTACTGTTCTAGGTCCTTAGCCCTGAATAGTAGCAGCCCAGCTTCTATAGAAAAGTTGTCCGGCTGCTGGATTTATTACATGAATGAATAATTGTACTGCTCCTTAAAGATACAAAAAACAACAACTCTGCACTGGCGTGGGTGTGTTGCTACAGTTGAGAATATAAAATATGAACCAGGAAGTGGAGGATTATCAGACACTCAGATACTACAGACCATAATATGCTTCGCTGAGGCAGATTTTATTACCCTAACAAGTTGTCACTGCAGCAGTAATTCGTTTCCAGTCCCTCCGCAAGCACAGTTTTACGCTGCAGGTCTTAAAGTCAGAGTGTGTCCAATGCTGTACGCACTGTAAACACCCTAGACAAATGTGACATTTGTGATATTGGGATATAAATTGAATATACAATCTGATTGACTGACTGATAGATAGCTAGCACAGTTATCGTGCATCAGACTGCTCACAACAATTAACAAAGGGCTCCCGTTTGTGTATCAAATCTGGCGGTCCATACTCAGCTTTTTGAACTTTATGAGTGCACAATCTAATAATTATATTGCATTTTGTATTGGGATGCACAAAAATGAACACATTTGAAGTACAGTAATACGCTTATTGAGATCAGCATAGACTGATTTAGTTGTTCAGATCTGATGTGTTGCCTGTATCTTCTGTTGTTGCTGAGCTAAGCACTGAGTCTTTAGTCCACCCGCAGAACGGCTGCATGTGGTTGTTAAATATTTTTGAATGACTGTGGCTACTGGAGCTCAGTCTGAGAGAGCTGCTGCGGTGAGTCATCATCTGATGGCCAGTGTCTGTCTGTGGATGTCAGACCAGTGCTTCCTTGTTTCCCACTGATGCTGTTTGTATAAAAAGTATGATCCGCATATTCACTGTCTTTTTTTATAAACATTTGGAACCCTCCTGAGTTTGCTCCCATTCAGCCACAAAAGCCACTAATTCATCCTAAAGGCAACACCTTGGTGGAGTTGAGTTCAAGGCTCTTTGCAGAACACATTGAAAAAACTGAAACATTGACTTTAATGAATTCTAATATGTCAACCGATTTCACACACCTGTATTTGTTAAGTTTAAACTAATAATCTTATGTTTAAATAGGTTTCACTATTATTGCTCAACTAACCAAATACAGGGTAATGTGAAATCTGTTGACATATTACAATGAATTAAAGTCAACATTTCAGTTTTTTCAGTGCAGTCAAGCTCTGAAACTCCCAACTAAGAACACCATTCTTCCTGCATGAGAGCTTCATGTTGGAACAGGAAAGAGCATTCCCCAAACTGTTGCGGCAAAGTTGAAAACACACTGTCTAAAATATAATGAGACTTCCCATGGTAGGAAATAGGAAGTCCAGGCAAAACCCTAGATAACAGCCCCAGATCTTAGCCAGCAGCACTGGTATTGTTTCCAGCTCGTGAGTCTGTGTGTTTCATCATGGCACATGGTTCTCCTGGAGACTCCTCCTGTAGCAGGAACGACCACAGAGAAGGATCTGAATACCTTTCAAGGTGTTTGTATTTTCACCTGTCTATGGACTGATGTTTTACTGCGATAGCGTTGCAACCCTACAAGATAAAGCTCCAAAACTTTTCAGATGTCAAGTTGCAGTAGTGGAAAGTACAAGGGCAGGTTGGACATAAGTGCTGTCCATCAAGGAAGCGAGAAGTAGGGGGGGTAGGAAATGGATAAGCCCCCCCCCCCCCCCCCCCCCCACACACACACACACACACACACACACACACACTTCACATACATTATTGGCCCAAATTGGCCTTGTGGCTGGTCTTTTTCCCATTATAACATTATCTGCTGCAAAGTAGTTTACTGACAAGGTTTTTTTTTTTACAATCTAGACGCTCCCAAATCAGTTTCCGTAGGGCAACATTTCCGGATACTGCTGCAGCTGCATACTAAGTGATCTGTTATCTGTGAATCATGGACGACATGTTGAGTTCAGCTTTTTCTCTAAATGTGGTTTGATCCCGTCATTATTCAAGGTTGCAATAAAGTTTCAGTATGATAGATTTAATGCCGAGGCACAAAGTTAGGAAAGAGGCGGGTGTTTCTGAGCCAGGGTCTCTGGTTTCATGTACCTGCAGGGAACTCACCTCTCTGTGTGAGCGTGTGAATCTCCAAACAAAAGCCTTATGGATGTTCTGATTTAACCTAAGCACGCTGGTACACTCAACCATCCTGTCAACCAAGGAATTGCTTGGAAACACTGTCTCGTATTTTTCATATTGATTTTCCTTTGACCACATACCACTGCAGTCGGCTCTTGTTAGGACTTGACTCAAGCAACCCACTCACAGCCACAGGGTGTTGGGACACACATGGACACACACACTGGAGCACACACACACACCACATTCCACAGCTGTACACCAGCAGATTAAGAACTAAATGCAAAACTCAATGTTTCATGCTGATGTGTCTGGCAGATTTGCTTAAATTGTTTAAAGAAATTCAATACAGATTTTTTCCTGAACCACGTCATAAGAAAAATAAACCATAAATCTGAAAGAGGAAGGCAAACTGCTGAAAATGAAAGTTTCCGTGAGCCAAAATGAAAAGCAAACACAGCTGAGACCTCTTCAAAGTTTAATATATGGATAATATGAGGAATTGGGATTTATCATAACAGGGCCCTTTTGCTATCATTCTGTAGCCTAAATGTTAATCTAATTCCACTGCAGGACCTCGCACAGCTTAGTTAGGCCTTGGTAGGCCAGGCTCACTTTAAGCTGCGTTTCCATTACAGTTTAGTAACTGGGGTAGTTACTATAGTAACGCAGTGTAGGCGGGGCGATCGGCTGTTCGGCGGGCGGAGCGACGCTGCGTAAAACTGCTGTGATGTCATCTTCAATGCGAACCACAAAACCAAAACATCCGCCGTTAGCTGTTAGCACTCAGAGCTCACAGCTCTTCATATCTGTTCAGAAACTAGACAAAAGTTAAACAAGTACAGACTGTGTCATGGCGAATACAGTCGCTGCTTTATTTATGTCTGTAGGCCGTTGTTGTGAGTGTGGACCGAGCATATATAACGTTAGCCTAGCCCAGTGGTTCTCAAACTTTTTCTGTAAGGCCCCCCCCATTTGGAGAAAAAAAAAAGTCAACACAAATAGTCACGTAATGGGCCAAGTTAACATTTATTAAAATACAACAATATGAACGTGAGCATTCCTTTCAAAACAATAAAAAAAAAATCGCTTTGCTAGAACAGTGATAAGAAAACAATGCTCCATAAGTCTGTGTGCTCAAAAAAATAAATACATAATACAATTGTTTAGTTTTGTAGTCTTTAGTTTACTGAGCCTCTCAGTCTGACAGGAAAGGACTCTCCTCCATCTTGTTGAAAAAGCTCCTTATATCCATTAGCGTAGCTCGCTAGCACCAGAAACTAACAACAACAACGATCTCCGGTACCGGTGCACGCTCTATCTCTCTCTCGCTCGCACACATCATGCCTCTGCGCCCCCCACTGCGCCTTATACCAACTTTTCTATGCAACTTTTTGTCATACAAACAAATGCAGCCTACTAGCTGCAATGATCAGTTTAATTATTGTTTTATCTGATATCTGATTATAAACTAATCATTAGGTCATAACAACTCAGAAAGTAGTGAAAAATATCACACATATTTCCAAAGCTCAATTTGTATTTAAATATAAATAAATAATACAATAATGCAAATGTTCACGTCTTAGTAGCTGGAACCAATGTAAAATCTTTAAAATTCTTGCAAATAAATGAACAGAAGGGACCGACTTGTGGTTTCCCTGATCTTAATGGACAACTTTAGAGAAGAGCAAATCAAATATCACTTGATATAACATTTTGGTAAAATATAAACACTGTTAAATAACTCCAAATGGAAAGTGATCCTGTTGCGTATCTGCCAAGGCGATTTGGGGAGGTCTTTTCTGTGTTAGAGTTTTACTCGCTACAGGGTGTACTTTGAGGGTTTGTGACTCTGCAGACCTTTTACATGCATAAAAACCTTCATAACACAAGGGGACGGGTAATAACCGGAAAAACATGACATGTCACCTTTAATGATATATCCATAAAATGACTTGTTTCTAGTTTAGTTTTCATATTTCTTCTCAAAGGTTGTAGGAGCCATTTTATGGGTGTTGTTGGTGTCTCAGTTTATTTTATTTATATGTATAGTGCAATACTATTTTGAACACTTGGTGGTGGGGTTTAGCTGCACCGGGTGTTTAAAAGGGGTCATAGGTGACAGGAGAGGAGGACACAAGAGGAAGAGCACACCGATTCCACCAGCCCGGCAGATGCTCACCACAACAGTATACTTAAACCTTGGTATGTAAAGCAAAATAAACATCATTCTAAACTGCAACAAAAGACAGGAAATTCATCCGTTTGTGTCTGCGTCTGGATCACTCCAAACCCTCCTGTGAAGTAATATAGGATATAGGACATTGGAACATCAAAAATTGCCATTACAAAAGTATTACCAGAACATCTCATACCAGAACACTAGATGGTGCAGTTGAATGATTAGCTAATGCAGAGTCAAAGCTGTAGCCTATGTTCTGTGTGTTCTTCTTATGTACATGTGTTTCTGTCTATGCAGCTGCATAACATAAATGTCGCACAGCAAGATCCCATTGTTTGATTGAGATTTAACATATTTATTAAATCAATATTTTGTGTCAATTACTATAGCTAAACTTCTGTCTTTACAAACCCACAGTGTTATCCTTACATCGTCTGAGTCATGAAACTGTGCAGTACATCAAACACTTCTAGCAGTGCATCCTGGTCCAGATGTATCACTGGGACCCATCTGTTTTCAGTTATGTAGTCTGCGTATGTGGACTCATTCACCTGCTCACTCACACGAATCAACCTGCTGCTACATCTGTAAAACACCTGAACCAGGATGTTTGAATATGTTATTACTGAGAGCAGGTTGTTCAGATGCTCTGGCATCCCCTCAGTCACGGAGGACATAGCCTTAGACCTTTAGCAAATGTGACCTGGAGGGACCTTACAGGGTAACTGTTCATTGATTGAGTGGTGCAGGTGCAGTCCTGAACCTAACAATGAGTTAGCTGTTTACAACTTTTGGTTCAATCATATCAAAGCCTTTTTTTAACGTGTTTTTGGTTTGATGCCTGAAATAAGATCTGTGGTTAAACACAAGCTAAAGAGATTTTCACATTTTGTTCAACAACATCAAATGTGTCAAAGCCTTTTTGTGTCTAAATAACAGAAATTGCTAACAAGTGACTAAGTGGGACGACTAAACGCCATCACGCTGAACATTAGCCGCCTTTAGCTTAGCGTCAGTGACATGTTGCGAGCGTGATGTAGTTCGTTTTTTACTTCTGGCTATTATATTTACATTCTTACAGCACCACTCTATTACACCTGGATCTATTTTTCTCTTTCTCAACATTTCCCATAGTTCCCATCAGCAAAAACACGTGGGGTTTGCTATCCTGGCTCCAAGATGGTGGAATGAGCTCCCCATTGACATCAGGACGGCAGAAAGCCTGCACATCTTCCGGCGCAGACTGTGAAAACTCATCTCTTTAAAACCGTAACACAACACTCATGCACTTGTGATTAATAGAAAGGTTACTACTTTGGTCAGTTGGAAACACAGTGGCATCGGCTGAGCCAGCGGCCACAATGTGAGCTCACTGTGTGCCAGCACAGAAGTTGAACACATGGTGAAAGATAATATATGGTATTATCCCTCTCAGTGAACAATCCTCTCCTGAGGCCAAGCTGCCAGCTTCTTTTCCAGTGAAGCTATTTCATTTCATTTAACCTTCACATGTGAGACCTTTTACCGTATCAGTCTCATGAACAATTCATGTATTTATTTAATCGTAGATCTACAACGTGTGACATGATTGTGTGTAATGATTTACTAAAGTGTGTATTATTTTAGATGTTTGTCGTGAATTTCTGAAGCTCTAAAAATGGAAGGTGTATTGATGGTTTTAATGCAGCAGATTCTGCATTGGAGAAAATAAAGTAACTTTAACCATGAAACTCTTTCAAGGCAGTACAAATATGACTAAATATGTCTGTGAACACATTTTCTTCGAAGACTATAACAACACGAAACGGCACCCACATCATCAAACACTTACTATGTCAATAAATGTGATCAATAAATTGTTGATGATTAAGATTGTTTAATATTCATGACTACAGGAACAGTTTTGGGCAAAGTATCCTTCCCACGGACACTTTGTCTTGTTGGCTGCAGGGACTGGGAATCAAACCACTTACCCTTTAATTGGTAGTGGCCCTTTTAACCCCCTAAGACAAAGCTGCCTACAAACAAAATAAAAAATGTTATTCTGTTATCTCAGATCCTTCTGTCTGCCTCTGTCTAATATGTGTCCTTCTCTGTCCTCAGGCCCTGGCCTCACATCGAGCCTATCTGCTGACAGCACGGGTCCCTTCCAAGGTTAGTAAATCTCTGAAGTAAATCATCTTTCTGAATATGTCCTACTTCCAACCTTCGCTTTCCTCTCTACATCTGATCTTGATCTTCATTCTTTCCCTTCTTCTCATCCAATTCAAGTTGTTATCTATATTTGTTCTCCTCCTTCCCTACTTCTTCCTCATACTCTTTAAGAATGTTTGTCATTTGTTCCTGACAGACATGCTGCTGCTCGTTCATCCAGAGTCAAGTTGTGGGTTTTTTCAAGTTTGAGCACTTTCAGTAACTTAAACTCTGTCAAATAACACACATTGTCCTTCTTGGTGCCCAGAGGAAGAATGCCACTGAATTTGGGGACCTTTCTATACAGGCTTATACTTCATGTCTATGTTTGTCATTATTGTACTTAAAAAGAAAAAGATATTGTATGAATGTATTTTTCCACAAACAGAGGAATGTGTGAACAAACTCAGAGAGAACACACCTAACAGTGCTTTTGTTCCACTTTTTTGTTTACTTTTCCAAAAAAGTGGTAAAAAGGCTCAACTTATCATAGTCAGTTGCTGGGTAAATAATGATTGTGTGATTAATTTGGCTGACGGGTCTTCAGGGGTTTTGGCTGCATGTACACGGAGACGAAATGGAGAACGAACCGAATTCGATATCAAAAAAGTATTTCATCCACACGGTATCTGCTCAAGAAACGTGTCCGTCCAGACGAGACCGCTCGACCCGCTGGAGACACTGTAGTACATATGCCGGGCCTGTAAGTGGCGCTGTACTTCCGCCACAAAATACATCAAAAGCAGCTAATAAGACCTCCTGAGCATGGTTGCCATGGTTGTCTGGTTGCCCTTCTGTTTATTCTCCGCGTGGATTCAGCGGTGACGCGGGGGTGAGCAGCAGAGGTGGGGAGAGGCAGGGCTCTGGCTGTTTCGGCGGCCTCTGTTTCTCTTTTTCTCCTCCCCGAGGCGAGCGTGTGCTCCTGCTGTAAAAGGCAGGTGCCACTAACTCTGAGCCTGACTCCCGAGCAGGTCGTTCTCCCCGGCAGTCCACCAGCAGATGAAAAACACCCACCTCTCCGCCTCTTCCAAGGGACAAGGGAACCGTGCGGGGGGGTCTGTTGGAGGCTCCTGCTGGGTGCACTATCCTGCGAGATACCGGGACCTGGCTCGAAACACTCGGAACACTGTTGTTGTTGTTGGCGAACCACATCAGCAATGACGCGGGGGTGAGCAGGAGAGTTGGGGAGAGGCGGGGTCATGGCATATAGGGCGTACACACGGAGCCGATGAGGGCTCCGTTTCTCCGTTCCATTACGGCCTCGTGTGGATGAACCGTCCATACGATAGTGCAGTGGTTCTCAAACTTTTTTCAATAATGTTCCCCCTTTGAAAAATAAATTCAGCCAAGTACCCCCTGATCAGCGCAAAAAAAAATGTTTTATATATAAAGAGGTACAGTACAGTGCTGCACCATGAGTGTCTGATTTATTAAAACAACAACATTGTAACTGAGAAACACTTTTTTACAATCCATCACTAAATTCATGGCAAACCAATTTTAACATCATGCAATAACACTAAGACGACATTAGTTGCATTGAACTCATCTTTTGAACAAGTTGTACTTACAATGTAGTGAAACATGGGCTTGTGCTTCACTGAGGATCTTTGTCATTCTGACAGCGAGGCAAACTGCAGTTATTACACTTCAAGTTTTGAAATATGTGTAACTCTGTTCATTATAAAACCCACACGGCTCAAACTTTGTTTACTTTTCCTAAAATTGGTATATCTATTTATTTAGTTTGGGGCGTGGGGAATGAAGAGAAAAAAAATATGAGCATTTTATGAGCATGGGATTTTGACCCCTCATATAAACATATGCATAATGCTGCGCTATACTTTTACTATACCGTTGCCAGGCAACGCTTATTGTTTAGGTCCTTTGATAAACAGGCAGTCATATCATTAGCTAGAACTAGCTAGATCTGATAGATTTGGACAAAAACGCGAGTGAAGTCTAACCGGACGCGAGAGAGATATCAGAGATCAGATCAGCTGCTGCTGACGGAGAACACGCAGCTCTTCCGGGAGTTAGACCTAACACACTTAGCTAGATAATCTACTCTGGAACTAGCTAAACTAGTTATAAATATATTTATTCTTTACTGTCGGGTCACTTATTACAGGTTCAGCGAGCTGCACGAGACTGACGGGCTGTCAGGAGAGGAAGAGGAAAAGAGAGCACCCCGTTTATTTTTCCCATTTTATTATCCAGAATTTCTGTAAACCTTTGAATAAAGTAGTTAATCTACTATTAGTAGTTTGTTTAAATGCATTGATTATGTTTTTTTTTTCATTAACATAAAATAAATCTCACGTACCCCCTGCAGTACTCCAACATACCCCTAGGGGTCTGCGTACCCCCATTTGAGAACCACTACGATAGAGAACTGTAGCAGATACAACCCGTTTCGTGTCCGTGTGGACGGGGCCTTAGTTTGCAGTATGCTGTACATAAAATAGATATCTGTAAAAGAATTACACAAAGAACCAAATGATTAGCTGCCTACCTGGTCACCTTTAGTGCTGATGCATCATAACCTCACAAACGTGCAAAGTAATGATTATGTCCACACCTGAGAAGTTAGGGAATTATCCAAAAAGTCGCTTACACTATAGGAAAATATTTGATTTCCTTCTGTATTGTTTGAACACAACATTTCATGCAGTTTAAACGTACCAATTGCACGTTGTGAAATTGATTGTAATTAGAATCTAACATTAAAGGTGGGGTAAGTACGTTTGAGAAACCGACTCGAGATACTCTTTTTGTTATATTCCATGGAATGCTCTTAACATCCCGATAGCAATGAATATCTGAAGTGCTTTGACAAAAAATCCATAAGTAAATGTCATCTGTGGAAGCCGTATCGCTGTAAAAAGCACGACCAATCATCTGACCAGGCCCGGCTAAAGTAACTGGATGGCCTACCTGCCTGTCAGCCTTCCATCTGTGCACAAACTTATCTCGTGCCCTCATTGGTCATGTGCGCGTTTGTGTGTGTTGGAGGAGGGGCTCTGGAAGTCTGAAGGAAGTGGCAGATTTGTTGCGGTTGTGTATTTTCAAATTCTAGCGCACTCGAGCTGGTTTCTCCAAAACTACCTACCCCACCTTTAAATGGTGCCATGTGGTATATATTTCTGGGTTTAGGTGAAATATTTCAATAATTGTTGGATGGGTGAATTTTAAAATTCTGTTGATCTAATCTCTGCCTTTATTCCTCGTATTGCACTTACTGCACACATTACTGCTGAGTCTTTATTTATTCCCTGACTTCTTCTTCCCAGTTCTCTATTTGTCTGACTCAACATTGTAGGGTCTCTATTCCCTTCTCTCTTTCTCTGTGACTCTCTACCCACATGCGAACTGGTCCCACCATATGGAGACATCTGATAGTTTTACCCACAATGCAGCTGTGAGAAAACAGCCTGTGGGAAAAGAAAACAGCAAGAGGAAGAAAAGTTCAACCTGGAGGGCAAGCGAAAGAGAGCGAGAAAAAAACATGCTTTAACAGGTCTCTCTAGATTGTCGTGTTCTCAAAGAGCTAAGAACGTACTAAACCTCACATTTTAACACCTATAACTAAAGCCTAAACCCTTGAACTTCCTAGTTTCAAGCTTCAGAAATCACTTTAGAAATGATGGGTCATCATAGTCCTGTATTTAAAAAAAAAAAGGAGAAGTGAACCTGGTTAAGTGCATTCTAAAATGACTGACGCCTTTTTTTCTCAGCCTCTATTTTAATGTCTCTGGTAAGCCTCCAGGTCTTTGAGGGCAGAATCATGACCGTCCTGACCTCTTCCTTCTTGGCAGTAAAAACGCCTAAATCAGCAGCCTAGCATTTATGAGTATACATTTACACTCACAAGTATGAATCCAGACACCCAATGTGGTTTATTTTGAACCTTTGTACACCCACTCATTTAGTTAGAGTGAACTAAAAAGTGAACTATTTTGTTGCCTAAATTCAAGATAATCAATAATCTTATAGATCAATTGAGCGGAAAGATAATAGATTGAAATATTGCTGGTGAAATTGCTGGTGAAACCCTAACCCTAACAAGCTAGATTTAATTTGCGCCTGGATCTCCACTTAGTGAAGTCCGGAGTGCTACATTACACAGGAACTATAATATGAAGTTGGTAAAAAAAAATATAATTTTACTATTTTGATGAGCAATTCATGGTTACATTTTCATGCAAATTGGCAAAATAATTACTTTTTTCAGTTTTATTTATATATTCACTTATTGGCTGTTTTATCTTTCTTTTTCGACATGTTATATACCAAGAGATGAATCCAGAGATCCCCTGCAGATGAATTGATTATGCTCTTTTGGGTGGATAAGAAGCTTTGCTTATCAACAGCCGTTGGAAAATATATATCACACATGATAAATACAAGTTAAAAAATAACTGTCTTCAATGTATTGTTATGAGATTTTTGCTATTTTTCCAAAAGCAATTATGTCGTAAGAAGAATTTGAATATTTCCCAACCATTCACGATCCACAGAAAAATGATCCATTATATTATCAGTTGTTAAAAGTAAGTTGTTTATCCTATTCACTGTATTGCTTTGGCTTCTGGTCTGTTAAACAAGACATCTCAAACATCACTTTGGAGTTGGAGAAAATAAAAAAAATTTCGGACACTTTATAAACCAAACAATTAATCTAGGAAACAATCTGCAGATCAATTGACATTGAAAACTCTCCTGAGCTGATGCTCTAATTAAAAGTAAAAAAACATGCCGGTCAACAACCTGCAGGCCTCTGACTCTGCCGTGACTGCAACATGTTGGACGATGTATTACCTAAAGATACAGGTCAAAAACTGCTATACTGAAGACACTTAAATAACCCCCTGAATCAAACCTGCTAAACTCTGCCAGCTGACCCCTGATCTGTTGTTCCAGAGTGGGCCAGTGGTGTGTGTGTGTGTGTGTGTGTGTGTGTGTGTGTGTGTGTGTGTGTGTGTGTGTGTGTGGTGTGTGTGTGTGTGTGTGTGTTGTGTGTGTGTGTGTGTGTGTGTGTGTGTGTGTGTGTGTGTGTGTGTGTGTGTGTGTGTGTGTGTGTGTGTGTGTGTGTGTGTGTGTGTGTGTGTGTGGTGTGTGTGTGTGTGGTGTGTGTGTGTGTGTGTTGTGTGTGTGTTGTGTGTTTGTGTGTGTGTGTGTGTGTGTGTGTGTGTGTGTGTGTGTGTGTGTGTGTGTGGAACAGAGGGTGGTTTGTTTCTCAGTGTGTACTGTCCCGGCAGAGGGTAAAAAAAAAAAGACAATGGTGGAATTTAACAGCTGGCAAGGAAAGGAGGCGAGGGCGGGGGCCACTCTTACTCTCTGCTTCTTTTCTGTTTCCTTAGATAAAAGTCCAAGTTAATTTCCCCTCCCCTCTGTCTCCTATTTTTGCATTCTAGGTCTGTCTTTTCTTTTCCTTCTTTATCCCTCCTCCACATTGTGACTCATTCCATCCCTCTTTTCCTGTATTTGTTTCTCTCCCTTCTTTCCCTCCCTTTCACTTGCATTTCTTGGCAGCGAGTTAATAAGTAGTTATTTTGACTTTCACCCTCTCTCTTGAGTCAAGGGGAAATGTGTGTGTGTTTGAGGTTGTGCTCCAAACTTTGGTTCTGCAGAAACAAGACATTCCTGATGTTTGATCTCTTTCCCGAGTCGTTGTTGTCCAGCTTCATACCAATATATATCTTCTAATCCATGAAATTAAAATGATTCCATCTGCACAGACTTGCATCAACAAATGTGCTCACCACATGTGTCTGTCGTGGACGAGCAAGCATTATTTTATGTAATACTAGTCCTTTCATTCATAATTTAAAGGGGCCTTATTATGCTTTTGGGGTTCTCCCTTCCCTGTAGTGTGTTCTATAGGTGCATGTAAATGGTCTGCAAAGGCCAACATCCTACGTAACACAAGCACTCAAACACATTGTATGGGATAGGCTAAGGGGCGGGACATCTCTAAGCGGTTGACCAATCAGAGCAGACTGGGCTGTGGTTTCAGACAGAGGGTGAAAAGAGATGCTGCAGCAGAGGCAGTATGAGAACAATAAAGAGCTTTCTGAACATTAGAGCATGGAGACAGTAGAGACACTACATACCGATATACACCTGAACATGAACAGAATAAGTCCTCTTTCAGATCAATGTTTCCCACAGTGACTGTCTTAAGGTCTCATCTTGCTGCAAAGCTTGAAGAGTCATCTCAGTCAACCTGGACAGCAAGGATGTGATGTTAAACAAGATAATGTAACTTAAGAAAAAAGATAAACCTCATTCTTTCTCTTACAGTCCAAATGAAAAGTATTTTAAAAGCAATTAAACTCATGCTTATTGATTTTAATCCATGATAGAGTTTGGTCACTTTGTTGCGGGTGTGACCATTAGCTTTTGGCGGCTAGAGTTAGTATTTCTTATCAGTTGTCTGACTTTATGACTTCCTTTATTTGTGCTAATATATTTGATCATTTAGCATTATCCTTAAATGTCAGTTAGGAAGGTTTCAGTTCTGTGGCGTGTTGGGGCCTGGCTGCAGAGTTATACTCCTGTCCAGCAGCATGAGCATTATACAAGTGCCACAGTGAAAGTGGGCGATCCACTGTGACAGTCCAGTTGATTCCAAAGGTGTTGGAGGGGGTTATGTCATGGCTCAGGAACGTGTTCCTCTTCTCTGGGTGGAGGTATTGGTCTTTTCTCCCCAGGCATTAGGTTCAAATGTTCGCAGTAAATGCACCTAATTCATTGAACTCATCCTTACTTACACCTAACGGCTCTTTATCCTAACTACTTTTACTGTGGTGTGGTATTTTTAACAAATACATGTTTATGTGTAACTCTTGTGATTAATGGCCCATGTCCTCTTGCAGTTTGTGTTTGTGTCTTCTACTGCAAACCAAATGTCCCCTCCAGGGAAAGAGATTCACTTAAACTGGAGCTTGTTTTGTGTACAGGAGGAGGCTAAGTGTTTCGCATGTTCCTGATTTAAAAAAAGTCAAAAGTATTCCTAAAATGTTGAAAGCCCATTGTTTTGTCTTAAACATCATGTATACCAAGTGTTTCCTTCATTGAAGCTAAGGCACTAGCAATACAAAGTCTGCAAACTGTTGCCTTGGATATAGACTTTAGCAGGGTGCAACCCTTTTGAACAACATATATTTAACGGGGATTCTTTGACTGACATTGCAATTGCGATATGATTCGTTTCATTTTTACATCGGTATTCTATTTTCCCTAGAAAAATATATTTAAATATGGCGATTATTTTTTTTTGTTGCACAAATATGAATGTAAAAATAATGGTTTTATTAAGTTTGTATGAGACAAGGACGTTGCTGCAGCACTACAATATTGTGTACATACATGTTGACACATATTGCACCTTATTTGATCTGGATATTGCACTCACATCACAATAACCTTTTCAGCCCTTGTCTTATGTGTGAGTTTGATATAGTTGCTAATCAGATGTGCTCACAAAACCGTTATGGCACTTTTAGTCAAAAAACTTTGAAACCAACAACCTTCTTTTCTCTTTCTCTTGCCCCAATGTTTCTTTCCATGTAAACAAATCGCTTAGAGTGAAAGCTGGATAAATATAAATGTGAAACGTATGCATTCCTTTATTGTAAGATTTGATATTTCATGTTAAATGTATCCTGGGAAGACCCTGGACAAATGCAAAAAAATGAATTCTCTTGAGGAACATTGTGGAGAGCAAGTTCTGTTTGGTTATTTAATGAAGCAAAAATCACAAAAAGCCGACATTATATTTGTGTGTTTTCCCAAAACGCCGCAACGTTGATGCCTCCATGAAAAAGATGTCAAAATACAAGATGAAGTGATTTATATTTACTGTCATTTCATCATCGGTCTCCTCTTGCTGATCCAGGTGGAGCACTCCTTCAGCTACCTGGATATCCAGGAATCAGCAGCAACAATCCCACTCAGGTACACACGCAAACAAACAATAATGCAACGCTTATTGTGCATTACATTCATGTCATACAAACATTCCTACAACACCTGAGCAGCAGCTTCAAAGTTACACCCAGATGTACTAACATCTTTCAACATGGTCTGTTTGAGAAAGGATATTAAACACTGATTTATTGGATACATTCTTTTAAAACAGATCAAATCAATAAGGATCATTTGACTTCACTCACCTGCTCAGTGTAATTCATAGTAACCAAATAAAAATGAATGACATTTTCATTTTCTGATATTGTATCTATTTAAATGGCTTTGTTAACCTTCAGACTTGAAATATTAATATTATTTAGTTAATATTTATATATGTGCCCAACCTATCATGATGTTTGTAGTTACTATGCCATCAGTTTTGCCACACAAACATTGAAATTGAAAGACTCAAGGAGGACTATTTTCTTTATAAGCTATGCTTTCATCTGACTCACTTACTACAACAGATTTGGTGAATTGTCTTATAAATGTGTTGATTTAAAAGCATGGGTGCTTTTTTATCACCTCAACATCATTTGGAGTGGTTACATGATGTAGCTTTGTGGTTGTCGCCCACTGCAGCTGGTGTTGGAGTATGAGCGCGGGCCGTGGAGCATGCGGCTGAGCTCGGTGGACGAGGTGGACGAGGTGATCGCTCACATCGGCTGCTGCCTGCACCGCATCCGCCCCGCCTGCTCACCTGTGTAGGGTACCACCCTGAGGATCAGTGAGAAGGGAGAGACAGGGAGCCCTTCAGAAGATCGAACAGGAAGCAAACTGTTCAAACACTTCAAATCTTTATTCAGAGATTAGGAGGATTCTGTCGAGTTGAAGATGAATGACTAAATGAATGTCTAATACCTATACTAATAGTTACTCAATAGGAATGGCAACACTAGAGATTTATGTGAATCTATAATAACGTTCGAGAAAGAAAGAAGTGTGAGGAGGACTAGTTTAATACTTTCGAGGAATTTATAGAACAGTTTTAGTGAGAAACATGTGGCACACTTAACACGTTTGAAAGACATGTAACAATAGTATTTTGGCGGCAGTGTGGTACATTAAAATCAAATTGTAACTTTTGAAACTTTTGATTAAATACATTATGTGCTAGAAGTGAGTTAGTTAAAATGGTAGCTTTGCTTGAACACAGAAGGTGGACGAAGATTATTTACCGTAATCGTAGTTGTAATTATTTACAAACCTTAAATACATTTCAATTTAAATAGAAAAAACAAATATGTTACTTTGACATAAGTCAGTGATTTTACAGATATATTCCTAATTCAGTAGACGAATAAATGAGTGCATCAACAACACATTCATCTGAAACTATTACAGAAAACGAATTAGCCATTATAATTGTTTTTTTATTTATGCAGACAATTGAGTAGTTCCTACCCCTCAAATGTGAGGGTGGCAAATGAAAGTGTGTAGGTAGTGAGTTGTTAGTTAAATTCATTTAAATGTCTTCTGGTTCCATGCTTCTCTTCTCACTTTGTCTGTGAAAGTTGTGGGACTCACATGACAATCATTTTAAATGTTCATCAAGTTTAGAAATGATTGATTGTCTTTTTCCCCCCCCCCCCTCCTCCTGCCTCTCTGTAAGGAAGCCAAGGTGATGAAGAAGCTGAGTCTGAAGCCTCCTGAGAGGACGGCGTCTCTCCAGGCCCTCTGGGAAGAGCAGAGCTCTGCAGACCTGGGGCCCTGCGGTACATCTGCCTCAAAATGTCCAAAACATATCCAGACCAATAAAAGTGTATCAACGTGTGACCGTTTTTATTTCCTCGTGTTACAGGCGGGTTTTCTCATCAGTACTGGTGTGTGTGTGATTACCTGGGTCTGCCGTACAGAGAGGAGGTCCCAATGGGTGAGTGACTGAGAGTCAATCTGCTTCTGTCTCACATTTCTGTTGTTGTCTCATTAACTCTGTTTCCTGTTTTAGTAATATGTATCACCTGCAGTGGTTAAACACCTGTGGCTTCTACCTCAGTCTTCTGCCACTACTTCTTTGTCTCCTGAATGTATTCTTGTTTTGCGTCTGCTTAATATTAGTGTCATTGTGTGGGCTGTTGCTTCCTCTTTTGTTATATTGTTATACCTCAACACACCATAGTAAAGCTAATCCCCCCCCCCAGGATGTGGACACCATCTATCTCACTCAGGACACCAAAGAGCTCAACCTGCAGGACTTCATTCACCTTGAGAACAGGTTTGTACCCTGCTCAGCGCCTGTGAGACATATGTGTGAATATGCATCCAAATTCAAACAGTTTACCAAGTGAAGTTACACTGATGAGAAATACGCTGACACTCCAGGCTTTAGAATATGTGTGAGTTTTACCAAAACCGTAACAATATATTCTATTGAATGTTCAACTGTGAACATTTTGTTTGGGGTTCTGGATGGAAGGGTCCCCAGATATTTAATGCAGGTATTCTGTTGGGTGAAATACTTATTGTTAGAGCTCAATCAAATCAGAATGTAATTTTTCTTCTTTCGACACAAACCATTATAAGGAGGGACAACATGAAATTGGACAAATTAGCTCGAACAAAGAGTGGGTATATATGGAACAATAAATAAGGTCTGTGTGTTTTTGGTTCTTTAGTGGACAGACTGTTGACTAAGTTATTTGATTAACTTATTAACAGTTTTGTCTTGTTATTTATTCATTTTTATTTAATTGTGTTTTTGTACATGAGCTCTAGTCACATTACATTGCATTTAGCTGACGCTTTTATCCAAAGCGACTTGCAATAAGTACATTCGACCAGGAAGACACAACCTTGAAGAAAACAGAATCATATAGTACATCAGGTTCATAGAGCCAAACATTTCAAGTGCTCCTCAACTGGCTATAGATAAGCCAGTCCTTTATTAGTATATAAGTGCCTTGTTAGTAATTCTATCGTTCGAAGTGGAGTCGAAAGAGATACATCATCAATGTACTCCTATTATCTCTATTCACTCACACCAATTAGCAATATCACTATTATCAGCAGCTGCAGTATATATTTAAGTTATTTCTTGTAATTTTTCCCTGCAGGGATCTGGTGGCGATCATCGCAGCTCTGGAGTACAACCAGTGGTTCACTAAAGTCTCCGCCAAAGACTGCAAACTGGTAACATTCATACAATCAACTGCATACATGTCTGTATGATTCCTATGTCAAATAATCAAATGAAATAGAAAGAAACCAAATTGTCTGTAGACAACGTGTGTGTGTGTTTCTTCTGCCCTCCAGTCGACAGATATATGTGAGCAGATCTTGAGGGTGGTGGCTCGGTCCAGTCGGCTGGAAGAGCTGGTGCTGGACAACACTGGACTCAGAAGGTCAGAGGTCAAATAATAGAAGCTTTGTCCTGGTCATGGTTTGTGCTTAAATCTATGACTTAGTCAACTTAACAGTACATACAAACTCTAAATTGTTCTTCTGTAAAGTAAGAGTAAATAAGCAGACTGTGCCCAGGACCAAAGTCCATTCTGGATGTCAAATGTATGTTTGCTAGTTTGTTGATTGTGTCTGATGTAAGGTGAGAGGTTATCACATTTCACACCATTCATTCTTGCCAAACCGGAGCACTCATTGTGTCATTCTGTTCCTTCTCTTTCTCCTCTTCAGTGATTTTGCTCAGAACTGGCCAGCGCTCTGTCCCCACAACCCCGCCTCCACACTGCAGACACTCAACCTGAGCAACAACTCCCTGGAGGACAAAGGTTAAAACGTGTGCTCACACACACATCCTGCACGCTGGATTCATTTATTATTGACATGCTTACAGTATATAGGTCACATACTGTATGTGTCCTTGTTTTAAAATAAATACGGAGGAGATATATCTAGATATGGCACATTAGATTTGTGTATTTTAATTGTTTCCAACATATTTGCTATAAAGGTACCTTGCTTTTGCTTTGCTTTTTTGAAACGTTCAGTCTTTCAAAGGGCTCCCAGGTGTTGTGTGATGCGCCCCCTGGTGGCTATATTGGATGCTCTACTGACAGAATGTGTACTCTCTGCAGGTGTTGCTGCTCTCAGTGCTCAAATTGCCAAACTGCCCATGGGCCTGAAGCACACTGAACCTCTCCAGGGACCTCCATGTCTCCATAAAGGTGAGCAGGAGAAACAAACATGAAGTCATATTTGATTATTGACCTGAATTAAAGTTTCAGGAGACTATATTTGTCATTTCTGCAGGTGTGGAGCAGCCTCTGTCAGGCTCTCTGTGCCAACCCTGCAAGTGTCCGCCGCCCTCACACACCTGGACCTGTCGGGGAACTCGCTCAGAGGAGACGACCTGCAGGTACAGCGATACCTCCTCTGCTTCTATCACACTAACCTTTAAGATGATTTCTGCAACCCCACAGTTTGTTTTACTTAATTGGAGATGGACAAGCTCCAAAGGAAGACAGTTTTTTTAGGACATCTGATGTTTTTAAATGAATGCATTGATCTGTTAAGATGTCTTGTGTAGTTTATTTTCTGCACAGAACCTGCACAGCTTCCTGAATAACCCAAACTGCCTGGAGACTCTGGATCTGTCCTAACAGTGACTGCCCTCTGGATCAGGTATAATCAGGCCATACACAAACTAACGTTTTTATCATTTATTAAATTGTATTTAGTTCATATAATAAACAGAAACATTTCAAGCTAACACTTACTAAATTCACTTTGAACTAAACTGTCCCAATACATTTATTTAATCAGTCTAAGTATTGGTTTAAAATAGGTAAGATATAATAAGCAGAAATACATTCAAAGGGAAATGGTATAGATATACTGTATGCACTTCCAAGTAAGGGTGAACGTGTGTAGAAGTTCCCAGCCAATCAGTATATACTGTTTAACACTGTACACTATCTAAACATTTACACTTATACTTTCAAGACTCTGTTAGGCCGGAGTTAAGATAAAGATTTCATTCATTAATTAAAGAGTTGATTATATAACTTAATGATCACGATAACGCATGATTTGAATGCAGGTATTTTTGTCTGCACTGCTAAGCTTGTTTGGAATAAATAATGTTTTCACTTTGTGCTCAAGTGTAGTTTTGTGTTTCTAGGTGTGTGCGTCTCTGCTTGGAGGCTGCGCTGAAGCATCTCTCTGTGCTCAACATGTCAAAGTCAGTCTTCTCTCACAGGTCAGATATTAAACTCACCCTTCTTTCAGCACACAATTCTATTTCTATCAAGTTCAGACCACATTATACACGATTGGCAGATAGCTCCAACATAACACTGTTCAACAAAATACTACATTAGTTTAAATGCACATGTTCCTGTTTGAGATTTACTCTACTTGTATTTTGCTCTGATTGTTTGACTGCTCTGTACAGTGTTGTTTTAACTCATCTGTCCTCCCATCCACACAGGAAGATTAAAGAGATCCCTTCGTCCTTCAAGCAGTTCTTCAGCAGTGCTCTGGCTCTGAGCTCAGTCAGTCTGTCAGGAACCAGGCTGCCTCTGGAGGGCTCTGAAGTAAGAAAATACCCCTGAAACCTGAAGACCCCACAGCAATACATGTTTCATTTTGTGCAGTCCAAATTAAATCAGTTACGGCCCGTCCACACAGCGGCGTGCGTTGAAGCTTCAACGCTTCTGCCCATTCACTTTGAATGGGGTGACGTCACGCTTTGCCGAACTGCATTGTGGTTCCGTCGCTTCGCTTTGCTCGCGTTGCTCGCTTCAAAGTAGAGCAATGTTCAACTTTTGAAGCTTCAACGGAAGCGTCAGCCAATCAAATCATATGCCAGTACACGCTCTATCCAATCAAACCGCGTGCTTGTGTGTCCGGGGCAGGAGATCAGGTGATTGGTTGTTGGTCGAGTTTAAGACACGCCCGCCGGCACGCTTCAACGCACGCCGCCGTGTGGACGCTGCGTCAGAGTTATGGATAATTGTCCGTGTGGTGAGAAGAGAAAATGTGCAATGACAGGAACAACTATTTTCTACTGTTTTAGTAATCCAAAATATAACATATTAAGATTAAGCAATGATACCACTTTCTGAAAGCTACTGTTAACTGATAAGTCTTGGGTTTTTGTCCGCAGAGCGTTGTTATTGGGGCTCGGCTGCAACCCAAACCCTTAGCGACGTGTCTCTGGATCTCAGCTGCTGTGAGGGTAAAACTAACCCTAAAACACACTGTTTAAAAATGTGCAATCATAAAAGACACTCACAGATCCTAAAAAAAAGAGGACATACTATTTATATTTTGTAGGTTTATATTTGTTTTTGTGCCATGTTCAAAAAGCTCTTTATTGTTCTCATACTGCCTGTGCTGCAGCACCTCTTTTCACCCTCTGTCTGAAACCAGAGCCCAGTCTGCTCTGATTGGTTAGCTGGCTGGCTCTGTTGTGATTGGTCAACCACTTAGAGCTGCCCTTAGCCTACAATGTGTTGGAGCACTAGCCAATAGAATCACAAATGTTACATAGCGTTTCAGGCAAGGGCGGAGTGGTGTGAGAGGAAAGGGAAAACCCCAAAAAGCAGAATACGGCCTTTGTTTATTTAAATTGTACACTCTTTTCCTCTCAGCTGCGTTCAGGAGGCTCCCAGATCCTGGAGGGCTGTGTGGCAGAGATTCCCAACATCTCCAGTCTGGATATTTCTGACAACGGTGAGGACATTTTATGTTTGAAACAGTTATGATGCCGCTGTATTTACTTTGATGGCAGCAGTTGATGTTTCTGTGCTCCTCCTCAGGGCTGGACATGGACCTGACCACCCTGCTGGTCTGGCTGGCCAAGAACCGATCCATCAGACACCTGTCACTGGGCAAGAACTTCAACAACATCAAGTCCAAGTGGGTGACTAACTGACAAAAAAGCAGTATTCCAGCTTCCTGAAAATGACATTACTTCTAGATTGTTACATTTATCAAAGTACTTTATAATAATGAAGGTGACTAAGAATGCACTTACAGTATGTGGTCCCATATATATTTAAAATGTTACTACACATTGGTTTGTCATTTAATCACATTTTCATTTTCAACATTTTCTGCAGAAATGTGTCTCAGGTCCTGGACAACCTGGTTCACATGATTCAAGAGGAGGATTCAGTACGTGAAACATTTTAACATCAATTGAACATTACGTTTTTTGTTGTGATTCATACCAGTTCTCTTGCTGTTATTACCATTAAGAATTTCCCTGTTGATGAAAAATGAACTATATGTATATGGTTTATAATATAATATTGAATATCAATGTGTTTCCTCTGCAGCCGCTGACCTCTCTGTCCCTGGCTGACTCCCGGCTGAAGACAGACCTCTCCATCGTCCTCAACGCTCTGGGCAGCAACACCTCTCTGACCAAACTGGACATCAGCGGGAATGCCATGGGAGACATGGGGGCCAAGATGCTGTCCAAAGCCCTGCAGATCAACACCAAGCTCAGGTGAGCAAGGAAGCCGCATTATCCCGGAAAAGCTATATTCATTGTGGGTGCTGCTCCATCTGTGTGAATTTGGGCCTCCTTATGGTCGGTAGAAAAGCCCATGTTCAGGGGGCTAAGTCCCCGCTGTCAAGTATGCAGGTTCGACTCCCACCTGCGGTAAGTTTGGAGATGCGGGAACGGTTAATCTGATGGAAAGGTAACTGATAGAAATCTGGTAAAACGTCTGCGAGATCATCTCTGTTCAGATCAGAGACAAAAAAAGATAGCACTTCCACTTGTTTTATTCAAATGTATGTTTGTGTTTGGGTATGTTTGATCCTCTTGGGTTGTGTGTGTGCAGGACGATAGTGTGGGACAGGAACAGCATCAGTCCTCAGGGTCTACAGGACGTCGCTGCTGCTCTGGAGAAGTAAGTATGAAGCAATCACTGAAGGTCAAATTCCTATGCATGCTATCCGTCCTGCTCTGACTTTGTACTAGTATTAAGTCATGTTAAGTTACTTTTCTCCCCCCCAGGAACTACACCATTCGCTTCATGCCTATTCCCATCATGGATGCTGCTCAGGCACTGAAGGCGAGCCCAGAGAAGACGGAGGACTCCTTACTGAAGGTCATTGCCCTGTTCATTTGATTATTTTGTAAAGAGTACTCTATACCAGTGATTCTCAAATGGGGGTACGCGGACCCCTAGGGGTACGTTCGGGTACTGCAGGGGATACGTGACATTTAAAAAAAGTTAATTAAAAAAATACCATGCATGATTACAAAAATAATCTTAGTACAATAAGTTAAATAGAAAACACAATTTTATATAAAATATTCCTAGAACCACTAAGGGGGTCCTCATATAAACATGTCAAATTGGTGTATTGTATTTTATAGTTTTGCATAATATATCATTTTGTTCATTGGTTTGTTAAACAGATATTACTTCAGTTGAAAAAGTCCTTTGAAAAATCAGTTTAAATTTATTTTCTTTCTTCATGCATAAAATGAAAATATCCTTAATTTGTTGTAAAGGAGTTAATAAATCACACATTGAGGGAACAACACTATATTGGAATTATTTGTATAGGCTTTTTCGATCAAACATTTTCGGGGTCGGTCAGGGCGTACTTGGCTGAGAAAATGTTTCAAAGGTTGTACATGACTGAAAAAAGTTTGAGAAGCACTGCTCTATACGATAAGTTAGATATAAGAGTATAAAAGGGGACATATTATGCTCATGCTCTCTCTCTCTGAAACGCTCTGTTTTAGTGCCTGTCTCTTTAAGCAGACCCTCTGAGAAAGCCTAGTCTGCTCTAATTGGCTTGCGAAGAAAATTGTGAAGGTAGTTCTTCTCAGCCATGGGTGCAGAACCTCTGATGGGGTATGGTATATTCTGATACATCAAGTAACAAAACTAAAAGTACAAGCTGCAGATTGGCTGATTTCACAATATTATATATTTGTATTATTATGTTTTTATCACCAACAATTACATGTCATATTGTTTTAATGTTTGTTAAAGTTGAACCAATTTGAGTTACTTTTTCAAATACCGGGTAGATTATTGGTAAAGTACGGAATCATATCATATCATCATCACATGTGTTTTTAAATGTACAAATGTCCTAGTAACTATGAGTGTTAAATACATGTAGTGGAGTAAAAACTAGATCAAATGTTGTGAAGTAGAAGTAAATGTAAAAATAAATGGAATTACTGAAGTAAAGTACAAATATGTCAAAATAGTAGTTAAGTACAGTGCTTGAATAAATGTACTTAGTTACATTCCACCATTGCCAATGGAGGGGAGCCAAATATAAAGTTATATTAAAGTTAGTTGATTTTTTAGTTATTAGGCATTTCAAATACCCAGATGTTTGAGCACAAGCACTATAATATAATATTTTCCCTTTAAAATATTATCTGTAATCACATTTCATTTTGACAGTTGAATAGTTGTGTTTTGTGGTGCAGATGGAGCAGTACCTGCTGAGGAACCATGAGACGCGTAAATACCTCCAGGAGCAGGCGTACAGGCTGCAGCAGGGGATAGTCACTACCACCACACAACAGGCAGGCTCTCCAACACACACACACACACACACACACACACACACACACACACACACACACACACACACACCACACACACACACACACATACCATGTATACATCACTTCCGGGGACATTACATTGACTTACATGCATTTCCTGGAGACTTATCCTAACCTTAACCATAACCAACACATGCCTAAACCTTACCCTAACCCTAAACCTAACCAAGTTTTCACCCTAAAATTAATGATTCCCCTCATGGGGACCTCCATGTTGTCCCCATAAGGGAGGCGAGTCAAATCCCATTCAATGAGTTAACATATCAGGGTTTGTATTCTGACCTCTGGTATCTGTGCTGCAGATGATGGACATGATGTGTGTGAAGGTGCAGGACCACCTGAACTCTCTGAGGTTCACAGAGACCAACTCGGTCCAGGAGGACATGAAGGTGGCAGAGAACTTCATGAAAGACGCCAAGAACTCCAAGACAGTAAGAAGACATGATTTGTGGGAATAATCCTAAATATAACGCTTCAATCCTCCAACTCCCATAGCTGACTGAATATTTAGAGACAGTAAAAAATCACCAATAACAATATTTTCATAATTTATGGTGCAGATTATCAACTGCCTACTAGTCAGGTGCGGATCTACGGGGGGCAAGGAGGGCAGCTGCCCCCCCACTGTAGAGCATTGCCCCCTCAGCTGCCCCCCTAACTTTGGTGTCCCTAAAACTGTACTTGTAGAAACAAACCTACACTATGTCCACAAGCTTCTCAAGCAACAAAACAAGCAGTTCATTAATTAAAAGTGAATCATTTTAAATATCATCTTAGGGCCGTTAAAAAACGTAGCTACGGCTACATTAAACTACGGAGCGGCGTTCACACAGACTGCGGCTCACACAGCTGCAGAGAGACCGAGCTGTCCCAGCACCTGAAGGTGCCCCCCCATGGAGCATTTCCCCTTCGACTGGTTTTGTTTTTAATAAGGTCGAGAGCTTCAAACAAAGTATGAATAAAACGCTGCTGTTTGAATCGATAGCATTTAACAGACGATCGCTGTTTGGGACGTTACGTTACAAAATACTACGCAGACAGCGCTTATTAAATCCATGTATATACACATCACAGCAATGAGGCCAGATAAATTAAGGCAAGGCAAGTTTATTTATATAGCACTTTTCAACACAAGGCAATTCAAAGTGCTTTACAAAAAATGAAAGACATTAAGAAAATGGTATTTAAAATCAGTCATTAAAAAGAAAAGCTAATAAAATAAATATTAAAAAAAAAATACATGGATAAAAGTTACAGTGCAGTCTAAGATATGAATAGTTCAATTAAAAGCAGTGACAAAAAGAAAAGTCTTCAGCCTGGATTTAAAAGTAGTCAGAGTTGCAACGGACCTGCAGGTTTCTGGGAGTTTGTTCCAGATATTTGGAGCATAATAACTGAACGCTGCTTTATCATGTTTAGTTCTGACTCTGGGGACAGAAAGCTGACCAGTCCCTGAAGACCTGAGAGATCTGGATGGTTCATAATTTAGCAGGAGGTCAGAAATGTATTTTGGGCCTAAACCATTCAAAGCTTTATAAACCAGCAGCAGTATTTTGAAATATATTCTTTGACACACAGGAAGCCAGTGTAAAGACTTCAGAACAGGAGTGATGTGATCCACTTTCTTAGTGTTAGTGAGGACTCGAGCAGCGGCGTTCTGAATCAGTTGCAGCTTTCTAATATATTTTTAGTGAGACCTGTGAAGACACCATTACAGTAGTCGAGTCTACTGAAGATAAAAGGATGGACAAGGTTTTCCAAATCCTCCTGTGACATTAGTCTTTTAATCCTAGATATGTTCTTTAGGTGATAGTAGGCTGATTTAGTAACTGTTTTAATGTGACTGTTGAAACTCAGGTCAGAGTCCATGACTACACCTAGATTTCTGGCTTTATCTGTTGTTTTGAACATTGCAGACTGAAGCTCAGCGCTAACTTTTAAGCTTTCTGCCTTGGCTCCAAAAACCATTACCTCAGTTTATCTTTGTTTAATTGGAGAAAGTTCTGACACATCCACTCATTGATTTGTTCAATGCACTTACTCAGTGTTTGAATTGGAGCATAGTCTCCTGGTGAAATTGTTACGTACATTTGTGTGTCATCTGCATAGCTATGCTAACTTATTTTGTTTTTTCATTATCTGAGCCAGTGGTACCATGTAGATGTTAAAGAGAAGAGGCCCCAGGATGGAGCCTTGAGGTACCCCACACGTCATATTTGTAAACTCAGATGAGTATTTACCTATAGAAACAAAGTTTCTTTTTAATTAAACCAGGATACATCCTTTACCGTCAAACTGGATCTAAACACAGCTGCCTGTGTGCGTTTGATAAATAATTTCTGATTTTATATGTATTATAGGCTACATGGCCCTAACGTGTAAAGTTATACAAGCATTTGTACCAGTGCTTTTCACAAGTAGACTCGTGCAGGCTAGGGTAGCTGGAGTGATTCAACAACAACACAAAGACATATCTGAGAAGTGATCAGGACGAACAGAAAGAGGAAAAGGAAAATACAGTACACTGAAGAGATCAGGAGGGTCAGAGCAGGAGGAAGAGGAGGAGATGAAGACATTATAGTGAAGAAGAAGAAATGTATGTGAGGAATAAAGATGAAGTGTCAGAAAGAGGGACAGAGGCAGGAATCAGGAGGCAGAGGAGACTCCAGCTGGACCACATGGTATGTTTTTATCCTCCTTGCACATAATCAAATATAATCAAGTTTTATTTATATAGCACATTTATAAACGATTTTGGTCGAGCCAAAGTGCTGTACATGTAATAAAAATAGCCTACAGTAGAGACACTTTACAGCAAATACAACAGCACAGATTGTTCAGAATATCAGTATGAGAAAAACGACACCCTCTATCCTTAGACCCTCACATCGTACAAGGAAAAATTTCCAGAGAAAACCCACACTTTAAGGGGAAAAAATGGGAGAAACCTCAGGGAGAGCAACATAGGAGGGATCCCTCTCCCAGAACGGACAGACGTGCAATAGATGCCGTGTGTAAATCGAAGAGATAATACATTTTACAGCATATAGACCGAATGTTAGGAAATGCATGTGTCTGTAATAAGAAGATGAATCCATGAGAATGTCAGCTACAATCCTGTGGAAGCCATCAGGGAAGCAGCATGACGAGACCCAAGGCAGGACCGCAGAGACAGGTTCAGCCACGACCCGAAGTCCACGACTTAATCCAGAACTCAGGATAGAGGATCCAAGACACAGGACTACAGTAAGAGGATCAGCCTCGACTCCGGATCCCGGCGTAGATATAGATACAAAACAAGAAAAAAGATTTGGCTGGGTTAATCGGAACAAGAGAATATACAGACACAGACAGAGAGGGAAAAGGTCATTGGATAAAAGTTATTCTTGATAACCCTCTAGAAAGATCTCATGAACTTCCCCACTCAATCTATCTAGACCCGAACATTTCTATTAGATATAGGATAAGAAACAGAGATGGGGAGCACAACAACCTATCTCTTCGTCAGATGCACTCCCCGCTTATCTAAGCGACTCTGTACCCCGTTACCCTCTACAAGGCCATAGACCAGCAGAGGGGAAAATGGGTGGGTGGGGGTACGTTAAAATAAACTTGTTGTATGGTTAAGGGTAAGGGTTTAAGAATAAACGCAAGGGTCTAAAGGGAAAAAGATGAATATAAGGACTATATTTTAAGTCATCCTATCTACTATTCCTATATTCGAATAATGTATAAACTATTTTAAAAATACTTTATGAAATCCTATGTTATGTTATAAATATTAAAATAAGAACTAAATGAATAAATATAAAACTAAATAAATGAATAAATAGATAATTAAACAAAAGCCAGAGAGAAAAATTGAGTTTCAAGTGTTGATTTAAAAAACCCCAGGGTCTGGGTCGACCTCACATGGAGCGGCAAAGTATTCTAGAGCCTAGGGCCAGCCGCTGCAAAAGCTCGATGCCCTCTGGTTTTAAGCCTGGTCTTAGGCACTATCAGCAGCAGCTGATCACCCGCCTTTAAGACTCTGCCTGGGGTGTTGCGATGGAGGAGTTCGGCTACATAAGCCGGAGCCAGCCCATTTAGGGCTTTAAAAACAAATAAAAGGAGTTTAAAATCTATTCTGAACCGAACTGGAAGCCAGTGTAATGAAGCCAGAATTGGGTGATATGGTCGCGCTTTTTATGGCCAGTGAGAAGACGTGCAGCTGCATTCTGAACTAGCTGAAGGCGTCTAATTAAGGCCTGGTCCATACCCACATACAGAGCATTGCAGTAATCCAGTCTCGAGGTAACAAAGGCATTAATAACCCTTTCTAGGTCTTTAAAAGATTAAAACGACTTGGTCTTAGCCAATAGTCGTATTTTGAAAAAGCAGGTCTTGACTACTGTACTAACCTGCTTATCAAATGTAAAGGTGCTGTTGAAGGTTACTCCAAGGTTCATAACAGAGGGGAGGATATTTTTATTGAGGGAGCCCAGAATATCAACGGGGGAGACTGTTGGTTGGGGTCCAAAAAAGATGACCTCGGTCTTGCTCTCATTGAGGGTGAGGAAGTTTTACAGCAGCACAATCTAGCGGCTCTTAGTATTGACAAATATTGATTGAAATGTGTTGCTGCACAGGTCACCTTTAGCTCTCTTAAGAGATGGGTGATGTCATTTGTGTACTTAATTATAACTAAGTACTTTTACTGTACTTACAGTAAACAGAATTCTAGGGTATCATGAGTATTTTCTGCTGTTTTATACTATATTTTATTTTGTTTGTCTGAACACCTTGTTTCTCTGTGCATTAAGAACACTTGTATTTAACAATAAATAGCTTACATAGTATAGAATACCACGTACGGTCCACCTCCCATGCCACCCTGGCATGACTCTTGCCCCCCTTGCCACCCCATGTAAAATGTTCTAGAACCCCCACTGCTACTAGTGAAGGCATGGGACTATATGAACATTTTAACTCACGATTATCCTTGCCAAAATAATCGTGATTCACGGTATTATCCCAATTGTGGCGGCTCAATACCCAGTTACATTTGAGACACTTTCTTCTGTTTAAAATATTTCAACCTGTTTATAACACCTGCAGTGAATAAAAGTAATTTGGCATTGTACTCTTGTGATTTTTTTAATCTCTCAGTTTTAAAAATATAGAAATTGATAGAATATTTAAAAATGCTAATTGACTTCATAAGAAAATCAAAGATTAGTCCAAAGAAATACTTGTTAAAACCTAATCTCTCCTCCCTGCAGCTCCCTACCTGTACACCTGAGGAGTGGGGGGTCCAGTGGAGTGTGTGTTGGAGCCATTCAGGACAAACTGGAGTCCATGGCAGGAGAGGTTTCCCGGTGATGGTACGAACAGCTGCAGGTATGAGCTGCTGTTATATCGTAACAGTATCTGGACAAGAATTTGTAATGTAATCTTACATTTATGACTTTCTAAAATCAAGCCGGAATACAATGTATCGTTTAAACTGTCCTATCTCGTCGTCCCCAGACGATGCTGGTGTCCATGGTGGACACTGCAGAGGGTCTGTGTCCTCATGTGATGAAGAG
>CADEHL010001213.1:0-72500 GCA_902827135.1 Harpagifer antarcticus
CTCTCTCTCTCTCTCTCTCTCTCTCTCTCTCTCTCTCTCTCTCTCTCTCTCTCTGGAACCGCAGTAGACAAAAGGCGTGTACGTCATGTTTACAATGCATTTTCTATGAGGTAAATATTACCCACTGGTGGATATAGGTATAAATGGAAATATATGTTTTCAATCTGACTTCATGTTGACAATTTTTAACAACAGAGGGTGCTACATTAGATACTTTCACAAAAAGTCATGGACTGGGAGATTTTCATATTTTATTGAAAAAAGTTACATACAATCAAAAAACAGCTGCGGGTAAAATGTACCCGTTGGCGGTTCTTGTGTTAATGTCTTTACAAATGTTGTGTAAATATGCAATTGAACATAAAAATAGCCTTTGGGTTACCAGGCTTTAATAACAATGCTTTGGCTAAGTGTTTATTTGAAATAATAGCTCACTGTAGATTATTAGGAACATTATCTCAATTAATCAGAGGAAGAAGAATCAAGTTACGTACAGTATTTAAGACAAAATAGTAATACCACATTGCAAACATTTTCTATTAGCATAGCTATTTGGTTAGCAACTAGCTATTCAATGTATTATCATCTGAATATACTTAAAGCATGCTATCTACAGTGAAATAGTCACAAGCTTGTTCATTTACTTATTATAACATTTCTAAAATAAAGAATGTTTGCAAAACAAAAGTTCTCATGCTTGGCTCATAGCTGAGCTGCTCAAGATTTAAAACATGTGAACATTTGGCAAAAGTAGTTTAAAGAAATGCTTACAACTAAAGTTTATATTAAGCAATAACAAAAGTTTGAATGATTCTCGTAGCTAACCTTCATAACCACTTCTGTTTGTGGTATATATCATACATTTATATTTATATTTATATTATATATTTACCAATTGCCCCTTGCGGGATTAATAAAGTTGTTGATTGATTGATATTTGTTATTTCTGATGTCTGAAAGTATGTCACTTACAACCTTAACGGTTATCACATTTATGTTTAATGTTAAACATATCCAGCTCTGCAGGTGCAGGTGATCACATCAACCAGTCCACCGGTCTTACACCTATGCAGAGCTGAAGTGTCGCAGCGGCTGCAGTCCAGCTGGCGTTTTCCTACGTCTGGTTCAAGAACAACGAGAAAATCATCAAAGAGGAAAGACCTTTATATTAAAGACCAGTTTTATCCTGGAGACATCATCTCTTGTGCTTTGAAAGGACACGAGAATTACAGCTCTCCTTTGATATGTGAGTTTGCCACATTGTGTAATTAACTAACATAATTATATTGAACGACATAACAGGGACGCATTAAAGAATTAACCTCCTTTGCACCTGACATTTGCCTCACAGAATTTGTTTGTTTTCCTACTCAGATGCTCTGAAGTTTCCCGTTGTGTCTGTGAGTCCTTCTGATGAAATCATGGAGGGCAGTTCAGTGACTCTGACCTGTTACAGTGATGCTAACCCAGCAGCTAACTACACCTGGTACAAGGAGAATGGAAATCAGACACGTCCTCCTCTCACTAAAGAACGACAGCTTGTCTTCAGCCCCATCCAGGTTTCTGACTCTGGAGAGTATTTCTGTACAGCTGAGAACGAGCTGGGGAAACGGACATCTGAAATGATCTCTGTTGATGTGAAATGTGAGGAAATACAGTATATCAATAATTTTCATGTTTTCATCACTTGAAAAGGGTCTTTCAGGATTCTCATATTTACTTCAATTTCAAATTCTGCTAATTTTGAGACCCTTGAAGGAGAGATGTTTTCCTGATGAACTGGGTGCAATTTTCATTAATCGTGCAAAACTATCTCCTCCAGATGCTCCAAAGCCTACCTCTGTGTCAGCGAGTCCCTCTGCTGAGATAGAGGAGGGCAGTTCAGTGACTCTGACCTGTAGCAGTGATGCTAAACCCAGCAGCTAGCTACAACCTGGTACAAGGCGAACCAAACACTGTTTCAGGGAACAGAAGGAAGTTATCATTTCACCTCCATCAGCTCTGAGGACAGAGGATCTACTACGACTGCAAGTCTAGGAATCAATATGGAGAGATCAACTCTACGTCTCTATTTGTAGATGTTCTGTGTGAGTAAACACAGCAATTCTCTTATGCTAACACTTATTATAAGTAGGGATTCGTTGGTTGCTTTGTGACCATTGTGGAGGTAGGGTCCTGGTTCATTTCTTTGTTATTAATAACAAAGAAATGAACGATCTCCTAATATCGTCCTCCAGATGCTCCAAAGCTCCCCTCTGTGTCAGTGAGTCCCTCTGCTGAGATAGAGGAGGGCAGTTCGTGACTCTGACCTGTAGCAGTGATGCTAACCCAGCAGCTAGCTACAACCTGGTACAAGGCGAACCAAACACTGTTTCAGGGAACAGAAGGAAGTTATCATATTCACCTCCATCAGCTCTGAGGACAGAGGGATCTACTACATGCAAGTCTAGGAATCAATATGGAGAGATCAACTCTACGTCTCTATTTGTAGATGTTCTGTGTGAGTAAACAACAGCAATTCTCTTATGCTAACACTTTATTTATAAGTAGGGATTCGTTGGTTGCTTTGTGCCATTGTGGAGGTAGGGTTCTGGTTCATTTCTTTGTTATTAATAACAAAGAATGAACGATCTCCCTAATATCGTCCTCCAGATGCTCCAAAGCTCCCCTCTGTGTCAGTGAGTCCCTCTGCTGAGATAGAGGAGGGCAGTTCAGTGACTCTGACCTGTAGCAGTGATGCTAACCCAGCAGCTAACTACACCTGGTACAAGGAGGATGAAGACTCTCCAAAAGCTTCAGGACAGATCTTCAACATCACTGACTTCAGAGCTGAACACAGTGGGAGTTATTCCTGTGGAGCCAAGAACAAAATAGGACGTCAAAACTCCACCTTACATCAGATTGTTGTGACTGGTAGGTTTCATTCACTTCACACGCACCAAACTAATATGCGGTAAAGACCGTAAAACACCTTCTGATGCACGGACATTTCACTTGCCAATGCTCAGACCTCATCTACTCTAAGATAAGCAAAGTTATTTCAAGGTCCAAGAAAAATGCAATGCCTAATACAGGACTAATCACACTGACAAGGACAAAGCTGGAGATGGCAGGAAAAAACACAAGAGCAGCAAGAAGATCACATACCTGGAAAGAATCATGGCGGGGCGGACAACTACAACAGGCGGGAAAACACTAAGACAAAATTGGCCCAATCCCAAACCACTCCCTCGACCCTACCCCTCCGTGATTGAGTGAACTCCGTCTGTAGCCACACTCGCAGCTCAAACGAGGCTCCCCTCCTGTCAGATGGAGGGAGTAAACACAGCAGCAAGCTTGTGGGACGGCCTCCCCTCTCTCCCTCTCCCCCCTCTTTCCCTCTCTCCCCCTCTCTGCCCCCCTCTCTGCCCCTCTCTCCCCCTCTCTCTGGCAGAAAACAGGAAGTGCCGTAACTGTGTGTAACGAAGGTTTCAAATCAGCATCTCTTAGACAAAAAGTTTAAATGAATAACTCAAATAAAACTCCAAACATCTTTCATTGTGTTTCAAAGCTCTTTTAGTTTTAAACATGATGTTTATAAGCTTCTTAGTTTTTACAACGGTCTGTAAATATACACAACTTTATAATAAAATGCACACATTTACCTTTTTCTAGACTAAACACAGGTTTAGTATGGGTATGATCAGGTATGATCCTAAGTTAGAATATATGAGGTCATCATGAGGTTGTTAACATCGCAGTTTATCAGTGGATGTTTGCTGGAACTACTTGTTAACAGCGTGTTTCCTGACGGACACACACAGCGTGACTCCGGGCAGGTAGAGACCGGTCTCAAGTCAGCACCGCTGCAGACTCGCTGTTTGAGGGCTTGATAGCCCACTCCCCCTCCACACTCGTTGCTTTGGAACAGCCCTCAATATGGCGGACCCTCCGCGTGAACGCGCAAAACGGAGGGGTAGGGTGTAGGGGGTAGGGTGGTAGGGTTGCGGTTTGGGAATGGGCCAGAAGGAGAGAATACATTTCAAAATAAAACAGGAAACAAAATTATAAGAACCGGATACTGACAATTAACTTTGCCCGGGTCTTGTTGGAGTAAACTTGGAAAGCCAACTCTTCACTTGTTTTTTATATTGTGTCCGATTGCAACTTTGACACATTTAATATTATTTTTTATTTATCATTTCAAAATAATTCACACGCACCTCAGGTCACTTTTGAATCTTTTGAATGTATTGAAAATACACAAACAAAAAAGTTTTTTCTGAGCTCTGTTTCTGATCATGATCAATATTTTTTGAAAATGTATTGAATTGTAAGATCTAGATTTTTCTTTTCATATTATATTCATAAAAGCTTTAATAAATGCTTTTTGTGTTTTTCTCGTCTTGTCAAAGGATCATGGAAATCTAGAGCTGTTGGAATCACCACTGCTGTTGTCCTGGCAGTCATCCTCCTCTCTATCTTTTTATTGGCTAGGTAAGCAGTCCACTTTCATTAAGGTAATGTTTAGTGAAAGCACTAAACACGGTATGCTGGATATTTTGATAATATTGGACAATCAAATATGTAAATTGGGACAACACTGTCTCTCATCTCAATCTCGTCCTCTTCTTCAAACTCACTGTCAGACTGAATTTTCAGAAATGTAATCGTCATATCCTCCTAAAGATTAGTTAGGGTCAACTCCCACTGCAGTCAACATGTCGTGGGGATTTTCCACAGTATTGAGAGTATGTATGTCACTTTAGATAAAAGCATCTAACAAGTGAAATGTAATGTAATACCACAAGATGGAGGGTTAAATGTGTGGGAATGTGAAAGCAGAAAGGTCTTTGGTCTTGAAATGTAAAAATTAGTCCTAGTGTCTTTTATGAAAACAGGTCCCACAGTCAGGAACACCAGGAAATAGTTCAAACTTGTGTGTTTGTATCATTTATTACTTTCCAGAAGTCAGCAACTATCTTGGATATTATGACCAAGTACCATGAAAAATATTGTCTTCATTTATCAGTTTAGCACATTGCTAAAACTTCAATGTGTTATTCTTCTAACCAGGAAGAAGAAAGCTGCCAAGCGATCATCTGAGCCCGGAGAGCCACCGGACAACAGCAAACAGGTGAGAAGGAATAATAATCAACAAAAGCAAAAAAGGTTTCAACAGTTCAGTTCAGATATATATATTTTTTTGCACTACTGATTACTGGTAATATTTGCATTAATTATGTTTCCTGTAGATATTTGATTGCTCTTTTTACTGCACTTTTAGTGTACAGTTTCGCTGTTATGCTGCTGTGTTTGTTGTATTTTTGTGGCTCTGGCACAACAATTTCCTTCAGGATAAATAAAGTCTTATCTTATCTTATTGCTGGGCTACGCAAAAGCTCTTTATGTCTTAACCCTTCTCTTGCGTTTCGGGTCAAACCGAATGACTTTTATTTTAATCATAAATATTGTGTTTTTCATCCAATTGCCTCAATACCTTGTGTTATCCTCCACACTAGGCCTCTGAACATATACACTTGATGATCACCACTTGCATTGAATTTTGAGTTATATATTCAACAGTGAAACACCCTTGATGTTTTCGGTCAGAATTGACCGCCATAGAAAATGAATGGGTATGAGTGTATTATGTTCATCCTACAGATGGAAAACATCTGTATACACACACACACACACACACACACACATACACACACACACACACACACACACACACACACACACACATACACACACACACACACACACACACACACACACACACACACACACACACACACACACACACACACACACACATACACACACACACACACACCACACACACACACATACCATGTATACATCACTTCAGGGGACATTACATTGACTTACATGCATTTCCTGGAGACTTATCCTAACCTTAACCATAACCAACACATGCCTAACCCTAACCTTTACCCTTAACTTTACCCTTACCCTAACCCTAGTCCTAACCAAGTCTTCACCCTAACATTAATGATTCCCCTCATGGGGACCTCCAATTTGTCCCCATAAGGGAGGTGAGTCCCCACACGTGACTGTGTAAACAGATTTAGGTCCCCACAAGTATAGTAATGCTAGGCCACACACACACGTTACAGGAACCTCTCCCTTTCTCACGCTGTATGATACAATGTATCATACCTTCTCACAGGTCCAAGCTCTGTGCCCCACGAGAAACACAAACCTCTCACTTTCTCGTGCTAAATGCGCCTCTCTTACTGGCTCTCAAGCAGTTATATTTGTGCCTTGCTCACATTTGACTCATTGACACAATGAGCAGGCGAACGAATACTCGATGTTCTGTACGAGGGGCTCTGGACACATTTTTGAACCCGATGAAGAGGAGATTGTGAAAGATGTCTCAGAAATGGAAGACAACAGCGATCCAGATTATGAGCCTACAACAGACCAGGAAGAGGCACCTGAGGGAGAGGCACCTGAGGGAGAGGCCCCTGAGGGAGAGGCCCCTGAGGAAGAGGAGCCTGAGGTGACATTCCACAATTTTGCATTGCCAACCAGTGACGTGCGGTGAGGTTCATGGCTGGTGTGGCACTGACTCTTTCAGAGTCAGATTTACAAATATTATATTTTGACCTTAATCGAAATATTCGGCTATTTTCAAAAGCTTTTTTAGTCTGATGCTTCGATTCATTCTAAACAGACCGTTCAACAAAAGGATACCCAAAGTCTAAATATTGGATTGTTCTTTCTTAGTAAGATTCCATTTGCATTACAATGTGGTCTTACCTTGACTTGAAGAGGAAGTCCATGCTCTCCTTCTGGACAACAATCTATATTACTTCTTTGTAAAAGTCCTCCTTATCTTCCTGTAGTTTCGAAAGTCTAGTTTGTTGTTCGTGTCTGCCGTCTCTGCGTAGAATAACAGTAGCAACAATAACCTGTGGGCTCACTTGCGCCCCCTTCAGTGCGACAGAGGTTATGGCTGCCTCCCCTGGTGCTTTGTTCATTGCCGTTGTATGATGAGACCAGCGAGCCTAAATATCATATATACGTGAAATAAGTTATTTAGAGACGATGGATGGCGAGGATAAATGTAATAAAGGGATCTACAAACATTACATTGGTGACATACAGTGAGATGGTGCAGGCATGCGCTTAGGGCCGCTTTCCAGCCAGTTTCTGTGGGGTGAGGCATTCTGAGGTGAGGCAGATCTCATCTGTGCCTCACCTCACCCCACAGTAACTGGCTTGATCGCGCTCACAAAATAAGTGCCCGCGTTAAATTAGTGCCCGCACTCCAGCCAGTTACTGTTGGTTTACGAGAGGCAGAGCTCGTCCCTGCCTCACTTCTCATTGCTACCCGTAGTTGTAGCGGAGCTCGGCAAATTTGCTGATTTTGACTATAAAAAGTGATTGGAATCAAACAGAAATCACATTTACAACACAGATCAGTGGAGACATTTTATTACTATTTAGTGTTTCTTTAGTTGTTTTTCTGTTACATTGGAGTATGACAGGTGAGGCTCTGCCTCCCCTGCCTCCCCTGACTGCACGTCGCTGTTGCCAACCATGTGCGTGAGCACACGTGAACACACGTGAGCACACACACACACACACACACACACGTTCTGTTCTGAACATGTTCCGGTATATTTCTCTTTCAATAAATGTTCATTGAAGAAAACAGTATCAGTGTGCTGAACTTGATGGGCCCACCGGTGGGTCTGGACCATGACATGAAACACTGGCTTGCTTGTATCAAATCAATACATCCCATACATCATTGGAACGGGAAGAATCTCAGCTACAACACTAACTAAATCATTTCCATCTCTAGTAAACACAGCCTACATGGCAAGCATCTTTCTAATATACAGTAATGTAAACTAAGCACTATCTTTGAACTTACTGCCAAAAATAATATGAAATTCACCCCTGGTGTCATTCTGTCTGTCATCCCTTGATTCTACTTGCTTTGACTGTTCAAAGGAGATGTCAACCATCAAAATTGGATAAGGGGTTTCAGAGATATCACTGTGCAAAACACACCGGTCAATTTTGACCGAAAATAGCATGGGAAGGGGGGGTATGACCTAACGCAAGAGAAGGGTTAAAAGATGCATTAAAAGTTGTTTTGGTCCAATCAGGACTTGAATCAGCAATTGTTCCGTCCCAAGCCTACACACTGAGCTACTACCGCTCCAAGACAGAGCTTCAAGTAAAGTTCAAGATTGTTTTAGGGAACATTTGGTATTCTTAACCTTCACATATACCCTTGCAACACAGACCCAAACCCATTTAAGGTAATCTTGTCTATGCAATATCTGCCCTTCAGAGTCCTCAGGAGGAGCTTCTCTATGCCAATGTCCAGTTCTCCAAAAACCAGTCAGATCCTCTCTCCTCCAACATCGAGGATAGTGTTGTGTACTCTGAGATCCAATTTAACAGCGCTGCCCCGAGGTGAGTAGATGCTCTCACGGGAACATTACCCTGAGTTTAAAATTGAAATAACTTGGAATAAAATCAACACCTGGTCACTTGTGCATCTGCCTGATGTGATTTTACGTATTTTCCAACCACTGTTTGGCCCTTTGTACAATATCTAATCTGCAAAACTTCTAAATAAATGTTTCTCCGTGAAAAACAGAAGTCAGATGTCTGCCATGGAGGACTCAACTGCATTGTACAGCACAATCAACAAAACCAGGACACAGTAGGAATCTACAGCCCATCATTTGTATTAAAGGGACCCTATTGGGTTTTCCCTTCACTGTAGTGTGTTCTATAGGTTTGTGTGCATGCAAATAGTTCTGGAAAATAGTGACATCCCTGTGGAACACTCTTCGATCGGCTAGCGCTTCAACACATTGTACATGATAGGCTAAGGGGCGGGACATCTCTAAGTAGTTGACCAATCACAAAAGAGCCTGCCAGCCAACCAATCAGAGCAGATTAAAAGAGGTGCTGGTGCTTAATGTGCTTAAAAGCTTTACAAGAGATTAATTATGAATGAGATGTTTCTTTCTGAGACAAACATATGACCTTAGCTTGTTGTTGTGTTTGAACATTGGCTCTAATGACTATGTAGCTTATTCAATGCCTTTTATTGTAAACATAATGTATGTATATTAAATTGCCTATTTAATGAAATGTACAGAATCAAGGACACACTTTTTTAAACCTTTTATTTGTTCTCTGTATTGGTGTTTAAGCATGGAGTAGATAGATACGACTCTACATGTCATCATTCAGAGGGAATTAGAGACACCACAATAGTTTTTACTTTCCATTTGACCAAAAATATAACAATTTAACTAACTTGTTAACTTGTAAAACATGAGACAATTTCAATTTGAAATAAAGAGTATACATACAGATCTGTTTTGCTATATCATGTTGTACTTATAAAACCTTTGGCAACAGTACATTTTATTTGAGCTCTTGTTGTGTTAGGCATGCTCATTTGTTTTGTAAAATAAGCCATTGAATAAAACTTATAATAATGAAGCTGTTTGGTGTTTTATTCATGTGTGGCAGCTAGTCGTATTAAGTCTTTACTTTTATGATATCATTACAGTAAAGAAAAAACGTTATGGGTTCGGGTTGCCAAACAAAACTGCACCCACAGTTATTTGTTTACATTTTGAAACACAAACCACATGTTATTCAATCCCTTTTCTACAGGCTGTAGCCCTAAAATGATCTTTGCATCTTCATGTGTACAGTTAAAGGTGTGCAGCGGCCTCTCACACAGCTCTACAGCCTGCAGGCGTTGACAGACAGTTCCACTGCAGTATCATGGAGGCTCTTGCATTTAGCTTGCAGTTCAGGACTGCTGGAGCACTCTGCAGGCGTCGGCCAGCGCTCCACCCAGGTGTCCTTCCCCAACATGTAGATGAACCTGACGGACAGGGAGGAAGGAGACGAGTTCACACAGTTTAGTTTTTACTCCTTGAGCTTGAAGTTAGAAGATGTGCAAGAAATTGGGAAATGATCTGCTACAAATAGCTCAAGTAGGACGTATGACCATTGTTAGAAGACAGTCTGAAACACACCCCTAAATATTTGACCCTAAAACCTAAAACTCTACCAGGAAATGTATGTAATGTTTTGTAATGTCTGAGCAGGCTTGGGGAGTAATTTTAACGGGATAATCGGGATACAAAAATAAAGGTAACTGTATTCTCTTACAATTACATGAAAAGAGATGTAATCAGATTACTGTAACATTTCTACAACTAGCAGGATAAAAAAGATCATATAGTGTTTGTTGTTAAAGGATCAGATGTGTTCTCTTCTCTGAAAGCTGTACTGTTCTGTAGGCTCATACTTTAAGTGTGAATCTATATCCCTACTGCCTGAATCTGCTTTATGGTTTTCACTATCTTTGCTTCATTTGTTCTGTTTTGAATCCAGCAGGTGAACCTATATGTTCAGAAAACAGTCTGTGTGAGCTTAATACACTAGTATGTGCTCATGTGTTTCAGTGTTGAATTTGCTGAATGAAAGGCAGGTTTTCCGATCAATAAAATTGTACTGATCCTAAATATTTTGTAGATTAACCTGACGGACGGGGAGGAAGGAGACGAGTTCACAGGTTTTATTTTGCATCTGCACCCTTCTTCAAAATAACTTTTATGTGTCTAGTAGTAAACCAATTACTATGCTAGTAAATCAATCTATCAGCACGAAGGAACTTCCATCATCCTGGAAGGTGGCCACGGTGACACCGATTTTTAAATCTGGGGATAAGGCAATGATGCCCAATTATAGACCAATCAGCATCCTCCCCTGTGTCTCTAAGGTAGCTGAGAAATGGGCGTCAAAACTAATCACCAAACAGTTAGATAAAGGTTTCACTCCACTCCACCCAATGCAGTTTGGTTTTCGTGCTCACCACTCCACTAACTGTGTCTTTGTGGAAAAGGTTAAATGTATGTTGGACACGGGCCCATATGTAGATGCTGTCTTCCTTGATCTCAGGAAGGCTTTTGACACAGTTGACCACCAAGTGCTCCTTACAAAGCTGACTCATTTCAATTTCTCTGCAGATTCAATACAGTGGGTTAAGTCTTACTTATCGAACAGAAAACAGTGTGTTTTGGTCTACGGAGCCAAATCCCCCTACCTTGTCAACCTCGTTGGGGTTCCACAAGGTTCCATTCTTGGACCATTACTGTTTTCTCTGTACATGAATGACTTGCCTAATGTATGTCCTGAGTTGAATGTGCAAATGTATGCCAATGATGCGGTCATCTTTGTACATGGGAAGAACACTGAAATGATCTCATCCTGTCTCTCAAATGCTTTGGACAAGGTTCAACACTGGCTGAACAACATGAGCTTACAGTTAAATGCAAAACAAACAGTTTGCATGATGTTCAGTAAACGACCAGTCAACGAATCGAAGGATCCAACATGTTTTTAAACGGAGCAGAAATAGAACTAGTCTCCCACTTCAAGTATCTTGGAGTCATACTGGAGTCGAACTTGACTTTTAAGAAACATATTAAGAAAGTATCCAATACCATTAAATTCAACTTGCAACATTTTAAACAAATTAGACCGTTCTTAACTGTCAAAGGTGCAAAGTCAAACCTCCACTGATTCTATCCCACATTGAATACTGTTTGACTAACTGGTCGTTTGCTTGAGCCACAAACCTGAAACCCATAGAACAGCTGTACAAGAGAGCTATCAAGGTGTTTGATAGAAAGCCTTATTCATACCACCACTGTAGCATCTTTGATAAACACAATTTCTTGAGTTTTGAAAAATGTAAGTCTTTTAAGAATGTGTTTTTTTAATAAATGTTTACATGCCCCCCCCCCCCTAGGGGAATTCATCCACAAAACACTGGATGTGTGTATGTGATGGGACTACGGATGGAAATTAGCTCAAAGCTAAAATACGGCTCATTTAGACTTGTAAGCATTATTTTTGTTTTAAAGTGTTCATCAATGTAAACTGTCCCAATTCAAATAAAAGATTAAATACACTGCAGTTTCACTAATGGCACTTTAAACTTCCCTTTTACCATTATATACTTTCGTTAAACTGTTGTCCAAACTGTTGTAACTTCTGAGTACATATTTATAATTTGGATTAAGCATATAGTAAAGGTTTACCATAGAGTTCATTCATTTGCAATTACTGTTCCTACCAAAATTCATTGTTTTTATGTATCCCCACGTCTTAATTTCAGGATGTCTTATCTAATTTGGTTTTACTTACATTATTTTCTTTTTTATACATTTTCATTGAGCATTGTTGAAAAAAGACCCACATCTAAAATTGTCTCTCTGTAATTGATTTAATAAATAACTTAAATCTTGATGGATTGTATGGGAAATAAAAACGAAGGGACTATTTAAAGAGTTTGACTCTACCCCTTATATGGGCAAACAAACATGGCTGCCAGTAGGTTTACCTGTTAATTAATTGAGTTAGATTTTCAGGATGGCATGACTTTTAATATGTTGGCATACTGGTATAATGTTTAGTTCTACAGAAGAGCCTACAGTTCGTCTGCAAGCTTGCCACTTGTACTTCTTTGGTACCTTATACAGTTTGCATGAACCTCCAACCCTCTGTTGTACCATTAGTAAACTTAAACTCCTGGAATCAACAAAGAGCTCAACAAATGTTATGTATTGAGTCTATTTATCCTTTATAGTGATGGGAATTACGGCTCTTTGAAGGGAGCCGGATCTTATGGCTCCGTTCCTTTCGGAGAGCCGTTCAAAAGAGCAGTTTTTTTTTAAGAGGGCAGAGTTAATAGGTTTATCTGCGAAATTATCACCAGTATAATGATTGATTGTATTGCCAGAAATCTACTTTTACTCACAGAAAATGTATAACTTGCTAAATCTCTCAGCCAGCTCAAACTACTACTCAAGCAGCACGCGTTATGCCATCATCCACAGCAAATTTGCATTCAGGAAAGCAAGTTCCCGTAAAGGCAAGTGGATTTATGGCAGGCAGTGAACCAACGATAAAAATAACGGCTTTCACCAAGTACGACTCGGTTCCCTTCGTTCGTACCAAAAGAGCCGTTCAAAAGAATCGGATCGTTCGCGAACGTAACATCACTAATCCTTTAGTTGCTGACCTGTTGGTGTCAGTGTCGATGTTCCACTGGTCCACTTTGGGCCCCATGACGAGGTACTGGGAGCCCTGCCGCAGGTTCAGGTCATCTCTGCATCCTCCGTGTGACATGAAGACCCTCTTCTGACCCACCTCCACCCCAGACTCCACTCCTGGAGGGAAGCAGGAAGAGGTTCAGTTTATGTACAGAGGCATTATAGAGAGGTGGAGTGATGACGTATTTTTGTAGGCCGACTCGGAAGCTTGCCATTTTTCCTTTGACAAAAAAGCTAATAGGAATTCTCCTCCGAATGTTGGAATACAGCAGAAAATAACCTTTCAAAGTTAACAAACAATCGAAAAATGGTATCGGAAGAAACGTTTTGTTGGATTTAATAACTGGGATATATGAAAAATCACATGTTCGGTAAGTAGTGAGAATATAAATGAGAATTTGATCACACAGCTTGATTTATGTCTGTTTTTATACAGTTTTTCTGTTGCTAACACATCCCCCATTTATTTTAAGACATTCAGACTGTTCTCTGGTTATTTCAAGAATTCAAAGTAACTAAGGGAGAGTGATTGATATACAAATGTGTTTTGTTGGTGAAGTATTAAAGTATTTTACTTATCTTGTACTGAGGGCAATTATGTTCTTACAATACCTTAATTTGACATACAACCTGTTAACCATAAACCACAGACTCACCCAGCTTGATAACTCGTGTGATCTCCATCTCGTATTTGTCGTAGTAACTCTGAGTCACACTCAACACCTTCACCTGGAAAACTGAAGCACAAGAAACACACTACAAAAACTCGAAATCTTGCCAAGTATATTTGTCTAATATCTAGTATTAGACTAGATTATTAATTTTTGCAACAAATTCTACCAGCCAAATAATTACGACAAATGTGTGGCTTGATAGTTTCAATCATTTAATTTTATATTATTTTTGACCTATAAACATAATTCTACAATTAAAGTTACTGTTATCAATTAAGACATCATATTAAGGATTCACACAACATATCATAGGTGAAGTAATAACCGTTTCAAAAAGCTATGGTGATAATTTCATTTTGAGGTTTAATGCAGCATTCTTTTTATAAATATATATATATATTGGCCACTCAAACTGGAATATTGTAAAAGCTTTGACTGGTGTTTGAAGGTAGAGACTTGTTGTGACTGATGTTAACCACAGTTGTGTGCCTGTGTGTGTGTGTGTGTGTGTGTGTGTGTGTGTGTGTGTGTGTGTGTGTGTGTGTGTGTGTGTGTGTGTGTGTGTGTGTGTGTGTGTGTGTGTGTGTGTGTGTGTGTGTGTGTGTGTGTGTGTGTGTGTGGCCTAGCATTACTATACTTGTGGGGACCTAAATCTGTTTACACAGTCACGTGTGGGGACTCGCTTCCCTTATGGGGACAAATTGGAGGTCCCCATGAGGGGAATCATTAATTGTGTATTGTGTGTGTGTGTGTGTGTGTGTGTGTGTGTGTGTGTGTGTGTGTGTGTGTGTGTGTGTGTGTGTGTGGTACTGCTCTGAATGAATGAGGTGTGATTGGATGATTGTCTCGTAGTATGTAAAGAGCTTTGAGGGGTACACTGAAGCATATACACTGGGTCAACCTAGATAAGGAATACATATGTATGTGTGTGTGTGTGTGTGTGTGTGTGTGTGTGTGTGTGTGTGTGTGTGTGTGTGTGTGTGTGTGTGTGTGTGTGTGTGTGTGTGTGTGTGTGTGTGTGTGGCCTAGCATAGTGTGTGTGTCAAAGTTGCAAACGTGTGACAGTGTATCTCACCGTGGTGTAGAGTCGTGCAGGCAAACGTCTCTCTTTCTTTGTTCAGGAAGCTTTCACTTTCGCTCTTTGGAACGCAGCAGTCACCTGGAGATTATGAGCAAATTAAAACTTACACACACCATGAACACACACAGGATCTGACACTGTGTTGCAGACTCGTTCACACTTCACCCTGCGTGCAGCGGCAGACGTTGTCTCTGCAGATCTGAGTGAGCTCCTCTCGGTCCTCCCTGGGAGTGTAGGTGCGAGTGCAGCGGTGATCTGAGAGAGAGCAGAGACACAGCCTGTCAGCATCAAACTGAGAGATGCAATATTCACTTTGAATTGATCATTTAAAGTTAATATACTGAGCATTGTCTACATAGTCAATATGTGGCATTTTCTTTGGTCTAAAACTTCTCACATGCATTGGAACTTGAGAAGATGATGAAAAATTCAAGTACTGTATTTGTACTTAACGTGAGTTTTCTAAGTGTTATGCTGCCTCACTAAGTTTCACAGGCACATATTGTGTTTATTTTACATTCCAAAATGTGCAATAATTTTATAGATTCGAAAATCTTATAAAATGGATGTCTGAAAGAACAGAGGATGTATTCTAAGTTCTGCAGTAGTTGAATGTAATCTGTGCTGGTCAGGATGTTACCTGGGTTGTAAAACTCGTAGACGGTGACTGAGGACGGCTGCAGGAGGCCCACTTTGAACCTCTGCTGCAGCCTGAAGATCAGGATCTCTGGCTCTTTGTGAGACACCTGACACGAGGAGAAAGGAGGATAAAGATAATTTAGTGCAACAGAGAAGATAAACAACCATTACAGACAATTTATCAAGCTTGAGTTCCAACATATGGACCCCCAAAGAGCTGATTTACTGACTTTTCGGTATAAGAGATCCGTCTACAGTTCTAATAATAACTTCCTTTGGGTTTTGATTATCCAGATAACTTAGCACACACACATTGAAAGTTACAGATGCAAAAATTGACTTAAAGACAGAAGTTTTTTTGTGCTGTGTAAAATATTGAATTTCCTCAAATCTAAAGTTCTGTATAAACGACTTCCTGTGGGTTTAACTAAGCAACATTATCCAGAAGATTCAGTTACCTGCTTCTTTGGAATCACATATTGTTATTATTGACATGTTTTTATGGAAGGACAGCTTTAAATGTGCAAAAACTCTCTTTCTTTGCAAACAAACCTTGAACAGGTGGAGGATCAGAGAGCCTCTGTCACTCAGGTTATCAACGATCTTGTAGTCATTGATGTAATGGTCCACGGAGTTTGACAACTGGACACAACACACACATATACACAGAGTTAGAGTTGGAAAACCAGGCCTCTCATATTATCACGTATTATCTTCTTAAAGGGATTGATTGAGATTTTGCTCTGAAGCATTTTAGGTACTGCACCATCAAGTGACATGTTTCACCATAAAATGTATCCTCTGTTATCTGTGAGTTAAGACATGTACATAACCCCAAGAATGACTGACCAGTAACACAAATGTAATAAATAACCATTCAAACTAACTATGTTCGTACGTACATGGCCCTTCCTACATCCAGGACATGGTTAAACCGTACACCGCAGCGCGTGCACTACGCTCTGCATCAGCCAAACGACTCGCTGCACCCTCGCTGCGAGGGGGACCCAAGTTCCCATCAGCAAAAACACGTGTGTTTGCTATCCTGGCTCCAAGATGGTGGAATGAGCTCCACATTGACATCAGGACGGCAGAAAGCTTACACACCTTCCAGACTGAAAACTCATCTCTTTCGACTCCACTTCGAGCGATAGAATTACTAACAAGGCACTTATATACTAATAAAGGACTGGCTTATCTAAAGCCAGTTGAGTAGCACTTGAAATGTTTGGCTCTATGAAACCTGATGTACTTTATGATTCTGTTTTCTTCAGGGTTGTGTCTTCCTGGTCGTATGTACTTATTGTAAGTCGCTTTGGATAAAAGCGTCAGCTAAATGCAATGTAATGTACATGGTGTCTTGTGAAAATGGGAGATTACTATTTTTGTCAGAAACATCATGTTTTTCCAAGTTATAAGCAAACAACTCTGCATTGAAAGTATTAAGCATCTCTTTTGGCTTTAACTTTCCTATTACATTTTTCTATGAATGTTTCATATTTGGAAATACACTCAACACTTTAAACTGGATGATCTGCAGGCAGATTACCATCTCCAGGTCGGAGTTTTCTGGAGTGAAGCCGGTGGGCAGACTGATATCCAGAATCACCATCCGGACATCTCTGGGTCCTAAAGCCCTGTGGGGGAGAAAGGACCAATCAAAGGGTAATTAGTGTTTCGTTCAACTTGTTTAATTTGAGCAAAGGTGAGAAGGTTAAGACGTTACGAAAACTCACCTCACTTTGATGGTGATCTGGTAGGACTTCTCTACATCTGCTGGAGGTTTTTCTGGTACAGGATATAAACAAAACACGTAATGGTCTGAGTTTGGTTGGCTAGTAGTGGATTTATGTGTACATGATAATATGATAGTATGCTACAGTATGCTGTTTTATTGAATTTAAAATATATTGAGTTACCGCTGGACTCTTCTATGTTGACCTTGAGCTCAAAGTCTTTGCAGGGCATTTTCTCATCCACCTCATGCAGCTGGTTGTAATAAGTCACAACCTGGAGAAACACAAGGAAAACAAATGTTACAAATCATACACAATGGTATTAAAAAAAGAGAGAATTTGAAATTAAGTCCTTCTGTATTGTGTTTTGTATGGGTTTAATTATTTAATGAAACTATCAAGGCAAGGCAAGTTTATTTATATAGCACTTTTCAACACAAGGCAATTCAAAGTGCTTTACAAAAAACGAAAGACATTAAGAAAATGGCATTTAAAATCAGTCATTAAAAAGAAAAGCTAATAAAATAAACATTAAAATCTAAATTATACCAATCCTTATCTACAGTTTTGGCCATGTGATTGTACCAATGATTGCATTAATTGTGTTGCTGTTTTGATATTTTTATTTTATTGTATTTCCGTTTCAATACCACTGTGAATTGTCTTTGAGCACCTGAAAAGGCGCTTGGAAATTAAATGTATTATTATTAATATTATTATTGATTATCCATATGGGATTTTATGTTTATAATAACATAATAAAATGTGATCATACCTCCAGTATTCCCTGTCCAGTCCCTCGAGCCTCCACTACCAAATCCAGACCAGCAGGCAGCTACGGAAAAGACCAGAGAAGAAGAAATTTCATTCACATTTCATGAAATGTGAAGTTCATGAAAAATACATCTCTTGTTTTTGCCACTGGTGAACCCAAATCCGAAAAGGTCCTCAAAGATCACAGTTTGATGTGATTAACATGAACTGTGAGCCGTGTTAAACATCAATAGAGAACACCCTGATACACTCAGTGTCTCTACTGATGAACCTTCCTGGTTTAACATGTAGTTGCATGTCTCTCACCCTGGAGGAGCGAGCACTGTAGGAATTCTCGGGGTTGAAATGATAACGGATTTCCTTGCGTCCTCTTAACCTGACGTCCACGTCCAGACTGACGTCAGCAGGAGGAGGTTTGTGGATCAAGTACTCTGACAGAGCCTGCAGCACCACCATGGTGGACTGGGAGAGGATAGAGATTCAAGAATTTAATTGGACAAATGTTCCACATTTGGAGTAACAACATCTTCTAACATTGATAAATAGAATTGTCTTATGTTATTTTGTAATCATTAGTGTTGGATATTTCAGTGAGTGAGAAACCCGAAGCCAATAAGTGTTGGTCACTTCATTTGATTTTTTTATTCTTTTAGAAGATATTTACTTTAAGATACCTCATTCAAAAATGGCCATCATATTATTCACCAAGCAGAGTGAAGTCTAAAATCAAAACAGTCAATCTGATCTTGTTAGTTGGGTCACAATGGTCGAAGGTAACTCAGGATATTTACTCAAGCACTGAACTTAAGTACAATGTCTAGGTATATTTGCTTGACTTCATACTTCGACTCCACTAAATATTGGAGACTTTTTTAATACTATTGGTAAGCAAATAGGTTAGATACACTTCATTGAACCCTTGTTGAAACCCAGCAGTAAATGTTGTAAAAAATAACCCCAACGATGATAACCATGAAAGTTATAATCCTATGTTTTTGTGATTTGTGTCTGTTGTAAAAAGCGTTGAACATCTGTAGGAATTTGGTGGCTCTATTTTATGTTGCTGTTGGACTATTTAGCATTATCCAGAGAGGTGTTTCCCTCATTTCTCGATTGATATTAAAGTTATTGAATTGACTGATATTATTTTATATTGATTGTTGGGCTTTTTATTTATGTCTTAAATGTGTGCATATGTGGAAAAAATGTGTCTGTTGATGTATATATATAGGTATATACATATTTTTATATATATTTGTTATTGTATTCGGGATTGTGGGAAACGGTATTTTGATCTCTCTCTCTGTACACAGAAACTGAAAGATTGACAATAAAGTTGACTTTGATATAAATGAGCAAGGCAAAATAAACTGGATGCAGTTATCAAAGACCGGAGTAGATGAATTAAGCGGAACTAGAAATTGGATTTGCAGATCACACTAAACTCTCCTGCTGTTACCTGAGTGGAGCCGAAGCCCCCTCCTCTCCTCCGCTGGCTGTTCAGCCATTTAAACGGCGCTGCAGCTTCCTCCATGCGTCGCAGCTTGACCAGAGCCAGCAGGGCGTAGCCGGTCCCCTCCAAGGTGAACAAGGTGTTCTTACTGTCGGGCCAGTGGCTGCCACCTGCAGGACACAGGAGACAGTGAAGAGTTCAGATCAGAAGCACTTTAGCTTAGCTTTAAAGGTCTCGTATTATACTTGTTTTCATCAATATATTATAGGTCTCAGATATATACAAAACATGTTTGTTATTTGATTATGTATGTGCAATAGGGAAAGTTCTGTACCTGTATGTTTCTTGTTTGTTTGTTTGCCATGTGATATGTGATCTCTGTTCTGTATCTATGACTGATTGACCTGAATGTTTTATGTGTATTATCAAGACACATTTCTCATAAGGGAGACAATAAAGCTCTATCTTATGTCTCTGAAGTGTTTGGCTGAAACACCAAACAGATCATTGCAGCATTACCCATAATCCCCTCTGTTCCAGCCCTGTTTCCAAAGTGCTGATTCTCTGTCTGTTACTTTAGTTGAAAATAAGGAGCCCCTCCCCACGCCCCTCTGAGAGACATTTGGTTACAAAGAACTCAATGGTGCTCTAGAGGAGATTCAGGTGATAAGGGGGGGGGTTACCTTGGTTGCTGATTGGCTAATGGTTACACAAGACAAAACATCGTTATGACATCATAAAGTGGCCAAAATAATATTAGCTCATTTTCAGACAGGTTGTGTCCGCTCTTTACACAGAGAGGACACATGTTTATGTATAAAAGACATGAAAAAGTGGATCTTGCATAATAGGTGACCTTTAATATATATGTTTGTGTTTAACCTGTTAGACCCCAAGCCTGTTTTTCAGGTCTCAGGCTCGAAAATGACATTCCCAGAACAAATGACGATAACTACACTTCTAAAAGGGTTAAATGAATAATCTTTTTTCTCAAAGTAATGATAAACCTGTGAGTTGGATGTAGAAAAGTCAGAATCAACATAGATGTTTTTTTACTTTAAAGAAATTCAGATTGAACATAGTAAAAAACTGTAAATTATAGTGTCCGTCCAACAATTCTTTTTTACTGATAGTGAAAACCACCCTTGGATGATGGTAAGGTAGACTAACAGCTTTAGGAATCCAAAGTTAATCATATAATAAGTACCCTGTATCAAGATTGATGCAAAACAAGTGACATTTGACCTTTTTAGAGAGGTTTAGCAAAAAAACTCCACCTCTGAGGTGATTTGGGTGGAAATGGCCGTTTGTACCATTTCTCTGGAACCCATTGGTCGATGTTGGTGATTGACATCTCTTTTGAATCGTTAGAGCCAATAGAATCGAAGGGGAATTTCCACACCACACGTTAACAAAAAAAGTGGGGGCTTCGCGCATGCAGTTTTGCCCAGAGCGAACCTGTCTCACACTCTGACATCTGAAAATGGAAAAGTAGGTCTATTGCTTATGGACGATCAGAAATCCTTTCAAAGTGACAAAGACACATTGGATTAATTTATGGATTAACCTTCAGCAGCGTTTTTATCGTTTTAATGCCATTGAAGACAACTTTTTATCAGACAACAACGAACGTAAGAGATATTGCCGTTGTTGCTACCTAGCGCCAAGAGCTTTGTCTGTTTTTGTTTATTATGTCGCAAGTTCTTATCATAGAGTGATGATGTAGGTAGCTATCAATTGTGTGTCTTCTCACGATCTAATCGATGCGTTGGATTTTCAGTTACGATAAGTAATAAGGGTGTTATGAGTGAGTGTCTGTGCACACACCGTTAGCATTTTTTCGCTCATGGCTAATTCAGAGGCTGAGCGTTAGCTTTGTGGTTTTTAAAAAGAAAAATGATCAGTTAGCTGAGTTTCTTCCCGTTATATGGATATAAAACATTCATAGTTTATTAAATATTAAGAAGCCGTGTCGATGGAGTTCAACAGGTTAAGGAGAGATCACACTTGACGAAGATACCAATGGAATTGGTTGATTGAAGCAGTAACTTAGCTTTGTTGCAAACTACAATGGGCAGAATATGAGGTAAAAGGCCCAATAGGCAATGTACACCTACAGTATGTGCAAAGCCTTTTTTGTAGTTGTTCTATGTCTGTCTATAGTTGTTATACATTTCCCTGTGTGGTTTTATGTATTTTTGTGAGACTGTTTTGTGTCTTTTAGTAGTTGTTTTATGTGTCTTTATGGTTATTTTTAGTATTTTTCTGGTCTGTATGTTTCTGAAAGAGTATAATGTTGTTATTGCTGTAAAGTGGTCTGCTCCAGGGTAAGGGCTAGTCCTATTCTAGTGATATTTCCATAAGTGTCACAAATTAAGGGATTTGGAGCCAAACTACAAAAACACAACAGAGACTCTTAGCATTAATTAGCTGAAGCTGATCACAAACACTGTAAAACTGTACACAGAGGGACAAGGCAAGGTAGTAAAAACTAAAGGAAAGTATCAAAACCAAACGAAAACTGTTTGCATTCAGGCATATACACACACAGGACCAAATACACATAAAGACACAGCTGGAGAGGGTCGGCAAAAAGAGAAGGGCATCAGGTGGATAGGATCCGTGCAGGTCAGACAATCACAAATAGCGGGAACACACAAAGACACACGAAGAGAGAACCTTTGAAAATTAAAACAGGACACACAAAGACAGATCATGACAATAGATAACATTATCCGTACTGTACAAGTGTAACATGTGTGAGTGTATGAGCTACCTGGAGCTGCAGCACTGAGTAAAGATTGTGTCGGGTTGTAGTTTTGATCTTTCCCCAGCAGAGCCAGTGCGTAGGAGGCGATGGCCACAGTGTACGGCCTCCTGCCCGGCGTCACCAGCGCTCTCTTCAGGTATTCAGCTGTCTTTCTGATAACTACCTGCAGCAGGCAGATGCGGTTGTACATATTTATAAGAGCTCCACAGGAAACAGACAACAGGGAACCAACTCTGCAGTAATGTTTCTGTGTGAATTACCTTTACGCTTGAATTAACGCAGCTGATCCCGGCATGCTTGGCCTCGGCGAGTGCTATCAGGACGAAGGCGGTCAGGGTCGTCTCGGGGTCATCTCCACGAAGACCGCCCTGGAGACAGAGTAATAGAATACAATAAATAGAGAACCTAGATACAATGGGTTTTGATTTTTAATCTATTTGGTAGGAGGTGTGTCTTGTTCTGATAATCATTAACTTTAATGAATTGAAAGGTTACAAGACAAAAGGACAACAAGGAGGGAGACAAGAAAGAAAAACCTGTGGATAGAGATTACATCAATTATCAAAAGGGTGACGGAGTCCCAGTTCCAAACCGACCCCTACACACTCCAACTTCGTCTGTAATCACTCACACAGCTGAATGAGGCTTCTCTCTAAGGTGCAGGGCATACAGCAGCACACTTTGGGACAAACTCCCCTCCATGCGGCAGAAAGAGGACTGTTGTAAAAGATCTTAAGCGGTTAAAACACTTTTTAATATAACTGCAAAAATCTAGTCCCAAACGATGTGGAAGTAGGGGATACGGTGTAATGGTCGGTTTGGAATTGGACCATGGTGTATTGTTAATTGTGTCTTACAGTCATGGTGGTGCTGTAAACTGGGTTGTCCTCTACGAAGTTCCCCCTAGACATCTTGTGTTTGTTGTTGACCAGGTAGAGCAGGGGCTCGCACACTTGCTGCTCGTTGATACCAACGATGGAGTGAGCCATGGAGAACACTTTCACCACGTACGCTGTGATCCTGAAAGTCAGGTGGATAGTGATTAGCCTTCATTTGGTCACTTGTAAAACCACGTTTTTAATCTTACCAACAGTATTCAATGGATGAAGCTACAAGAACATTTCATATTTTATAGATCTCTAAATATCTTATGCGGGTCAGTCCACAGAGAAGTGCACATTTTCTTTGAAATCAGCTGATGTGTTAAGAGTTTGAAATAAATATGTAAAATGTAAAATCTTGAGAGTACCATGTACTTGCGCCTTCCCTCGTGTAGGGGGGATAAGAGCCGTCACTCTTTCTGTACGCCAGCTGGTTCTCATAGCCTGGACACAACATGGAAGAAATTAAAGATGTGATGGTAAGGATAGAAGTGATCAAAACAAAGCATGTTCTAAAATCATCAATCATACATCTAGCTAACTAGCTATCGATCTGTCCACAAATGCTGCAGTTTATCCATCAACCATCCTGAATTTCTATAGCGGACTCTTCATTCATTTACTAGATACCCATCTATTCATCCATCCATCTATGGATGTAGATATAGACATAGATAACCATGGATATAGATGGATCATGTTGTAGATTATACAACATGATCTATCTATATCCATGGCATTTGAATTGCCATCAATCATCAATTTTACTTTTCTTTACATGTTCTGGATTCATCCATCTCTCATTCCTCCACGTGTTTCCTTCCCTCTCTCTCACCTCTCCTGATGTAGCGGAGAGCCTCAGCTTTGCGCTGCACGCCGACACTCTCCCAGCTGCCGGTGGTCTCCAGGTAGAGGGTGGCGATGAGGGGCAGAGTGATGCTGGCCAAGTTCTGCTCCACACAGCCGCCGGGCATCCTGATCAGGGCGGCCAGAGAGTCCTCGCTGATGGAGTTATCAATGCTGTCTGCCAACACATTGCCTGGAGGGGAGAGGAGGAGTCAGGAATGGGAGAATTCTAGGTTCATTTCTTGACCTTAATCCCCTCTCTCACATTGACTTACCTCTGACATTGATGAACGTCTCCGGTACAGAGTTTGGCACAACTGAGTCCAGGTTGACCTTAGGCACACGAACCGTCTGAGTTCCTGTAGTGGATAGAAACAGAGAGAAACATTTAACACTCCATGATTTAAAACCAGAACCTAAAGAGGTCCACTCCTTACATAATGAAGACACCAATATGTGATTAATTAAATCATTTCAGGTTAGGTATTTTAGTTTTATTTCTGAAAGAACACGTCCACTTGTTTATGTTGTGGTTTTGGATGTATGTTGCCATTTTCCACCTTTTATTTTGAAATGTTTTCCTCCTTGTGTCTTGTCTGGTCCTACTTCCTGTGTTTTCCTTCCTGTCCTTAGCTTCCCTCCTGTGCCTGATTGTCTCATTGTGTTCACCTGTTGCCCTTGTGTTTCTGCCTCCCCTGCCCAGCTGTGTCTTGTCCTGTGATTACCCTTCTGTGTATTTAGTCTTGTCTCCCCCTTTGCTCCATGTACGGTCGTCGTCTTTTTGTCCTGGTTACCTGTCTGCCCATGCTAGTAAGGTTGTTCATGTCTGTCTTGTTACCCGGTCTTATTAATATTTTGTTGTTTCCTGTTTTTCTTTGCATCAGCTTTTGTTTAATAAAGCTCACTTTTTGTTATTTCTTATTACTGCATTTGGGTCCTGCCTTACCCCAAACCCTGACAGTTTAAACTTGATGCCAACAAATACAAAATAGGAGAAATGCTGTTTAAAACAATAAGTAAATAGATGAAGGGAAAAGGTTATAATTTGTCACTCGGCCAACAACAAAACACTAAAAGCTGAATCAACTCATTTTGAGTAGAGAAAGCATGGTGCAAACATGAAGTCTCATTCAACATGTGGTTGAAAATATATGACGCATCGCTGCAATCTCCTTACCTCCCTCAGCCGACGGGTTCAACACTGCACTCCAAACTTCAGTCTTCTGGACTCCATCCATCTGTTTCGGAAAAGGAAACAGTTTTAGAAAAAACTTCCTGGCTTCCTGTTAACACTATGATTAAACTGCCATCCCATCTTCATCATCAAGATCTCCTCACCACCACATTTAGAATCTTCTGGATGCGGTCTCCTCCCATTGCGTCTCTGGCTAACACCATCACCTCCAGAGGGAGTTTCCCCACCACCAGCGGTGCGATGGTGTAAGGCAATGCAACAGAAGCGCCGGCCGCCAGCGTCACTTCCTGTGTGTGTCTGTCTTTAAAGGCAATGCTGCACATGCCTTCTGTCTTCATCAGAACCACCCTCACCTAAACAGAACCATTCATAAGATGTATTCATTCAAGACTTAGGTTCAAGATTCAAGGCTTTATTGTCATGTGTACATAGCTACAGTGTAGATATGTCAATGAAAATCTTAGGTCACAGGCTCCTCCAACAGTGCAACACAATAAAACAGATACAAAAAGATAAAATAGTGCAAGTAATACAAATAAAATAGAGCAAGGAGAGTGTCACAATCCCTACTCAATGTCAGGGACGTGCACAGGTACGGGCTAATGTTGCCCGGGCAACGGCCCTTTTGCAATTTTTGTCTGACCTTCCCCTCTGGAGAGAGCAAGAGCTTTTAGGTTTTTTCTGTTGTGGCCGAATAAACATGATAAGCCCACAATTAGTATTGTAGCGTCTCGCTGCGATAAAACTCACCTTGTCAGCGCTGTCATCTGCCCCCCGTCACGTGACTTTGTTTACAATCTGACAGCTGAAAGCAAAGGACAGCCCTCCGGCCTCATATGGCTATGGTGATCATACAAAATTCCCACCTGGCTTTGGTGGCAAATCCCCGGGTAAATCTGTCCCCGGAAATGTCCCCGTTTTTAAATAAGCTTAAATTGATTTTGAGTTTTCTCATGGCAGTTAGAGGGACAAACCAGGGGACTTTACTTCTTCTTGACACCGTCGGTTATTTACACCCACAAATCTAAATGGGCTATACTTGTAATTGTGCATCTGCAGTGTTCGAATTACCCATTTGCTTTCGGGGGAGCCCTATTTTTCAGCGCACATCCTGCTACTAAATATGTCACACGCACGCTCTGTTGACTGGCGCAACAGCGCAGATGCGATCAATTGCTATAAAAACACTCTGCAATAACATTTCAGCCTGGCTCTTATGGTGCTCATAAAACTTTTTCCGCAGGTTATTCTGTTGATCACAGCTGAGCTGGCTTTTCCCTGAATCCATTCTTGTGAAAGGTGCACTCCGGTGGATGTGCGAGCGGCAGGGAGATCAATATACTTTTGTTTTGCCTCTTTGCAAATCTCACATCCACATTTTTTTTGAAAAGCCATGGATACCTTTCATTCCACTCACTCCATCTTTTCTGTGTCCAGCTAAAAGGCAGGTCATGGGCATCGTCAGGTTCGCTAGCACAGGCTGCGCCGGCGGCTGTGGCCGTTGTTGAAGCCTCTTCAGGCTCCGCGTCGGCAGGCCTCTCCCTCGGTGTGGAGCTGTCAAACTCGACCCTAACGCCGCTTACAGCCGGCCAACTAAAGGTTGTTCCGTTCACGTTGTCATTGTTAGACTCCTTCGCTTCTTCGCTTGTGAATCCAAAAGCTGCGAGGCTTGGCTGTTTTTGTTTCGCCATATTTTTTATTGCAAAGCCAGAGTTAAAAAAATATCAATATGAAAATATCAAATACCGCGCCGCATCGCCGCCGTAACCATAGCAACGTAAGTAGCGTAAAGAATGCAGCGCCGCCACGTACAGATGGCAACACCCAGACATATTGACAAATATAAAAAAAATATTCAGAAACTGCACGATTCTTTTGGGCTCCCCCTATTTATCTCAAAGTCAAAGTAATCTGTGTCTTTTACTCTGCTCCGTAAACTCCCTCAACGGGGCCGCTCTCTGTCTTCTCTTGATCGCCCTCTCACGGCAGAACACTTCACTGTCCCGCTTCATTGTAGGATTTCTACCATGTCTCTACTTCAGTTTGACCATCTCTGTTATTAAGTTATGGAATACTAAATAAATAAGTAATTAGATACTGTACCGTTACTGCGCTCATAAAGAATGATAAGAATAAGAATAATGCGTATTGAACTAGTTTCATTAATTAGTGAGTTTATTTAAGGTAATTATAGAAGCCCTATTTCATCAGTATGTCAAACAATGGTCAAACTACATTAAAACAGAATTGTCCCCATTTTTTCGTTAATAGTTACTAACACTAGATATTTTAATGAGATATGGACCGCTAAACTAAAAATGTCCCTGGATTTCATTTAGAAAACAATTCGAAAGGTCTTGTGTTTTTTTCGGGGGGGGGGGGGGCAGGGCCCTTTTTCTAGTTTAGAGCAATAGCCCCTCCAAATGTCTGTGCACGTCCCTGCTCAATGTCCTGTTCCGTTGAGGGTTCCGCTGGGGGTCCTGCCAACTCTGTGTCCTGTTCCGTTGGGGGTCCCCCCGTCACCTGTCTTGCTGGGGGTCCTGCCAACTCCATGTCCTGTTTCGTTGGGGGTTCCGCTGAGGGTCCTGCCAACTCTGTGTCCTGTCCTGTTGGGTGTCCCGCCGACTACTGTTCTGCCGGGGGTCCTGCTAACCCCATGTCCTGTTCCGTTGGGGATTCCATTGGGAGTCCTGCCAACTCCGTGCCCTGACCTGTTGGGGGTCCCGCCGACACCTGTCCTGCCGGGGGTCCCGCCAACACCTTTTTCGTTGGGGGTCCCGCCGACACCTGCTCCGCCGGGTTTCCTGCCAACACCATGTCCTGTCCTGTTTGGGGTCCCGTCGACACCAGCCCTTGCTCCGTCGGGGGTCCCATTGATACCAGCCCATTTTCCGTCCAGGGTCCCGTCTACGCCTGACCCGCCAGGGGTTCCACCAGCTCCTGCTCTCGATCCCAGTGCTCTGGCGATCCAGCTGACAATAGAGGGGTCCCATCGCGGCCTACGCCATCTTCCTGCCCGTCCTCCGGAGCTGCCTCCCTGCCCGTCCTCCGGAGCTGTCCCGTCGCCGTCTTCTTGCCCGTTCTTGTGCCCGGCCCCCTGAGTTCCCCAGCTGCGGCCTTCGCCCTCGAGCCCGGCCCCCTGAGTGCCGCGGTCTTCGCCCTCGAGCCCGGCCCCCTGACTTTCCCGGCCACGGCCCTCGCCCTTGGTCCCGGCCCCCTGGGTTTCCCGGCCACGGCCCTCATCCTCGGGCCCGGCCCCCTGTGTTCCCTAGCCGCAGCCTTCGTCCTCGAGCCCGGCCCCCTGACTCTTCCAGCTGCTGCCTCATTCCCGGCCTCCTGAGTTCGCCCGCTGTGGCCTTCGCCACTTTTTTAACTCTACCTTGCCCCCGGCCGCCCGCCCGAGTCCCCCTTCTCGGCTTCTGCTTTCCCCCGGGATGTCCGTCTGAGTATTATTTTGAAAAGTGTTCACCCCCTGTCTTGCCTGTTGCTTTCTGTCTGTGTTCTCTCCTGTCTGATTACCCGATTGTGTTCACCTTGTGCCCCCGTGTGTTCTCCTCCCTCCTCACCTGTCTCTTGTTTCTTTGATTAGTCTTGTGTGTATTTAAGTTCTGGTTTTTCTGTCTGTCATTGTTAGTTCCTTTTTATTGTTGACTGTGTTCACGGGGGAGAGAGTTCTGCTCTATTTTGTTACGTGAAGCCTTGAAATAAAGGTATGTTCTGTTAAATCTGCGTTTGGGTCCTGCCTGCTTCACTCTACCCCGACAGAGAGTCTATATACAATATATTTAACTTATTTTATTGAATTAAGTTTGAGTGGACACCAAGTGTTTTTTGAAGGTAGAGTTTTATTGGTGATCCCCTGACCTTTCCTCTATCGACACCATAAGAGTCACCTTTGTGGTTCTATGGTGACATTCTTGGGTAAATGACAAGTAAATACCTGCAAAACTAATTCCTATCAGCCTCAGTTTCAAATACAAAATTAGGAGCAATTATTAGCAGCTAAAAATGTTTAACTGTGATGCTAGAATTAGCATTTAGCTTAAAGCCTCACATAAGACATATTTTTCAGTTTTAGAGATTTTTTATTTTATTTATCAGGCTACTCATGTTGCATATTTGCATCCAGTAGTATAGTTTTTGGGTGATTTTCTTACATGCAGTTCGCCGTCGCCGTAGTTATGGACCACAGCCTTGATCTCGACCTGCTCGTTCCTTGCCACAGAATACGGCAGCTTCAGATCCACGAAGAAAGGTTTCGATGCTTTGACGTTGTAAGGCTTGGCTACACAGAAACCTGTGGACATTCAGAAAAACATCAGAGGTTCTGAAAATGTTTAAATAGATTTGTAGCATTTTCCTTCATCATTTGAGTTTAGAGATTCAACTTTCAGTCAGGATGTTTTTTGCAGAATTTGTTCAGCCTTTGCTTTGTATTACTATTAAGAATTAGATTTGCTAGGATTCACACTTAAAGTAATGCAACATCAATGAATGTGTTAGATAGAATGGCAGGTGTGTCACAAAGAGCCACATTGTGACTACCATCTCAGCCCCTGCCTCTCATACCTGTGTGTGGTGAGGCGCTTATGGCCAGAACCCCCCATTCTGTGATGCTGTCAGGTAAAGGGTGGTCCACCTTCGCAGACGCCAATCTGTTGATCAGATTCTTGTGTTCAAAACCACAGATATAAGATGTTTTACCCTTCATCATACACCAGTTTCATGAGGTTTAGCTGATGTTTTTCACAGTGCAAAGAAAGACATTGCACACATACAGAATCTGCATTTGGTACACTGCAAAAATGTAAGATCTTGCCAAGTATAGTTGTCTAATTTCTAGTCAGAATATGTCGTTACACTTGATATAAGACTTAATAACTTAAGTCTTGTTTTTAGACAAGGCATCTTAAGCATATTTTTAAGTCAAAGTCTCTTAAAAACATCTTATTTTATAGGAAAATCTCCAACTAACATCAGAAAACAGAAAATGTCTGAGCATTTCTGGCTTTTGTTGTTACAAATTCCCTAATTTTGGTCAAATATAGAATCAGATGGGCTTTGGAATGGAATCAGAATCCCTTTATTAGTCCCACAGAGGGGACATTTGCAGCGTTACAGCAGGAAAGAGCCACAGACAGCTTAGTGTTGCATGTCTTACATGCGTTAAAAAAAAGTACTAAGTTATAATATAATGAACAATATGCTAAAAAAAGATAAAAAGTTACATCATTTTCAAAAATACAGATCAAATCAAATCTACAAATCAAATCCTATGCAGTTCTTAGGATTTAGCAGCCCGGTATATATTACAGTTATTAAAGATGGCATATGTATATATTGCACATAGTTTGACGGTATTTAACAGCAGCAAGTTACACAATTTACGAAATACAAGTTACATACCTTGAAACAGTAACAAGGGTTTAGCAGCCAGGTATAAACTACACAAGATCTAATTTATCTAAATATCCTTTACTTCAAGAAATGTTACCAAGCCATTTTTCACTTTGTTCTATTGGCAGATTTGTTCACTTATTAAAAGCGAATTACACATTTTTCCAGTGTACCAACAGGAATGTCTGTTTAACACAGGAAACAGTCAGTGTTGTTTACTCTGAGCTGTTTATCCGCTGCTATCACTGAACAAACAACACATGATGCAATGCAGGGAGTTCACTGTGCTGTGTGTTTCTCTCATGTGATGAAACAGAGGCTTTACATTGGCCCTGATCCATCTTTTTATCAAATGTCAATGGCTGTTTTTTTAAGGCACCTGTTGCTGGTCCATTCCTGCATTTAAAAAGGTATATCCACACTTAACACAATACAACTGTGCCACTTGTTTCATCCTTTGTTCTTCTTAGTAAGATCTATTTTTTAAATGGAGCATTCAAGAAACAGGTCTGTGAGGTTTATACTATCTATGGGGACTTAATTAAAAGCTTGATATAAACTTAAAAGTGAGAGGGAAAGAGTATCATCTGCATACTCGGAGTGCATCCTATAAACATTAAAATGCTTAATAAACAATACACTACATTTGTATCTATTCATTCAAGATATATTAAGAGAAAAAAATGCAATTTTCAAGCACATGTTCAAACAACTTGATGTATAATGGACAGCATTTCAATGATAAATCTAAATCTAAATATAATATAAAGAATGAAGCACCATTTTGAATTGGTTCAAGCCACAATTCAAGTGAAAATGAAATCGTCAGACAGCATTTTAATTGAATGAAAGGTTAAATGCTGTTTTCATTTAGAAACGTCCCTTCTGGGTCATGTATAGGTCTTTGTTGGAATGGTGGTCATCTTTTGCTATTTCTTTTTATTTCCATTTGATAATAGCTTGTTCACTATTTTAGGCTATTTTCACACTGCTCCCGACCAGCTTTCAACCTGCAACAACCTTATTGCGATACAATAATTAATAAATTGCACTTATACAAACCCAAACTAAAGAGTGATGGTTTTTCTGCGAGATATCTAAAGTAAACTATTGAATGCATGTAAGTCGCTTTGGATAAAAGTGTCAAGTAACAAGTAATGTAATGTAAAGCATCTTTGAAAAAGCATTATAAATATACCATGTATTATAATTATTAAATTAGAGATCTTTTTCTGCCTCTAATATTTCACTCACCCGTCTCTGTCTGCCTGGGTTGGCAGCTTAACATCCGTCCACAGCCAAGACTCGTAGAACTTGGATCGTACACTAACTTCAGCCTCATCCAGATACTCCCACTCTTCCTCCTCGTCCGCCTCCACCTCTTCTTCTTTTTCTATAACCTTTTCTATTACCGTTACTAATGGACAGGATTGCACATCAGTCCCTGGGTGCTGTAGCATAAATTGTTGAGAACCAATTTCACGACCTATGTGAACACATTTATATATGATTACACGTCTCTAAAAATATGAATCTCAACGTTGTTAATAAGTCCACAACCCAAGCACTACAACAATTCCATGCACAGTAAAAGGATAGGAATTGTCTTTGGAATAAAAGATCAGTAAGAACCTTCCTCCTGAAACAGACAAAGTGATTTAAGCCAAAGATTATTACAAATTAAAATGAAGAGGTAGGCGTGCTGTGAACTATTTTAAAGTAAAGTTAGATTACACTCAGTCAGTGTTCTTACCTTTCAAAATAACGGACAGCCTTCAGATTATTCCATGATTACATAAAGAATGTGATTACAGTACATTAAATGGACAATGCCATGACAGTGAATTCCATTGTACTCTAAATGGGACCATAATTTACAAATGAAGATCATAAGGAATACTCTAACTAACTCTTGAGACCATGAACTCATGTTTGCTAAGTTAATTTTCTTATAAACTTCTATACAATCTGATTCTGCTGGCAAGTAGAGAAAATATAGGTTTTAGGCACTTCCACGTTGGATTAGCCTGATGCCCATGATGAATTGGTTTATCCCTGACTTTGTATTCAGCAACAGCATCAGCTACTTTCTTAATCTGTCTAAAACTTTAGTTTGTGACCAAAAACCTACAAAACTAAAAACATTCCCATCAGCCTCAGCTGTACTTTGTGTTCTTAAAAGCATGCTAACACAATAAAGCAACCCTAAAAGCATTATACCACTTAATTTCAAAGAAAGATGTTTAAATGTCTCAACATATCTCGCTAACTACAGAATGGGAAAAGGTTGAGGTAGAGTTCTTACTAAATGTTCTAGCATAGGAAACCATCTTCCTCCTTTGAAAAGTGTGTATGGGTTGAGGGGTGGTGGGCGGAGGTGTTGTAAAGGGGGGTGGGATGGTGGGAATCTCGGTGTTAAACTCCTGGTTCCTGTAGGTGGCGCAGCAGTAGCGGAAAGCCTTAATACACTCCCAGCCCTCGGTGATGTAGATGGAGCGCCGCGTGCAGGAGTACGGCATGGGGATCTCCCTGAGGCCGTCCTTACAGCAGCGGCGCTGCAACTTCTGTTTGTAATGACTCTCTGCGGGGGGGGCAGAACACAGTCATCAGTGCAAGAGGTGGGAAGTAGTGGAGTACAAATACTTTGTTATTCTACTTAAGTACTTTTTTCTGGTATCAGTACTTTACTCCACTACTTGTTTTTCTGAGGACTTTTTACTTTGACTTCTTACATGTTGAACTCAAATACCTGTACTTTCTACATCTTACATGTTGAACACAAATACCTGTACTTTCTACATCTTACATGTTGAACACAAATACCTGTACTTTCTACATCTTACATGTTGAACACAAATACCTGTACTTTCTACATCTTACATGTTGAACACAAATACCTGTACTTTCTACTTCTTACATGTTGAACACAAATACCTGTACTTTCTACATCTTACATGTTGAACACAAATACCTGTACTTTCTACTTCTTACATGTTGAACCCAAATACCTGTACTTTCTACTTCTTACATGTTGAACACAAATACCTGTACTTTCTACTTCTTACATGTTGAACACAAATACCTGTACTTTCTACATCTTACATGTTGAACACAAATACCTGTACTTTCTACTTCTTACATGTTGAACCCAAATACCTGTACTTTCTACTTCTCACATGTTGAACACAAATACCTGTACTTTCTACTTCTTACATGTTGAACTCAAATACCTGTACTTTCTACTTGTTACATGTTGAACACAAATACCTGTACTTTCTACTTCTCACATGTTGAACCCAAATACCTGTACTTTCTACTTCTTACATGTTGAACCCAAATACCTGTACTTTCTACTTCTTACATGTTGAACTCAAATACCTGTACTTTCTACTTCTCACATGTTGAACTCAAATACCTGTACTTTCTACTTCTTACATGTTGAACCCAAATACCTGTACTTTCTACTTCTTACATGTTGAACACAAATACCTGTACTTTCTACTTCTTACATGTTGAATTCAAATACCTGAACTTTCTACTTCTTACATGTTGAACTCAAATACCTGTACTTTCTACTTCTTACATGTTGAACTCAAATACCTGTACTTTCTACTTCTCACATGTTGAACTCAAATACCTGTACTTTCTACTTCTTACATGTTGAACCCAAATACCTGTACTTTCTACTTCTTACATGTTGAATTCAAATACCTGAACTTTCTACTTCTTACATGTTGAACTCAAATACCTGTACTTTCTACTTCTCTCATTTCCCAAACAGCTGGTTCCTTTAGTCTGAATGTGTGTTTGATGCGTGATCATTATTCTTTAGAGTCATTGCGTGCCTATTGATTTGAACACGATCCGTGTATCCATCATTTCCTGGTCTTCTCTAAAGAAGAGGGACCAATGGAAACGTTGTCATGTTGCCGTTGTTCAGCATGGAAACATTCATTAGCTAACAATGACATTATTGTTCTATTGATATAAAGGGAGGTCAGGTACTCTTTAAAGCAGCTGCTAGTTATGGGTACTTTTTACTGAAGTACACTTCAAAGCCCTCTTTACTTTCACTTGAGTAAAGAAGTTTAGTCAGTACTTCTACTTTCACCAGAGTATTTTTAAACACAAGTATCTGTACTTCTACTTGAGTAAAGGATGTGTTACTTTTGCCATCTCTGATCAGTACAAGCAATCAAAAATATTTTTCATTTGAATAATTGCTTAAAGGAAAATGTGTGATGTGTTTGTGACCTAATTATATTTTTGCTCATCAGTCGTTGGCTAGTTTAGTTTTTACACTGCGTTAATGTAGGATTTGCTTGTCCTCACTTTCTATATAGTACTGTCTCAGCGCCAAAAACCAGGAAAGGGAAGATGTTCAGGGAGTCGGTCATTAATGGGAAAATAACACAGACAGAATTCATATGCAAAATATTGTATTGATTGATATTGACTGCCCTAACTGCGGTAATTTTACCTCCTGACGGTTTTCTTCTGATACCCATTATACCAGGGTGTTTTCTGATGGAGGAAAACTAATGTATTTTTCAAAACAAAAAAAATGACCAGACTACTTCTGAAGATGGATATGATGGCAAGTGGTCTCTCAATAAGATTCAAAGGTTTTATTGTCATATGCACAAAGCTATAGTGTAGAAATGGCAATGCAATTCTTCTGACCTACATATATACTGTAATGAAACACAAAAACACAAAATGAAAAATTGTGCACGAAGTCTATATACATGTAAAAATCTATATACAGGTAAATGAAACAACGAAAAGTAAAGAAACACTGATAAGAGCGTCCTTAGCGGCGGTCTGCTAGCGCAAAAGAGCAGACTGCTGAATGTCCTAATAGACCAATCAGAATCGAGTATTCAACCAAGCCGTGCAACAACTCAAACTGGATTTAATGTTTCTTTCTGCTGGATGTGTCAAAAGGCAACGTTTTGCTAAAACCAAAAAATATAAAAATATTAGCCCGTCATTTTAGATTTTCTTTTCCATAATCAGACAATTAATGCAGTTATTTTAATCTTTGTACTCACCCAGCTGGGCTTTACGCTGCAGGTTTTCAGCAGAGCGCCTCCTTCTGGCACTACCGGGACACTTCAGAGCTGATCAGAGGAGAAAGACGTCCTTAGTCTTTTTAATGTACAATAGATCATCGTTTTGCTAATCAGTATCTTTATCAAATAAATCCTATTTTATAATTACATAAATATGATCAAATATGACCAGTTATTTAAAAAAATGGTGTGCCTCCCGTATATCAAGAATGTAAGAAATGTAAAACGGAAATGTTCAAACTAAAAAATATTCAGATGCTTTCCTATTCATCATTTTATTTACAGGTATTTGACGGTTTAAGTGGACAGTTTTAGTGCCCCATGAGAGTTTAACATGGCTTTCTCTTTTCTTTTGAATGCATATAGGCAAAGGATAACTGCTATCCGAAGCGTGGTATCAATGCAAAAATGTTGGCATTAACTTAGCCGTCATATGAGTTACTGTTTGTCAAATTCAACAGTATAGAAGCTCCAGTATTTCTTCACTTTAACAGACAGTGTAAACATGGCCTTCAGCTACCAAACAACACTTTGACTCCAACGGCTTGCTGTGACGAAAGGTGAGAAAGACACATTGCCTACACAGTATGTCCTACTATTTTAACATCCATCTGATGTTTCTTCCTCGAGGAAAAGGTCATAAAAACTTGTATCTCATTAAAACAGGTCATTATGTAACAATATTTTAAAGACTTTGCACTTTTCTCCCCAATTCATTTCATTGAGAGACTTTTAATTGCTAATACAAAAATGAAGCAAAAATAACTACTATAATGACTCATATAAGATGACAAGAACAAGAAGGGAGTTTGTGTAAAACACAGGATATGAAGTTATCCTGTGAACTACTCTGTGTTTTGCTTATCAGCTTGAGGGAAAGTTAGTGGATAACAAGTGAATTCAGTGTTTCACCCACTGAAACATAATCAAAACAAGGCCAACTTGACATATCACTAACATTTTTACAATATTGTAATAGCCCAAATTCACCAAACACCCGGGCTGAGCACGTCGTGGCTCCATGCTCGTAGGTACCTTGTCTGAAAACAGTTTGGAGCCCGGTGCTGGAGGCGAAGAGCAGTCCGGCGTCTGAGAACACCGCCAGGGCATTTTTGCCTCCCCCTCGGGTGCAGCCGATGTCTCCGTGCTCCACCGCGCCCCAAAGCTGGGAAGACATGTGTTAGGGTTAGGGGTTTTGAGCTCGGTATAAAACAACAAACAAAAACACTTAGTGAACAGAACCTTCAAAACTTGTTGACTTTTGAGAAAGAGTCAGAATTTTCAGAAAAAAGCCAACATTTTGAGAAGAAACTCAGTATTTTTCATGACAGGATGTATGATTACCTAGAAGAACCGGTATTCCTCCATCTTGTGACTGTGTAACTCCCTCTCTTGGATATCAGCATGTGAAGGACACTGTTCAGGAACTCATTGTACCAAATGCTCTGTATGTGATGACGACTGCTATATAAATAAACATTGATTGATTGATTGATTGATTGATTGACTACTTCCATTCTTGAGAGGATAATAAATGCATGGATCCTGAGATTGAAGCTCAAGCCGGAGTGATCTGGTTCATGCTAAAAACCTTTTGCGCTGTATCATATATTAAATGTTATCTGTTGCAGATGCGATACTTCATTTTATCATTTAAAGTAGCGGTAGTTAAATGTGCAGACTTTACAGATTCTACATTATGCCATGGATTGATTGTCTTACTCTTTGTATTTATAATGTGTATAACACACTTTCTCCCTAAAAAAACACAAAGACACACACAGACACAGACACACACACACACACACCTTCCCCTGTGTAAGTCTGTCCCTGTTGAGGAGAAACACAGCGTTGTCCACGGCAACCAGGTTGACCTTTGCCCCCGGGTCACCTCTGACCTCGAAACTAAAGCTCTTTCCAGGCTCGTAGTCTCCACCTACGCCGCCCACCGGCCCGACATTCAGCTGTGAGAGATAAACAAAATAGTGAAAAACAGAATATAATATCAAATGTTCTGGATAGCTTGTCTTTCAAACAAGACCAGGATATAAGATAGGCTTTGTTCCATAATTGTCTTATTGTCAACAAACCCCACAAAACGAACAGCATCAATATGTCTCCCAATCATTTCTGATTTCTTTACGCAGTCAGTGGGACTCAAACGCGTTGATTCCTGCTTGAGACTCAAATCTATAAAACAAGCTTCATTTTCTCCAAAGGCTCAGTATATCCCGGAACGTCAATGTTTAGACATATTCATTGTAACCATTCATGTTATTTTTCCATCTTGTTTGTTATCAGAATTGTACAGAGCCCCCTAGGGGACCAAAAAATGTTTGATGTTTTGAATGTTGATCTCGCAATACTTTTGCGATATCTCGCAAAACCCCGTTGCAGTTTGTAGACGGTCCCTAAGCTCTCCTCTCCCTCCTCCAGCTGCAGATTGTGACCAATTCTTGATGTTTAGCTCGGATGACGGCGCGTATCGAACTGTTCTGATAAAAACGACTCAGTAGCTCGTTGTCTACCTTGCTATGATTGTAAAGTCATGTTGTTTGTATTTTTACAACGTTATTGATCCGCGAAATTCGAATCTGTCAATAACTCAGCTCAGAGGGACGTGCATGTCCCCTCGCTCTGAGTGTTCTCTTGAGGTGTCTTCACTTATGTGAAACCCTTTATATATACAGTCTATGTGTGAAACCCGTGCCTATTGCCAAGCACTGATGTTATATCTTTATATTTAAGGTCAAGCTCAAAGTAAAATCGATGAACCACTCCATTGTTGTGGTTTCTGTGTTGCCGTAGCAGCCGAACTGACCAGGAAGTACATTGAGCTAAATAATAATGTTTTGCGATATCTCGCAAAACATTATTATTATTTTATTTTTAAAAAAAAATTTTTTCTCCTCCATGTCCCCTAGGGGGCTCCGTAGAATTGACACAATATGGTAGACCAAAGGACATTTTAAATCAACCAAAATTGTAAAATATATTGCTGTGAAAGTCTGTCCCTGTTGGCGCGACCTCTCTGGTTGCAAAAATAAGTGTGATTGAGTGGGAGGCTATAAGAAATGTACCCTTCTTCTTCATTTTCCTGACATGTTAAAACTCTATAAGCTAAGACAACTCTGAGAGCGAGCCGATGACTCACCCCTCCAACGCAGGAATCTTCCACATCCACCCAGATGGAGTCCGGCACCACCTCCTCACCCCCATCCCAGGGGATACTGTAGAACGCCACAAAGCGGAAAGAGGGCATCATCTCCGGGGTGATAGGAAGTCCGACACTGGTGATCAGCTGACCTGCCACATCCACACGATCAGCAATAATGATTTTGCCTTTATTCAGCACCTATTGTTTTGAGGAGAAATCGATGATCATCACGTTTTATTTTCTTAGTTTTTTACGATGTTGTTGCTGAAGGTTCTACTTGTACTTTCTGATTACCATGTGTATTGGAAATGGGCTGTAATGGATTTGTAATTCTGTGTTCTTGTCTCACCAGGTAGGTGATGTGTGTGATGTATTGTCTGTATGTCGGGTCTGCAACAGTGATGCTCATCTTCAGGGACAGTCTGTCTTTAACAGACACTGTGCTGGTCCCTGTAGAGATGTACAGGTAGTTCTGTTTACTGCTTCTAAAGGTGGTGAACGGCTGAACAGTGATCTGTTGTTTGGCCTGCTGCTCTGGTCTGAGTCCAGCCTGCACCGTCTCAACCTGGGAAGCAGAAAGAAAACAAAATAAAGTGTGAGATTTCGCTTTTGATAATCCTTAAGGTAGCCTTACTGGCTTTTTGCTCAGGGGGTGAGTAGCCATCAACCAATCAGAGTATCAGAGGTTCGATCCACAGCCATTGCAGGTTCCTTAGGCAAGATACCTAAACCCAACATTGCTCACATAGGCATGTCAACGGTATTGAAGTATGTGCTGCTTTACATTAAAGTGTCAGCTAAATCACTTGTCATGTAAAGAGAACAAAGCATTGTTCGAAAAAAATCATTGTTCAATGCGTTACACGAATAGCCATTATGTATCTCAGGGGCTAATAACGATAATAACGTCTATTATTACAATGACAAAATAATGTCTTTAAAATATGCTCTTTTCCAGGATTTGCACATTTAGAAAAATAACCTAAAGTAATCCGCCAACCCACGACTGCACATAATGACTATCTTGATTATTGTTTAGAAAATAACTAGATTGAGATTATTAATAATCAGTAGAAAGTCGCTTGTTTAATCCAAAACCAAAAGTAAATGTGCTGTCATCTAAAGCAAAACCTTCACATCGCATTTTTTACTAGAGCAGTTTTGTCTATAGATTAATGATTAATAAATAATGAATTAAAGATAAGCTGGGTCAAGGCTCTATGAGAATGCAGTCGTACTCACAGTGATGGTTTGTGCGTGTTGTTGTGGAGGCATGTTGATGGTGGCTCCGGTGGTGCCGGAGGACACAATCAAGGGCGTGTCTAGAAATGTCACTTTGACTATGACGTTTCTGGCTGGAGAACCGTCATGTTGGCTCACTTGGATCTGACATTTTTGGGGGAAAATGGACCTCTGTGAGTACAGTTTTCCACCAAAGTGTTTACCCAAGACACAGAGGACACTTGTGGTGTTTCATTTTACTGCACAAAAACAGAAGTCCAGTTTTTTGCAAAGTGATCATAGACATAGAAGATGGTCCTTACTGTGAAGTCCAAGGGCAGGCTCGGCTTGAAGTACTTTGGTACGTCTTTGAAGGATATGGCATACGGAGACTCCACAATTTTAATGCCAGTCTTTTCTGCTTCAACCAAATCACTGCCTGTAAAGGAGGAAACTCTGGGTCATAAATAACAATAACCACAAACCTGGATACTTTCAGGCAGCCAGACTCTAGTTTCCCCTGTGAGATGTAGACTTTTTTATACCATGTTATAGCACTCTTTGTTGTCTTAAGGTCAACTTGTTCCCTTTTTAATGTCACATTGTTTGCTTGAGTTATTGGAAGTGGAGAGTTTTAATAACTGGTGGTCTTTTGTCAAATGAAGCTAATGCCTCCTCATATCAAACATCGCTGCTACAACCCGCTGCTGCAGATACACGCTTCACAACATCAGGAGGATACGTCCCCAGCTGACCCAGAAAGCCACGCAGGTTCTGGTCCAGGCTCTCGTCACCTCATGCCTAGACTACTGCAACTCCCTCCTGGCTGGTCTACCTGCACGTGCCATCCGACCTCTGCAGCTCATCCAGAATGCAGCGGCTCGTCTGGTCTTCAACCTTCCTAAATGTCCCCACACCACTCCGCTCCTCCGCTCCCTCCACTGGCTCCCGGTAACTGCTAGAATCCACTTCAAGACAATGGTACTTGCGTACCATGCTGCGAATGGATCTGGCCCTTCCTACATCCAGGACATGGTTAAACTGTACACCCCAGCACGTGCACCCCGCTCTGCATCAGCCAAACGACTCGCTGCACCCTCGCTGCGAGGGGGACCCAAGTTCCCATCAGCAGAAACACGTGGGTTTGCTATCCTGGCTCCAAGATGGTGGAATGAGCTCCCCATTGACATCAGGACAGCAGAAAGCTTACACACCTTCCAGACTGAAAACTCATCTCTTTCGACTCCACTTCGAGCGATAGAATTGCTAACAGAGCACTTATATACTAATAAAGGACTGGCTTCTCTAAAGCCAGTTGAGTAGCACTTGAAATGTTTTAGCTCTAACCTGATGTACTTATATGATTCTGTTTTCTTCAAGTTTGTATTTTGTTGGTGGAACGCACTTATTTTAAGTCGCTTTGGATAAAAGCGTCAGCTAAATGCAATGTAATGTAATGTAATAATATCAAACCTAAAGCAACAAATCGGTCTAACTGTATTTGCTGTGGAATCCCAGTCAGATCAGATTGGGTGTGTTTTTGGGTGCAGTCCTGATGAGGATGGGGTTCCAAGTGTTTACTGCGACCACTACTCGATCCTACTTGGCAGAGGCATCGTGTGTTACAGGGGAGTGGTCATGATCCAGCTGTCAGTCTTGATCCAGTCAAGAAGCTGGAGGCAACATCTAATGTGATCTAGAGTTCTGTGTTGGCTGGACGAGACTCAAAGGTGGAGTCAATCGTCCACTCGGAGGCGTGTACAATAGCACTTTTGCTTCCATTTTTGGAAGCACCTAGACAGACTAGGGATCCAACGATAAAACATGCAACATGTGATGTCGGTACCCAGACGGTGTCATAAGAAAGACATTGGAGGTGGACGTCACAACATCTTCTGTGGATGGGTCCTACCTAGAGGATGAAAAGAGTCAGACCTCTGCGCTCAAACTTCCTACCAATTTGTTTCATCGCCTGGGCATGACGACCACTTCTATACTTTATTAACTGAGTTGGAGAACCCACTTGCAGTCTGAGGTGAGGCTAAAGAGTTCAGAGGTCCAAAAAAAGAAAAGAGTTTCTTATTCTTGAGTCCAGAGGAAAAAGGTAGTAATCTGATTTCACACCGGTGACACCTGGAACAGATTCCATCTAACACATGGATGGATGTTGGAAGAGGAAGGACCAACACTGTTAGTAGCAACAGAGCAATGTGCTGGCCAGCGAGATGGATGACAAGGACGATGACCTTGGGATATTCAAAGGGTTCGTTGAAGGTCTTGGCCACTTTAAGGTATCTCAAGTAGGAGGTTAGATAATAATAATAACTTATCTGGTGAAGGGGATTTGTTTTGGTAATATCTTTCCCCAGAAGGGCAGAATTCATCTTGAACTGGACTTTTGCTTTTGACCTTTAAAGCTAATTCAACACCCTTTTCGTAAAATGCCCCACATTTTTCAAAAGCCTGAGTCATAGGGAAGAGATAACATGTTGATGACGTGATTTTGTCCACATGGCTAAAGGTCAGGTTGCAACTCACCAAAGTATCGATCTGTCCTTTATGTTGAAAAAACAAACTCTACATTGCGACATTTCTGAGAGTTTAGTCTTACTAATCTGTGGTGCGACAGGAACAATGCAAACACAACAATAACACTGCACAGAATATTTAGTTGTTGTGCCTAAGAAAGATAAATTTTATGGATGGGAAATAATTAGTGACAGGGTTGACTTTCTGACATGAGGTGCTGACCTGACTTGGTGAGCACTGAGGCCTTCACATACACAGAGCTGCCCACAAGAGATCTGATGTTGGGGTGAGCTCGTTTGAGCTCCTCGATACTCAGTTTGACCACTCCTCCGTCCAGCTGCAGGAAAAGAAGAATACAGAAAGTAAATCATCAGATTTCTAGTTTACTATAACTTCGAATTTTTCCAGAAATGAATTGACTGCCTCCAACACCAATGTTTGCCACATACACAGTTTAGTAGGCATATTGTCTTCTATCTGATAAATAGCAAGACAATGAATATGTTGTGCATGTGTATGTAGTCAGTGACAGCAGCCTAGTATTTCAGAATAAGCAGTGACTCACATCTGTCACTTGCTTCACTGCAGGCAACCTCCTCATCTCTTGGTTGATCTTCACTCCAAACACCACATAGGCCGTGCCCTGGACCGGCTCCCCATACAGGTATCTGAGACAAAACGATCACACAATCGGAAGTCTTCATACTTTCAAATAGACCTGAAGATTTGGAAGGCATATCCTTATGTCACCAGCAGAGGTCGCGTTAACCGAATATTTTCCGTCAATGACGGATTTTTTCTAACAATGATGGAGAAATCTGAAAGCAGTCATTTTGACAGATTAGAACACAACTCGGAACAGCGCCAAAATGTCCACCAGCGGCCCACATTACATCCTTAGTGGCCAGGTCGACTGAGGGCGATCTACTGTACTGTAGTCTGTAACTATTATTTAGTCATTCACACCCCTGTCCAGTTGGTGGTGAGTGTGTGCATATTAAGTAGCTATTGTCTAGTCTTGTTGTTGACCTCGTTGATGACCTTGTTGTTTAACCGGCTTTAGCAATCGCAAAATGTCACGGCAGCTGATCGTCCGAAGCTTCTTTAATAAGCCCAGTAATTGTGATGGTGTGGATACACGAGGTGAAAAGAAGGATTGATGCGGTGGAGGATGAAGGACAAGCCAGTAAGACTAAAACTGACAACGTTCAGCCAGCGGCAGAGGGGCAAGCAAGTGGCAAGGAGTTCAAGCGGGAGTACCGGGTTCAGTGGGAGCACGAGTGTAAGTGGCTGAAGAGGGAAGATGGCAAAATGTTCTGCGACATCTGTAGAGAAGCTAAGATGAGTAACGGATTTGTCCGAGGGTGCACGACGATGCAGAGATCAGCGTTCAGGCTACAGCAGGTCAATTGAGTTGTTCTTGTAAATGTTTTGTTCATATTCTGATTGTAATTGTCTCATTTAAAACGATGGCATTGTTCATATCTGCCTGTTGAGGCCCAGTGGTCGTGGTGTTTTTAGCGGCCTCTGCCCCCTCTGCTGTCAGTGCAGGAACAAATAAATCATTCATGTTCGTGTTGACATGAAAAGTGACCACACGGTCGGTGTCTCTGTTCATCTTTTTTTTTATCCATGCCCTTAAAGTTCTGTATGAATCATTAAAACATGAATGAATGAGCATTTGCTGCTCAGTACCCAAACATAAATATGAAATATGTCTCATCTCATCGTTAAAACATGAAAAATAAAATGACGGGTAATAATGGATTATGACGGAAATGTTACGATCCTGTCCGTCAAAATTACCGACAACGAAAAAGTCTAACGCAACCACTGGTCACCAGATAACCTTATAAACACGGTTTGTGTGTATGTTCCTGTGGTTTAGTATGAGAATAATGTATGTAAACTTCTGAATTATTATCATGAAAAACTTGGGCTCCCATGTATCCCCCTTTCACACAGCCCCGACTCATCTCTGCACTTGTCTCAAAAGACACATTTATTGAAAACAGATAGATGTAATAATTTCCAAATTTCAGAACATGTTCTTATTTAATAAAATATCTTGCCTCAGTCCTTATTTGTTGGCGTTCAGAGATATTTGAATATGGTTTAAGAGTTAAAGTTTATGTTTAATTTTATGTTTATTTTGTCACGGTTTTAAGTTTGTGTGTCCGGTAGTGGGTGTTTTTCTGTTCTCCTTGTCATGTTTTCCTCCCTGTGTATTGTCTGGTCTTTCTCTCCGTGTTTTCCTGTCTGTTGTTAGTTTCCCTGGTGTGTCTAATTTCCTGATTGTTTTCACCTGTCATCCCTGCTGTGTCTCCTGTGCTAATCAGCGTCAGCCCCGCCCCTGATTGTTCCCACCTGTGTCTTGTTACCCTGTGTTTAAATTCCCCTGTCTCCCAGTGTTCAGTGTCAGTTCGTTTTTATCTCTTGTCATGTTCAGGTCTATGCGTATCGTCTCTTGCTATGGTCAGGTCTATGCTCATTGTACTCTTGAAAGGTTTGATTTCTCACTACGTGAGCATTTTCATTTTGTGTTCTCTATTTTTGTCATCTCGGCTAGAGATTTGATAGTTACCTTTTTTGTTGTTCAATGCTGTTTTGGAAAATAAAGTATCTTACAAATACTTTAACTCTGTCTCCCGGGTCTTGCAATTGGGTCCTACATCCTAAGTGTCTGAGTTCGTAACATATTTAGGATCCCCATTAGCTTTTGCTCTTGACAAAAGCTACTCTTCCTGAGGTCTGACACTTAAAACAATACAACAATAATACAACAACAGTCAAGACATAAGTTCTGACATCATTAACAGCAAGAGTTAAAGTTGGGAATAGGTTTTAAAAAAATGAAGCGCAAGGTAGGTTGAGGTGTGTGTGTGTGTGTGTGTTTCATGGCTAGGTGGTTGACCTGGTTAACCCTTTTGACCTGTGTGAAATGTAAAAATGTGCGTTGAGAAGGTTAAGGTTTGACTTGTATGGCAGATGTGGTTAGACAACATTCTTGGTACTTCAGTGACTCCTGATATCAAAGAGATTATCACACATATAAGACTCAGTCACTCAAGGTTCTGGAATAAAATACTTTTTGTAATTTGAAACAAGGATATATATAATTTTCAATGTTGGTTTATTTTAAACATCTATTTTGTTTAGTCTCCATGTCTTTACATGTCTTGTTGTGAAACATCTGATAATACATGTTAAATGCTAAAACACAGGCTTAGGTCAAAAAATATATAAACTCACTGACTAAAATGGGACATTATAGACATGTCCCCAGGAGTGACATTGAAATCTGTGTGTATGCAAATATATGCAAATGTAGGTACATTTTGGTCCCCTATAACCATTTCTACTGGGTTTATCCTGAGTCCCCATTACTGATGGGGATAACATCATTTTATATTTATTTAGTTTTTAGTATGTTTTTAACGTGTGTTTGAGTTAACTAAGCAAGGGCAAGTGTCCCTGATTTGTTTCAGACCTCTAGGCCCTCTAGAAAGGGTGGTCCCCTGAAGTGATGATCAGAAACTTGGTCCTCAATGCACATGGAAACCAGTATGTGTGTGTGTGTGTGTGTGTGTGTGTGTGTGTGTGTGTGTGTGTGTGTGTGTGTGTGTGTGTGTGGTGTGTGTGTGTGTGTGTGTGTGTGTGTGTGTGTGTGTGTGTGTGTGTGTGTGTGTGTGTGTGTGTGTGTTGGACAAACCTGGCCCAGATCTCTACTTCCAGTTCAGTATCATCCAGGTCGAGGAAGGACTTTCTGGGCTTCAGAGTAACATTAAAGGCAGGAAGCACTGAAACACAACACACCATAAACATGCTACATTAGACCTCAACCGAAAAGTGATATTCAGATATGGAAAGATGTGATGCCTAAAGGAAAAAAACATACGTCTTGTTTGAGTTGACCTACCATATTTCTTCACCTGGAACTGGGAGGTGAAGGTGTTCTGCTCCCAGTGGTCAAATTTTGCAATCACTTTCCATTGTCCTTCACTGCCGAAGTAAAACAATGTATAAATGATAAACACCTACATTCACATAAAGTGGAAGGTGTTAAAATATTTAAAATAATTAGGCTTTTACTTGACAATTTCTGAGAGAGGAAAAGTGTCAGCAAAAACGCCATCAAAAGCTTGGATCCTAGGGACCTGTTTAACCACAACACCGTCGGGATTCTGAAACACACACACACACACACACACACACACATATTCACAATTCATTAACATAGATTGAGCTAAAAACAGCTATGGCTAACACAATATCAAAACCTATGACCTGTTGTGTTGCCAAAGCATTGCACCAGGTAGAACATCTTAAGATTCTCTTTTTTGTACATCCCATTTCAACATCTTTCACTTCACATAAACCAGGCCTGCAAAACTCAATTAATCTACTAAGCTTTTAGACTGTAATATAGTTTTGAAAAATGCACCTTAACGCACCAAGGTAATGTTTTTAAATGGTCTTGTTTTTAATTCTTTACCTGGATATCTATTGTGATGGAGCTGTTAAAGGCCTTAAAAGTTGTTGAGGACGTGAAAGCTCTGAAACGAACTGGAGAGGGAAAGAGACAAAAATCAGCCAAAAAAACACCCAAAATAAAATATTCACTATATGTACAGCAGCCTTTATTAGCATTATTAACATAACTGCTCATCATACATCTCCTGCTGCTATTACAAGTTACACTACCACTAAATCCATAACAAAAAAGTGGATTAAACTACAGCATATTTTTGCTGGAAAGAAAATGTGTTTTAATCTAATCCAATGCAAACCTTCTGGATCAAACAGAAGCAGCAGTTTCATCGCACATTCTACGTTACATTACGGTAATGTTATTTATTATTGCATTATATGTATTTATTAAAGGTGGGGTAGGTAAGTTTGAGAAACCGGCTCGAGATACACTTTTTGTTATATTCCATGGAATGCTCTTAAGATCCCGATAGCAATGAATATCTGAAGTGCTTTGACAAAAAATCCATAAAAAAATTTCATCTGTGGAAGCCGTAATACTGTAAAAAGCACGACCAGTCATTTTAGCCGGTCAGCCTTCCATCTGGGCACTAACTAATCTCGTGCCCTCATTGGTCATGTTCGTCTGTGTTGGAGGAGGGGCTCTATAAGGAAGTCGCAGATTTTCAAAAATGTTTTCAAATTCTAGCGATCTCGAGCTGGTTTCTCAAACTTACCTACCCCACCTTTAAACAAGGACCATGCATAAAAGACATACATCTCAAAAATTGAAGAGATGCTACATGCCAGATTATAGATAAAATATAATTTCCATTCTTCTTCTTATACTTTTGGATTGTTTTATCAGTGTCTCCAGCTCTCACCAGTATCTCCGGGTTTATAGATGGGCTTGTCTGTCTGGATGAAGATGTATCCAGAGTGAAAGGACACCATCAGTATCTTCTCCATCGAGTGGTGGCCAACAAAATCCACCTTCAGATACACAAACTTGTTCTTCTTTTCTTCGCGATCCAAGCCATTCGAGGAGAGCTGGGGGAGGATTAGATTTACCCAGTTATTGTTGTGTATTGTTGTGTATTCCATGTTGCTTTCCAAATGTATTTACTTTGGTTATGAGTGCCCTGGTGAGTTTTCTTTTCTAACTATAGGTGGTTAAGACAAGTGAGTTTTTGCCAATGTACACTCATGTCTTGTACGAGCCATTAACTGAGTTTATTATAACGTTTTGTTTTTATTTTATTGTTTAATATGTCTTGCTTTATATACACGGCCTACAGATATTAATTGTTGAATATATATCTACTCACTGTTGTGGAATATTTTCCAAGGCCCATAACTTTGACCCAGTTTATCAGTTCAAACTGTCCTGACTGAGCACACGCACCTCGTAACCTTGGCTGCTGTGCTCTCAGTGTTCTGTCTCCCTGTTCCTGCCTGTTGGCGTCTGCTGATAGAGGTGTTATGGTTCTATGTTCCTGCCTGTTGGCGTCAGCTGATAGAGGTGTTATGGTTCTATGTTCCTGCCTGTTGACGTCAGCTGATAGAGGTGTTATGGTTCTATGTTCCTGCCTGTTGACGTCAGCTTATAGAGGTGTTATGGTTCTATGTTCCTGCCTGTTGGCGTCAGCTGATAGAGGTGTTATGGTTCTATGTTCCTGCCTGTTGGCGTCAGCTGATAGAGGTGTTATGGTTCTATGTTCCTGCCTGTTGGCGTCAGCTTATAGAGGTGTTATGGTTCTATGTTCCTGCCTGTTGGCGTCAGCTGATAGAGGTGTTATGGTTCTATGTTCCTGCCTGTTGGATCAGCTGATAGAGGAGTTATGGTTCTATGTTCCTGCCTGTTGGCGTCAGCTGATAGAGGTGTTATGGTTCTATGTTCCTGCCTGTTGGCGTCAGCTGATAGAGGTGTTATGGTTCTATGTTCCTGCCTGTTGGCGTCAGCTTATAGAGGTGTTATGGTTCTATGTTCCTGCCTGTTGGCGTCAGCTTATAGAGGTGTTATGGTTCTATGTTCCTGCCTGTTGGCGTCAGCTTATAGAGGTGTTATGGTTCTATGTTCCTGCCTGTTGGCGTCAGCTGATAGAGGTGTTATGGTTCTATGTTCCTGCCTGTTGGCGTCAGCTGATAGAGGTGTTATGGTTCTATGTTCCTGCCTGTTGGATCAGCTGATAGAGGTGTTATGGTTCTATGTTCCTGCCTGTTGGCGTCAGCTTATAGAGGTGTTATGGTTCTATGTCCCTGCCTGTTGGCGTCAGCTGATAGAGGTGTTATGGTTCTATCTTGTTATGCAGCATGTTGATGATGCTCTCAGAACTAGCTAAATACAGGGGTCTGGGGTAGAGTTCTTCAGAATTGACGTGGCAACCCACCCGTGCAGTCTCACCGTGACTGATGTGACTTGTGATGTGAATCTCTCCGGCCGTAACTCCAAATAAATCATCAGTGTTTGACATCAAAAGCTCCAGCTCTACCGTGTCTCCTTCCTGAGTTGGTGACTCCCACTGCATTGCTACACAGAAGTTTCCTCTACACTCACCTTAGTTCTTTACGCCCCGGAATATATTTGTTGACACCCCTTGGTCTCCTATTTGCTATAGTATCTCTGTTTATGGGGAAGGGGTGGGTTTTAAACGAGGGAAGCTAAACCAGTTCAACCAGACACACTCAGAAGGAGAGATGTATGGTGAAAATGGAAAATATATGGATTCATCTTGACATTATTTGTTCACTGAAACAACACCCACGTATGTTGGAAGTGGCTGCTCTAGAAACTTCTAAGCCAATACATGTCTCTTTGAACTCGACATTTTTATTAATTGCTACCTGAAGAGTTTTGAGAGTGTGGTATCCATTTCCCAGATTCAGTGTGACGGAGTCCTGCAGGAGCATGATGGTCTTACTGATGTCGATGATGGAGATGGAGACAGTGACGGGGGAGGACAGACCTTCTGCCTGGAGGAAGATGTTCTCCTGGCTGTCTGTCCTCAGCAGGTCTGGAGCCAGCATAGTGAACCTGCAGGACAATATTCATGAACGATGCGGGGGCTGCCACAACATTGAAGAGGCCCTATTATGCTTTTTCTGTCTTTCCTGTAGTGTGTTCTATAGGTTTTTGTACATGTAAATGGGCTGCAAAAGCTAAATCAGAGCAGACTGGGCTCTGGTTTCAGACAGAGGGTGAAAAGAGGTGCTGCAGCACAGGCAGTATGAGAAAAATACAGAGCTATTTGAACATTAGAGCATGGAGACATGTCCCAGTAGAGACACTACATACTGATATACACCTGAACATCAGCAGGAGAGGACTCTTTAAAGTAGAGACACTACATACTGATATACACCTGAACATCAGCAGGAGAGGACTCTTTAAAGTAGAGACACTACATACTGATATACACCTGAACATCAGCAGGAGAGGACTCTTTAAAGTAGAGACACTACATACTGATATACACCTGAACATCAGCAGGAGAGGACTCTTTAAAGTAGAGACACTACATACTGATATACACCTGAACATCAGCAGGAGAGGACTCTTTAAAGTAGAGACACTACATACTGATATACACCTGAACATCAGCAGGAGAGGGCTCTTTAAAGTAGAGACACTACATACTGATATACTGTCACAGTTCTGTCTAAGTTTGGGTGTTTTCACTGTTCTCTGTCATGTTTTCCTCCTGTCGTTAGTGTCCCTGTGTGTTCTCCTCCCTCCTCACCTGTGTCTCGTTAGCTAATTGTGTTCACCTGTGGCTCTTGTGTTTTTCTCCTCCCTCCTCACCTGTGTCTCGTTTGCCGATTGTGTTCACCTGTGTCTGGTAATTATCCCTCCCTGTATTTAGTCTTGTCTCGTGCTGTGTTCAGTGTCGGTGCTTCTTTTGTTGGTGACGGACTTCACCGGTGAGTGTTCTGTGTTTGTCTGTATTCGTTCCATTTTAGCCTTGAAATAAAGGTTTATCAAAGTTATCTGCGCTTGGGTCCTGCTTCCTTCACTCAACCTTGACAGAAAGCACCGACCAGAGATGGACCCAGCAGATGACCCATTTGAGGTGGAATTACAGCATTTTTCATTTGCTTTGGCTTGCTGCTATGATTGGTGGAGGGGAGCGTCCAGTGTTCGGCAGAAGGAGGCCGCTCTGGTAGAGGCGCACCGGTTGGCTATGGAGAAACCGGACTTGGTGAAGTTCTTACCTGACTGGATGTTGAACTTCATCTGGGCGTGTGATTTCCAGCCTGCGGACTATAAACGTCTCGGTGTGTTCCGTCTGGAGTCAACCAGTGCTTCCGCCCCAGTTCCTGCTCCTGTCCAAGAGGCGTTTTCTGGAACTCGGCTGGCTTTTGGAGGTCCACGGAGCCTTCAGGCGGCTTCTAGGAGAAGGAGTCGCAAGTCCAGGCTAGCAATCCGAGCCCCAAGAGTCATGGTTCCGGCTACAGAACCGGCCCACACAGCCATAGTTCCGGCCCCAGTACAGGCCCCAGCAGCCATGGTTCCAGCCCCAGTTCTGGCCCCAGCAGCCATGGTTCCAGCCTTAGCTCTGGCCCCAGCTGTCCTAGTCCCTTCTCTAGTCCCTTCTCCAGTCCCACCTCTAGTCACTTCTCAAGTCCCTCCTCGAGTCACTTCTCTAGTCCCTTCCCTCATCCCATCTCGAGTTCCCTCTCGAGTCTTTTCTCGAGTCCCCTCTCAAGTCAACTCCCCAGTGTCCTCTCGAGTCACCTCCCAAGTCAACTCTCCAGTGTCCTCTCGAGTCACCTCTCAAGTTTCCCCTCAGGTCTCCTCTCGAGTTCCCTCTCAAGTCCCCTCTCTAGTCCCCTCTCGAGTTCCCTCTCGAGTCACCTCTCAAGTTTCCCCTCAGGTCTCCTCTCGAGTTCCCTCTCAAGTCCCCTCTCAGGTCCCCTCTCAAGTCCCCTCTCAGGTCCCCTCTCGAGTTACCTCTCGAGTTCCTTCTCGAGTCCACTCTCCAGTTTCCTCTCAAGTTCCCTCTCAAGCCCTCTCTCGAGTCCCCACTCAAGCCCCTACTCATGTCCAGTTGGAGGTCCCGCAGACTAGTCTTCTGCCGGGGGTCCTGCCAACCCCATGTCCTGTACCGTTGGAGGTTCCGCTGGGGGTCCTGCCAACCTCATGTCCTGTCCAGTTGGAGGTCCCGCAGACTAGTCTTCTGCCGGGGGTCCTGCCAACCCCATGTCCCGTCCAGTTGGAGGTCCCGCAGACTAGCCCTCTGCCGGGGGTCCTGCCAACCCCATGTCTTGTCCCGTTGGAGGCCCCGCCGACTACTCTCCTGCCGGGGTTCCTGCCAACCCTTTGTCCGGTCTCGTTGGAGGCCCCGCCGACTACTCTCCTGCCGGGGGTCCTGCCAACCCTATGTCCTGTCCCGTTGGAGGCCCCGCCGACTACTCTCCTGCCGGGGGTCCTGCCAACCCTGTGTCCTGTCCCGTTGGAGGCCCCGCCGACTACTCTCCTGCCGGGGGTCCTGCCAACCCTATGTCCTGTTCCGTTGGAGGCCCCGCCGACTACTCTCCTGCCGGGGGTCCTGCCAACCCTGTGTCCTGTCCCGTTGGAGGCCCCGCCGACTACTCTCCTGCCGGGGGTCCTGCCAACCCTATGTCCTGTTCCGTTGGAGGCCCCGCCGACTACTCTCCTGCCGGGGGTCCTGCCAACCCTGTGTCCTGTCCCGTTGGAGGCCCCGCCGACTACTCTCCTGCCGGGGGTCCTGCCAACCCTGTGTCCTGTCCCGTTGGAGGCCCCGCCGACTACTCTCCTGCCGGGGGTCCTGCCAACCCTATGTCCTGTCCCGTTGGAGGCCCCGCCGACTACTCTCCTGCCGGGGGTCCTGCCAACTCCTGGTCCTCTTCCGTGGGGGATCCTGCCGAAGCCTGTCCCGCCGGCTCCGGTTCCTGTCCGGCCGACACCGGGTCCTGCCCGGCCTCCGGAGCTGTCTGGTCTCCGCCCTCGATCCCGACCCTCTGTGAGCCGCGGTCTTCGTCCGCGGGCCCGGCCCCCTGACTCTTCCTGCCGCTGCCCTCGTCCTCGAGCCCGGCCCCCTGACTCTTCCTGCCGCTGCCCTCGTCCTCGAGCCCGGCCCCCTGACTCTTCCTGCCGCTGCCTTCGCCCTCATGCTCGGCCCCCTGAGTTCGCCCGCTGTGGCCTACGCCCCACCATGGACTCTGCCTTGCCCCCAGGCCGTCCGCCCGAGTCCCCCTTCTCGGCTTCTGCCGTGCCCCCGGGCCGTCCTCCCGAGATCCCTTCCTGGTCCCCTACTGGGCTCCTGGGCGGTCAGCTTAGTCCCGTCCTCCGGACCCCCTCCACCCACCCTGGTGGCCTAGGGATACGTCCCTCCTCCGGACCCCCTCCACCCACCCTGCTGGATTTTTTTTGGATTTTTGTGTTGGGGTTTAGGGACGTCTGGAATCCGTCCCTTGAGGGGGGGGTTCTGTCACAGTTCTGTCTAAGTTTGGGTGTTTTCACTGTTCTCTGTCATGTTTTCCTCCTGTCGTTAGTGTCCCTGTGTGTTCTCCTCCCTCCTCACCTGTGTCTCGTTAGCTAATTGTGTTCACCTGTGGCTCTTGTGTTTTTCTCCTCCCTCCTCACCTGTGTCTCGTTTGCCGATTGTGTTCACCTGTGTCTGGTAATTATCCCTCCCTGTATTTAGTCTTGTCTCGTGCTGTGTTCAGTGTCGGTGCTTCTTTTGTTGGTGACGGACTTCACCGGTGAGTGTTCTGTGTTTGTCTGTATTCGTTCCATTTTAGCCTTGAAATAAAGGTTTATCAAAGTTATCTGCGCTTGGGTCCTGCTTCCTTCACTCAACCTTGACATATACACCTGAACATCAGCAGGAGAGGACTCTTTAAAGTAGAGACACTACATACTGATATACACCTGAACATCAGCAGGAGAGGACTCTTTAAAGTAGAGACACTACATACTGATATACACCTGAACATCAGCAGGTGAGGACTCTTTAAAGTAGAGACACTACATACTGATATACACCTGAACATCAGCAGGAGAGGACTCTTTAAAGTAGATACACTACATACTGATATACACCTGAACATCAGCAGGAGAGGACTCTTTAAAGTAGAGACACTACATACTGATATACACCTGAACATCAGCAGGAGAGGACTCTTTAAAGTAGAGACACTACATACTGATATACACCTGAACATCAGCAGGAGAGGACTCTTTAAAGTAGAGACACTACATACTGATATACACCTGAACATCAGCAGGAGAGGACTCTTTAAAGTAGAGACACTACATACTGATATACACCTGAACATCAGCAGGAGAGGACTCTTTAAAGTAGAGACACTACATACTGATATACACCTGAACATCAGCAGGAGAGGACTCTTTAAAGTAGAGACACTACATACTGATATACACCTGAACATCAGCAGGAGAGGACTCTTTAAAGTAGAGACACTACATACTGATATACACCTGAACATCAGCAGGAGAGGACACTTTAAAGTAGAGACACTACATACTGATATACACCTGAACATCAGCAGGAGAGGACTCTTTAAAGTAGAGACACTACATACTGATATACACCTGAACATCAGCAGGAGAGGACTCTTCAAAGTAGAGACACTACATACTGATATACACCTGAAGATCAGCAGGAGAGGACTCTTTAAAGTAGAGACACTATATACTGATATACACCTGAACATCAGCAGGAGAGGACACTTTAAAGTAGAGACACTACATACTGATATACACCTGAACATCAGCAGGAGAGGACTCTTTAAAGTAGAGACACTACATACTGATATACACCTGAACATCAGCAGGAGAGGACTCTTCAAAGTAGAGACACTACATACTGATATACACCTGAAGATCAGCAGGAGAGGACTCTTTAAAGTAGAGACACTATATACTGATATACACCTGAACATCAGCAGGAGAGGACTCTTTAAAGTAGAGACACTACATACTGATATACACCTGAACATCAGCAGGAGAGGACTCTTTAAAGTAGAGACACTACATACTGATATACACCTGAACATCAGCAGGAGAGGACTCTTTAAAGTAGAGTCACTACATACTGATATACACCTGAACATCAGCAGGAGAGGACTCTTTAAAGTAGAGACACTACATACTGATATACACCTGAACATCAGCAGGAGAGGACTCTTTAAAGGGGACCTATCATGCAAAATGCACTTTTGTACGTCTTTTATACATGATTATGTGTCCCCGGTGTTCCAGGGAACTCACCAAGTGTCAGAAAACACAACCCTCTCTCTTTTCCTCCATACCCAAATCTCTAAAAACGGGGCTGCAACGGATCTGATACAGACTGATACAGATTTGAAATTGTTCTGACGTCAGAAACGGGGAGCTCCGCCTATATGACCAACTCTCCACCGATCAGGGGAATGAGAGGTTGCGTGTCATGGTACCAGCATGGTAACATGACGCTCGGGCCTCGCCCCCCTCCTTTGCAGGGGGGCGTGGTCAGCTGCAGCTCATTTGCCACAGAATCAGCGCTTGTGAAAACAGGGCTGGAATACAGCAAATAGACCGAGATCAGGCATGGCTAAAATGCATGATCTGTTTGGTATTTTGAAAACAACACTTCACAGACATGTTTTGTATAGGTATGGCCCTACAATATATTATTCAAATATAGCATGATAGGTCCACTTTAAAGTAGATACACTACATGGGCATACTGATACACCTGGACATCAGCAGGAGAGGACTCTTTAAAGTAGAGACACTACATGCTGTATACACCTGAACATCAGCAGGAGAGGACTCTTTAAAGTAGAGAAACTACATACTGATATACACCTGAACATCAGCAGGAGAGGACTCTTTAAAATAGAGACACTACATACTGATATACGCCTGAACATCAGCAGGAGAGATCTCTTTAAAGTAGAGACACTACATACTGATATACACCTGAACATCAGCAGGAGAGGACTCTTTAAAATAGAGACACTACATACTGATATACGCCTGAACATCAGCAGGAGAGGACTCTTTAAAGTAGAGACACTACATACTGATATACACCTGAACATCAGCAGGAGAGGACTCTTTAAAGTAGAGACACTACATACTGATATACACCTGAACATCAGCAGGAGAGGACTCTTTAAAGTAGAGACACTATATACTGATATACGCCTGAACATCAGCAGGAGAGGACTCTTTAAAGTAGAGACACTACATACTGATATACACCTGAACATCAGCAGGAGAGGACTCTTTAAAGTAGAGACACTACATACTGATATACACCTGAACATCAGCAGGAGAGGACTCTTTAAAGTAGAGACACTACATACTGATATACACCTGAACATCAGCAGGAGAGGACTCTTTAAAGTTGAGAAACTATACTAATATGAACCGTAAATTAAGCAGAATAGGGACTACCGCAATTACTTTTGCTATCCTGACGAGCATGATAACATACAATGATTGTAATTATACGAATCCTCGAAAAATATCTGCCATGTATTATGATGCTTACAGGAACATTTCATAAAATCTGTCACAAATACTAACACAAATTGTGTTAGGTTTGTACATGTCCAATGTACACACTCATCATACTTCATGGCATAATGTGGAGAAGTATCCAGTCAGTGAACAGCAGGTCAGATCATATCATATGTGGAGAATAATCACTTTTTGATAAGAATAATAATAATGCCTTAAAAATGTATATTCACTTTAATTAAAATATCTATATCTTCATGTGGTCCCTTCCACATTACTATTCACACTTTAAGAAATAACATTCACACAAATATTTTAACAGTTATGTAAATTAAATCAATTCCATTTAAATGTTTCATTAAGTATCAAGTCACAATTGGACTTTGATATCTGACCCTGAATACGACTTTTCCTTTTACGTTACTTTTGCTGTTGCAGATCCGCCATAAACCACTAATAAGACTTAAATGTCTTCAATTGTTACAGAAAGATAACAGAAATTCCAAGAAAGAAAGCCAAGAAAGAGATTGGATCTCAGAAGTGAATACAAACGCTGAAAATCCTGCGAAAGTCGTTCAAATGTAAAATGTTTTGGACACACTGTCATATGGCAACCGTACCTTGGTTCAGAAGTGACCTTTATGTTTGGTCTCCTTAAAAAAGAAAAAAAGACAGAATCAATATTATTGTTATTCATGACACAACTCTGCAAAATGAGGCTTATGAATGTGTGGTATTATAACATGGCAATGTCAGTCATAAGGTATCAAGAGAAGGAGAGGGGGGAAGGTAGAGACATGTATAGGAAATGACATGATGTATAAACAGTCAAATAAGAATAGAAGCAGGAATGTATTTATATGTTATATATATAATTAATTTAGTTTTATTGATTTCCATTGATACAGAGTTTAATACAATACAATACAATACAACACATTTATTCACAATTAAAAATATTATACTACATGTTGTTTTCTGTTAAAGGTGGGGTAGGTAAGTTTGAGAAACCGGCTCGAGATACACTTGTTGTTATATTCCATGGAATGCTCTTAACATCCCGATAGCAATGAATATCTGAAGTGCTTTGACAACAAATCCATAACAAAAGTCATCTGTGGAAGCCGTACCGTAGTGCTGTAAAAAGTACAACGCTTGCCGCCCTGTCTGTCAGCCTTCCATCTCGTGCACGCACAAATGTATCTCGTGCCCTCATTGGGCGTGCCGTCATTGGGCGTGCATTGCAGCAGTACCTCAATGACTGTCCAGCAACAGGCGGCCACTTTCACCAGTCTGCTGACGTCATGGTTCATGTGTGTTGGAGGAGGTGCTCTGTCAGGAAGTCTGAAGGAAGGGGCGGATTCTTTTCGGCTGTGTACTTTCAAATTTTAGTGCACTCGAGCTGGTTTCTGAAATGTACCTACCCCACCTTTAAGTGCAGCTTTAGTTACTTACTCGTGGAGTTCCCAGTAGGTATCTATAGATGTAAATCTGGGGAGCAGTTTCAGAAATCATAACTTGTCAGAGGCAGAGGTTAAAACTAAACGTGTGATCTTTGTGCAAACACTTACCTGTCCATCCAGCTGGGTCTGTAAAGAGGACAGACCCATTAGTTAGAGGGGACACACAGCTTTAAATATATCCTCTTTACAGTCAGCAGAAAACCAGCGATGGAAATCAGAATCAGAAATCCTTTATTTGTTGCGCAACGGGGACATTTACATTATGACAACAGCAGAAAGTGCAGGTAAAAGAACATATTACAACAATTACTTAGTTTGCACACAATATTAATTATAAGAGAACACCATAAGTCAAAAACAAAATAGCATATAAGTACACCCTGGTAAAAAGGAAGCAGTATTTGTTTAAAAAAAGTGACATATAGAATTAAAGAGGTACTGTGTACTAGTTTCATGAGGGTATATTGCACAATACAAAGTATTGTACCTAAGGCATATTAATACTACGTTATACTCCACTGCATTTCAGAGGCATAAATGTACTCCACTTCATTTATATAACACTCACAGTTTCTTTTAAAAACACATGATATGCTGATATGGTGTAATGCAGTGCTGTAATCTGCATAGTATTCGAAGTATTTGGTCCACATTGACAAACTAGATTGCTCTTATAATAATCCATAATAATATAATACTGTGAAAATATCCTTTCTGCTTAACAGCTACTTTTACTTCTGATACTTGAAGTACATTTATCTGATTATATTTCTGTACTTATTATTCTGAAAGGGCCGAGTACTTTTTGTACTTTAAGTATATTTTGATGCAAAAAAACTGTTGAAATCAGGACTTTTACTGAGTATTGACAACACTAATATTTTAACTTTCAGACGTACCTTTTTGGATCATTTCCGTAGGAGCTGCAGAGAAGCAAGAGAAATAAGAAGTTGGGAAGCGTCCAGTGAGCCATGGTGACTGACTGGAAGCCTCAGTGGACTGTGACCACAGATAGACTGTTAACTACTTTAAACACACACACACATACACACACACACACACACACACACACACACACACACACACACACACACACACACACACACAAAGGGTCTCTAATTATAAAGGGTCTAGTGACACACGAAGTACGACCACTTTTTGCAGTCTTCTCACAATGCAGTTACAATAACAAACATAGAAATGAAAAGCAGTCATACTGTAGCAACAAAGAGAAGATTATACAATAGAAGGTGGTAGCAGGGCCGGCCCTAGACTTTTGGGGGCCCTAAGCGAGCTTTGGCTTGGGGGCCCCCCTCACTCTAGCGCGTTCTCACTTCACACAACACGGAACCAACTTGTGTCTTATGATGTTAGCATAAGCACACATATTGTATAAATAAGCATGTAAACACCGTGGTCCTAACCTCCTCTAGGTCCTCACCTCCTCTAGGGGGGTCCGGGGGCATGCTCCCTCGGGAAGATTTTTTTTTTTTTTAAATATTGAAGTTAAAAGCATCAATCTGGTGCACTTTGAGAGCAAAATTAAGAGATCTATGGATACATCTCTCAACACCCATATGAAACAGAACTGTAAACAGATTTTCCTTTATGGATATTTTACAAATCACTCCCCTTTCAAACTGTATTCTTGTTTTGTCATATAGTATTTCATAACTGTTTTTCCTTTATTCTCTCTGGCTGTCCATCTCATAATGTTCACATAGAAACTAGCTGTCAATAGGAATATCATTCAGAAGAATTATAATTTCATGCAAAAATCTGTCACAAAAAGAGGTTGCACATTTAAATGCAGGTGTTGTTATGGCAACGTCAGTGGCCAATCAGCCAAATGTACTGCTTACGTTCAAACATGCTGTCGACACTAAAGCAGTGGCAACTATGCCACCATTTCAGCTGACTTTTTCTCAGAAATACTGTCACATAACATCCATATATTTCAGTGCTAGGTTGATGCTTAGCTAAGCTAACTATGAAACACTTTGACAGGACTCCGGATCAACTGTGTGCTGTAAGGTAGCTTCTAGCTTCATGTCGAACAGTAAGTCAACATTTCCCAGAGAGCTTTCTTTGAAATCACCAGGTAACGCTAAAAAACATTACATTTAGATTGTATGACAAAGTGTTTATTTAATATATCTGGCTAACTATAGCTACTTGCTAACGGTTTAGCTTACCCCCGCGATTCAAAGTAACGTCAACGTAGTTGTAATTTCTCCTGGCTCAAGTGGTGGCTCTGGGGTTGTTATGTGAACCACCACTTGAGAATTGTCGTCTTTTTTAAGAACAAATGTTCTTATGTCCATCTTCAAAAACTCTGAGTCTGAGACTGACATTTTATTTTAAACATTGTCACAGCTCACAGGATAGGCACCTGTCAGCCAATAAGACAGATGTTTATTTCCATTCAACTCTCTGGTTGGTCTGGTGCCTTGCCTCTGTTGCATTCACTGAACACGGGAAATTACAATCCTGCCGTCCTCTCTAGTGTCATGATGAGGTTCAGGTAAAGCACGGTTAATGTATTATATGAGTGACTCAATAATATAATACATGACTTTGAGAGTAGGCAATCTAGGCATATTTACAACATTTTTTTTTTTTTTGCTAGGGGGCCCTTAGTGGCTGCGGGGCCCTAAGTGGCCACTTATGTCACTTAATGGGTCGGGCCGGCTCTGGGTGCTAGTACACATTTACAAAGGTATAGGAGTTAATGAAAGGCAGTTAGAAAAAGATCAATACTTTTTGGTTTATATTCATTTGTGGCTGCAGTTCTATGAGGGGTTGAAGTGTTTTTATGAGTGTGTGAAGTGTGTGTCTTCACAGTTATTGTAAACTAACTAGTGATTGGGCAGGGATGGCTGGGATGGAAGACACAACCTCCTTTTGTGACACTCTTAAATCCTCACATGAAACCTGGTTCACTGAATACTAAAGGATAGCTAAGGCTTTTCTTTGTTTTGTTGAAAAAAATATTTTAACCCACAACAAACCCCACTTTAACCCTCATAAAAGAACAGATACATTTAGTTATCTTAACCCTCCTGTCGTGTGTTAGGGTCAAATCTGACTGTTTCACTATACGTTCATCAATCATACAGTGGAGGAAATAAGTATTTGATCCCCTGCAGATTGTGTAAGTTTACCAACTTACAAATAAATGAACAGTCTGTCATTTTAATGGTAGGTTTATATAAACAGTAAGAGTAAAAATATCAAAAATAAAATCCAGAAATGTACATTATATAAAAGATACAAATTGATTTGCATTTAACTGTGGGAAATAAGTATTTGATCCCCTTGCAAAACATGTGTTGGTGGAGAAACCCTTGTTGGACTGACAGAAGTCAGACGCTTCTTGTAGTTGGTCTCCAGGTTTGTGCACATCTCAGGAAGGATTTTGGTCCACTCCTCTCTGAAGATCGACTCCAAATCCTTCAGCTTTTGAGTCTGATGCTTGGCCTCTCGAAGCTTCAGCTCCCTCCACAGATTTTCTATGGGATTAAGGTCCAGAGACTGGCTAGGCTGCTCCATCACCTTAATGTGCTTCTTCTTTAGCCACTCCTGTGTTGCCTTGGCCGTATGTTAAGGTTTATTGTCCTGTTGGAAGACCCCTCCATGACCCTTTTTCAGTGTCCTGGCTGAGGGAAGGATGCTATCGGCCAAGATGTTAAGGTACACAGCCCCATACATCCTCTCCTCGATGCAGGGAAGTGGTCCTGTCCCCTTAGCAGAGAAACAGCCCCAAAGCATAATGTTTCCTCCTCCATGCCTGACGGTGGGGATGGTGTTCTGGGGTTATAGTCAGCATCTCTCTTCCTCCAAACACGGCGAGTTGATGCCAAAGATTTACATTTTGGTCTCATCTGACCACATCGCGTTGTCCCAAGCCTTCTGTGAATCATTCAGATGTTCATTGACACATTTCAGACGGTTCGTACATGAGCCTTCTTGATCAGGGGACCTTGCGAGCGCTGCAGGATTTGATCCATTATGGCGTAGTGTGTTACCAATAGATTTCTTGGTGACTGTGGTCCCAGCTGCCTTGAGATCATTAACAAGTTCCTCCCGTGTAGTTCTTGGCTGATCCCTCAGCTTTCTCATGATCATCAATACCCCACGGGGCCAGATCTTGTGTGGAGACCCAGACCGAAGGCGATTGATGCTCATTTTGTCTTTCTTCCATTTAGAAACACACACATTATTCTTCCAAATTATGGCAACTTTTTATACAGGCAACAAGTTGATATTAGGAGTACTTTTTTAAACAAGTTGATATTAGGACTACTTTTTTAAAGGAGACATGTCATGGCCATTTCCACTGATCATAATTCCATTGTTGAAGTCTAATACATTTATATTGTGCAATTTTCCAAACTCACATTGGTTTCTCAAACAGCATCTCTGTAAACTACGTGTATTCACTGAATTTCACTCTCTGCCTTTACCGGCTCGTTGGAGCTCCAATAGCTCCAGCCCCCACCCTCCCTGTGAGCACAGTGTGCTCTGATTGGTCGGGACGTTGTGAATCGCGCTAAGCTCCGTGGAGATGTGATTCCCTTGTTTAGCGATACACAACGAAACACAGCCAAACTCACCCTGAGTGACCAGTCTAAAGGCTTTCCTCCATACTTCAGTAATGAACCTGGACCCTCGGACACAGGGTAAGAGTCTGTTTCTACTGTAAACTGACCTGAAGAGGATTCAGTTTTTATGTAAGCAGAAACCCACAAGCACGACTCAAAAACTCAAAAATGTTTAATCAGGTGACCAGACAGAAGTCAAAAGCTGCTCCTTAAATGAACTAATGATGTGTCAAACATTTGTTGTTTCCAGAGACAGAGAGCAGAGTCTCCATTCTCCAGCTGTCTGTCTCTGAAGAGTGACCGGTCTAAAGTATTACCTATAAACTCCTATTATACTATTTTTAGGAATATATATATATAGGGCGGTGGTGGCGAAGTCGATAGGGACTTGGCTCGGCAACTGGAAGGTCACCAGTTCAAGTCCCGGCAAGACCAAGTGCTACCGAGGTGTCCCTGTGCAAGGCACCGCTCCCCACACTGCTCCCCGGGCGCCGTTCAAAATGGCAGCACACTGCTCCTAACACTAGGATGGGTCAAATGCAGAGAAACAATTTCCCCACGAGGGATTAATAAAAGTCCATCTTATATTATAGGTCTCAGATATATAAAAAACATGTCTATGAAGTGTTTTGCTCAAAATACCAAACAGATCACCCATTCCCCTCTATTTCAGCCTTTTACTAAAGTGCTGATTCTGGGTCAGTAGCTTCAAACATCCACACTGCAACATAAGGCATGTTATGAGTTAAGATTAAGCAATAAGGTTGAGGGAATATGATACAACCTTGAGAACAAAATACTGTGGTCACTACCGAAACACTGGATGTTTTGTAAAAAATGTAGTATATTGATTTATCAACTAAAATGTTATGATACTGATTGGTTTAATGTGTGTTCAATTTCAACAATCATCAACTCTGGAATCAATATGATCAGTATTATGCATTTAACAAAGAAAGTTTGCATTATGATTTTTATGAATTGTATAAATTGAAATTTGATTAAAAATGCACTTTTATTAATTTAATTGTGAAAACCCTCAAGAAATAGTTGTTAAAATACTATTTAGAGAAGGGAACGTAAAGCAATCTTAACAGGTTAATATAATACTACAGCGTATTTACTATGTTTCGGTAGTGACCATTTTTGGTAGAGGAAGAACATTCCAATACAGTCTGAAAATACGATATACAAATGTATGGTTCTTTTACTAGATATGTATTTAGATATGGTGCAAAATATATATGGACAGAGTTTTGGGGAAAAAACATACAACATTTCAAAAGATTTCCAACCTGACTTTGCACCAATTCGGTAGAATGGCCCATATATAAAGTTATAAAGTTGAGAGGACAGACTGTATATATAAAGTTATAAAAGTATGTTTAGAGCAGATTACTGTAGAAACAGACTCTTACTCTGTGTCTGAAGGTCCAGGTTCATTACTGGAGACCAGTAACACACTGATTTTCAGACTTTAAAACACATTTATTTCAAAACTATGGGATTTGCCTGCCTACCATTCCATTTTGTCACTACCGAAACGATCATGTCAATTACCGAAACGTAACCATATGTTTCGGTAGTGACTGTTTCAGTAGTGACTGTTTCGGTAGTGACGATTCTAGCTAAGTTTGAGCATAACTAAAGAATGCTAGCAAGTACATGCCTAGCATACACGTTTTTGAAGAGGTTTACACACATAAAAACATAATACTTTACATAAAACTCCGAAAAAGTTGACTTAATTAGAGATAATATGTGTTCGGTAGTGACAATTCTTAAGGTGACACGCTGATTTTCAGATTTTGGAACAGATTTATATCAAAATTAACCCATCACTGTACCCTGTATGCAAGGGCTGGTTTGCTTTCACTAACTGTACGGAGGCTCAGTCACTGGTACATTTTTATATACAAAAAGCCATGTTAGGGAAACTTCCATCTTATATCTGCTCCCTGATCTCACGGAAAATTGTAAGTGGCTACTGCCTGAGATCGCATGCTGTGGTTTTATTAAATGTGCCAACTACTAGGACTGTCTTAGGGAAGACAGCTTTTAGATGCGCAGCTCCTCTGTCTTGGAATAGTCTGCAAATTAAATGGAAACTGAACAATCTGGTGCCACTAAATGTTTTTAAAGCTCGGTTGGATGCTACTCAATCGGAAGCTATTGGTATCTGTTTATGTGGATAATTATGTAAATGATGCTGTATGATGTCCTTTTGTTGTTCTATTTATGTTTCATGTGGAACTACTTGAGCAGGTCTCCCTTGAAAAAGAGATCAATGATCTCAATGGGATTTATCTGTCTAAATAAAGGTTTGAAATGAAATGAAAAGTGTGGGATATAGCCACTTGCCATTCAGCCATGATGGACAGGGATGCAGTGTCACTGCCTTGGGGTGTGGCTAAAAAACAGCCTCAGCCATTGGACTAAAACCCCTATTCGGCAGTGACATGAAAACTGGACACATGATTTTTTGAGTATAGTTTTTATTAAAAAATTAAACCCACAATAAATCTAAATATTCCAACTTCTGTTTGAATGTAATCATAAAGATCTTCTAAATACACCATTGAACAAAATAAAATAAAATGTTTTAAGTGTTATTAACAGAAATTGAAATGTAGATGTCAGGGTTGGGGACAGCTACTTCCTAATAGAAAGTACCCTATAAATCAGTGGTTCTCAACTGGTCAGGCCTCGGGACCCACTTTTTACTTGGTCAATACATCGCGACCCAACATTTTGAAGCACTCAAATCTATTCAACAAAAAATCGTGCTGTAATATAAACGCTTTTCAGCATATAATATTAATAAAAGTGAAGTACAGTACATATATCCCTGATATCCCTTCACAGAACTAAAGTATGCTTTTAAAAAAGGTTTAATGAGATGATGGAATCAAAGCTGAACTATATAAAAAGGCACATGCTGAAAACCCAACCCCAGCAGGGGGTCTGGGGGGATTCTGCCCCAGGAGATTTTTAGAAATACTAACATAAACTATGCATTCTGGTTCTCTGAGAAGAAAATAAATAAATCTATTACTACCCGACATATTAATAATATTTTATGCCATTGTTTGTTTTTCACTTTGTTCTGAAGCTGAACTTGCTGCTCCTCACAGAGAGAAGAGCAAAGAGGAGAGAGTCTGTGTGAATTACTTTAAATTGTGGGTAAGGGTAGACCGGGGGTCATATTTCATTATGTGTTCATTGTTATCTGAAGTTGTATCCATGGATGTATAAAGAATAGTTCTACCGCAAAGTTATTCTCCGTGGGGACTTCCGGCAACACTCTTGATTCTGATTGGCCAGAAGACTCGAAAAACATCAGCAAAGATATTTTATTGAGAAGATGATCACTACGTGACAGAAGTTTTCAAAACCGTTTATGGTCTCCGGTACTTCCTGTCCAACGCCCACTGCATGCACAGCGTTAGAAAATCGGGCCTTCAAAATAAAGGTTTGAATTTTCCCCCCAAAAAAAAATTCCAATTTTTTTTTCTTCACTCACACATCCGCGACCCACTCGAAACGGGTCCGCGACCCACTTTTGGTCGCGACCCACCAGTTGAGAACCACTGCTATAAATGATGTTTTTGTATATTATAAGCTTAATCACTATATCATGTAATGCCTTATGTTTAAATAGACCATAACATATTCTTAGTAAATAAATATGTCTGAATACTTAATTGTTTGGTAAAATAGTTTTTCTTGTTGTGGGACCGCATTTTGTACTAATTCGGTAGAATGCCCCATATACAGTCTGTTCTCCAAACGTACCTTTATAACTTTATATATACAGTCTGTACTCGAGTACAGTAGTGTCGTGGCCCATTCTTGTGGGATATCTAAAAACTGTGCCACGTCAACAGGGATCCGCTTCTTGACTCACACGTTAAAAACCATCCAAATAAAGCTCTGTAGGCGCTGATTTCTTTGCCTTCCTCGGCCGATTTATTTACTTCCATATATTTAAACAAACAAAATGATCAGTGTAACGTGAGGTCAAAGACTGTTCCGATTCCCCGTTCATTGCTGGAGACAATTTCCTCCTCACGCTCAGTCCCACCCCTTCCTTATATCACAGGTGTGGCTCGCAGTAAATCAAAGTTTTCTCCGAATATTTAATTCGGTACCAATACATAAATGGAAAGAATATATTAAGATCTAAATTAATGAGAAAATAATACACTCATTGTCAACACAGAAAATGGCTCTAACAAGTAGAGTAGTTTAATTTAAGTTCCTTGGCACCATAAGCAATAATAAATAATCTACTATAGTGAAATCATTATCACACTCCATATAATGGACTTGTGTTGTGCAGTAGAAAAGAGCCAGTTGAGGAGGTTCGGGCAGTAAGGAGGCCACCTGACCGACTCCCTAGACCGAGGGACAGCTCCAGCACCTGGTTGAGGGAATGTATCTTCACGCTGGCCTGGGAACTCGACTTTGAATAAGTGGTGGAACAATGATAAAAACCTTAAACTGGCCTCCTTATTGTACCATTGGTTAAAACCGCCCACCACTAAAGTAAAGTGCTATAAAGGATGTTTTCATCTCCACAGAGAGAAGAGGACAAGTCCTGTTCCTGTGGAGGAGCAGCTGTCCAGCTGTGCTGTGTGTCAGGGCGTCCTGAAGGATCCAGTCTCCACCAGCTGTGGACACTGGTTCTGCAGACAGTGCATCGCCTCATACTGGGTGTAGCAACCTCCATTAGGAGACTCCTCCTGCCCCCAGTGTGGAGAAAGATGCCACATTATTCACAGTAAGTCTAAATATCTCTCTGCTGGTTTCTTCATTCCTGAAAAAGATTGTTCCTCAAAAAATATTCAGATATATAAAAACTTGTATTAATTTCACATGTGTTCTTTTCTTACAGCAGATAGTGGTCTGCAAGAAGTGTTAGATAAACATAGGGTCAGTCTGAGGAGGAGATGTGAACGTGTGACTGAAGGAACTGATGAAAGTGAAACCCTCCTCAACAGCATCTTCACTGAGCTCTACATCACACAAGGCCAGAGTGAAGAGGTTAATACCCAACATGAGGTGAGGCAGCTGGAGACAGCTTCCAAGAAAGAGACCCTCCATGACACTCCAATCAAGTGCAGGGACATCTTTAAAGCCTCACCTGACCAACAGACTCGCATCAGAGCGGTCCTGACCAATGGAGTCGCTGGAGTTGGAAAAACCTTCTCAGTGCAGAAGTTCACTCTGGACTGGGCCGAGGGTTTGGGAAACCAAGATGTCAGTCTGGTGATCCCACTCTCCTTCAGGGAGCTGAACCTGATCAAAGGTGAGCAGTACAGTCTTCTCAGGCTGCTCCATGTTTTCCATCCAACCTTACAGAAGGTCACAGCAGAGCAGCTGAGTGTCTGCAAAGTGCTGCTCATCTTTGACGGCCTGGATGAAAGCAGACTTTCTCTGGACTTCAGAAACAATGAGGTTGTGTCTGATGTCTCTCAGCAGTCCTCAGTCAACGTGCTGCTGACAAACCTCATCAGGGGGAAGCTGCTTCCCTCGGCTCTCGTCTGGATAACTTCCCGACCTGCAGCGTCCAATCAGATCCCTCCTGAGTGTGTGGACAGGGTAACAGAAGTACGAGGCTTCACTGACGCCCAGAAGGAGGAGTACTTCAGAAGGAGATCGAGTGATGAAGACCTGTCCAGCAGAATCATCTCTCACATCAAGAGCTCCCGGAGCCTCCACATCATGTGTCTGATCCCAGTCTTCTGCTGGATCACTGCTGCAGTTCTGGACCACATGTTGACTACAGACCAGAGAGGACAGCTGCCCAAGACCCTCACTGACATGTACTCACACTTCCTGCTGGTCCAGACCAAGAGGAAGAAGCAGAAGTATGATAAGGGACAAGAGACGAGTCCACAGCAGCTGACGGAGGCTGACAGGGAGCTTCTTCTGAAGCTGGGGAGGCTGGCGTTTGAACATCTGGAGAAAGGAGACATCATGTTCTACCAAGAAGACCTGCAGCGCTGTGGCCTTGATGTCACCGAGGCCTTGGTGCACTCAGGAGTTTGTACAGAGATCTTCAAAAGAGAGAGTGTGATCTTCCAGAAAACAGTCTACTGCTTTGTTCATCTGAGCGTTCAGGAGTTTATGGCTGCAGTCTACTTGTTGCACTGTTACACCAACAGGAACACAGAGGTACTGAAGGACTTCCTGCAGGAAGACTGGGACTATGACAGATATAACAGTGATCAGGATTACCCATCCCTGGATGTCTTCCTGAAGAATGCAATGGAGAAATCCCTCAGAGGTAAAAATGGCCACCTTGACCTGTTTGTCCGCTTTCTCCACGGCCTCTCTCTGGAGTCCAACCAGAGACTCTTAGGAGCCTGCTGGGTCGCACAGACAACCGTCCCAAAATTGTCCAGAGACTCTTCAGAGGCCAGCTGGGACGCAAAGACATCCAGAAAGCCATCAAGAACCTGAAGAAGATGAACAGTGATGAAATCTCTCCTGATAGGAGCATCAACATCGTGCACTGTCTGACAGAGATGAAGGACCACTCAGTACACCAGGAGATCACAGAGTTCCTGAAGTCAGAGAACAGATCAGAGAAGGAACTCTCTGTGATCCACTGCTCAGCTCTGGCCAACATGCTGCAGATGTCAAAGGAGGTTCTGGAGGAGTTTGACCTGAAGAAGTACAACACATCAGCGGAGGGACGACGGAGACTGATTCCAGCTGTGAGGAACTGCAGGAAGGCCGAGCAAGTCCGGATATCATCATACATTAGTATAGATCAGAAGTTTACTTCTTCAAATAAACACGATATCATTGATACTGTTTCAAATACTGTGAGAGCAAAAGTAATCCTTTATGACACATTCCAAAACAACATGGACAGGGTAACAGACAAATATCGTACTAAAGAAGAACCCCAACAGCATTTAAGTTATTCCTTGATCTAAGTTATTATAATAGTATTGTAGTTTCTTCATCATTATACCTGATCTGTTTTTACCACAATGCTCAAAAGTGTAAAATAAGATCTGACAGACTGAGAATGAACATAGAAAACTCAATTATATACTAAGGATTAACAATGAATGTTGATCAGAACATGATGGGTCTAATGTGTTGCATCGAATGCATGAAGTTAATATAATGTTTCATCTTTTTGTGGATAACTCACTCTGTAAAATGTGTCATGACAGGCTAACTAACTGTGGACTCTCAGAGACTCACTGTGAAGTCGTGGCCTCAGCTCTGAAGTCTGACCCCTCCCATCTGAGAGATCTGGACCTGAGTGAGAACAAGCTGAAGGATTCAGAAGTGAAGCTGCTGAGTTCTGGACTAAAGAGTCCAAACTGCAGACTGGAGGCTCTCAGGTCAGTTCAATGACTGTAGACCATATAGTATTATTGTTTTTATAATTTTCTGAATTTGCCTGAGAAGCAAGAACATTGAAATGATTTTTCTTCCTGTTTTTCCTAATGTTTGAGTATTTATCAGAATAAAGATCAGAGAAGGTAAATGTGTGACAGAGAGTGTTTCAGCTTCCACAGACTCACACTGTGCTCCATGAGTCGGTGAAGATGCTGTCAGTACTGATGAGCTGTGAGGTAGATGAAGGAGTTGACAGAGATCTGATGACAGAGAGAAACTGCTGCAGAGTTTGTGCTTGGATTATCATGGATCTACATCTTTCTTGACTCTGACATCTAAAGTTTCTTCAGCTCTGAACAGATGATTGCACCGTGAAACTTACATCATGCTTTCTTTATTCAGACTGAGTGGCTGCAGGTTGTCAGAGATCAGCTGTGCTGCTCTGGTCTCAGCTCTGAAGTCCAACCCCTCCCATCTGAGAGATCTGGACCTGAGTGAGAACGCTCTGCAGGATTCAGGCGTGGAGCTGCTGACTGATCTTCTGGAAAGTCCAGACTGCAGACTGGAGACTCTCTGGTTAGTTCTCCATCTCTTACTTCTGTGCTGAGATTAATATGCAGACATCAGGCTGATATTACACTGATCCTCACTGAGTATTGTAATGCTAAAGTCTACTTTCTTCTTCTGGGGTTTAGTTCCTGACTGTGGCAGAGCAATGCTGATCTTTACATTTAAATATAACAAGAAATATCCTTCAGCGCATAATTCACTCTGAACCTCTTAAACACCTGAAACTCATCTCCCAGTTTCCTTCATGTTTTTAAATATACATTTTATGAAAGACAAATTAATACTTGTTTTTATTAAAACTATCAAACAATAAAGATTATAGTCATTATTTGTAATTTCAAGCATTTCTATTAAGCTCCATGATGCTTATACTGACTGAATAGTTTAAACGTACATCGTGTTTTCTTTATTCAGACTGATTGACTGTAGGTTGTCAGAGATCAGCTGTGCTGCTCTGGTCTCAGCTCTGAAGTCAGACCGTTAGTCGTTTGAACATATACAACTGCTGATCACCACTTTCATTACATTTTGAGTCGGTTAGTCAACTGTATTACACCTATGATGTTTAGGAAATGAATGGGTAACCATTGGCTTTAGGTTGTGTGATGTTCTGTTTGATTGGGCCAGGATTTATCTTACAAACACATTTACAGAGTTTGTATGTTTGGGTGTAGACTGGTGGCTGTTTTCTATGTATTTGTGTTCATTGTTTGACAACTAAAGTATTAAGGTTATTGTTTGTTTTCCTTAATAAGTCATTCAAACATAGCTCTTAGTTAAGAGTCCTCCTTTTGTTCCGTTTATTTCTTGGTTTCACACTACACCCATCATTTATTTTGTTTTGTATACTGCTGCAACGCAAACATTTCCCAAACTGGAATCAATAAAGTACCTATCAATCTATCAGGCCCGTTGTTGTTTTTATTTGAGGGCAAGTCTTTGAATCATTTGAATTTGTGATTGTCAATAAAAAAACATTTAACCAACAACATCTGGGGGGTGTACTACGAAGCAGGATTTTCGCTTAGCGGCTAAATTCAGGGAAAACTCCGGCTTTCCGGTCCTACGAAGCTGGTTCTCTTTTTAGCAGGCTAGATCTCCATGGTAACTTATGCTTAGCGGCTAACCTGGTCCGGACCAGGTTAGGTTGCAGGCTAAGAGCTCAACTCAGTGAAAGCACCGCCTGCTGACCAATCAGAGCTCAGTGTGCGGAGTTTAAAGCGATCAAGTCATATTACAGGAGAAAGGAAATACAGAAAAACTGCCGTTGCAGGAAAGACGCCTCCCATCTTCAGAGCAATCTGACTATTATAACATTAGCGTTAAGAAAGCTTACTTAAATATCTGCCACAACATCAGTACACTGAGTGTAGATGTCGATGTGTCCCATTATCATTCGTATCATATCACTTCATAATGTATCATATATCTCCTTATCTGAGTCAGCTGAGCCGTATCTGGCCGTGCAACACTCAGTGTCACATACTGTATGCAGAAGCATTATTTTAAGCAACACATTAAGTTGAGGAAACACTCGAGTCAAATGTAATGAAAGTCAGATGGTGTCTTAGACGGGCAGTGATATCATAAACCTGTTAATGTACGCATTCAAACACTTGTTCTGTTACCAGCTGTGTTCACCTTGCAGGTGCAGCTCTGTGGCTTTGATCCTGGATCAAGTGTTTAAGTCATGGATGTTTAAAGTTTAACTTCTTCATATGTCTAATATTATAGTTGACTTTTCATTCAGGAAGTATGACGCTGCGCTGTCAGTGCGCTTCTCCATGTTTGTGATTGGTCGAATGCTCCAGATACCACCCCTTTCATGTGAACGCGCACCTAACTAGATAGGACACGGCTGGCTTGAGCGATCCACTTGATAACCCGCGTCGTAGTACAGTTTAGCAAGAGCGCGTATGTTTTGGATTAGGCCAACCGGCTAACTCAAACATATCCAGGTTAGGTTGAACC